>CAKXYN010000186.1:600000-1082500 GCA_935064755.1 Tragelaphus eurycerus | reverse complement strand
CAGCCCCAACGACCTGGCCTCTTACAAAGACCCATGATGCCTGGCACAAGCCTGGACCCTGTAACCAAACCTGCTCACAAAACCCAGGGCTTCATCACTCATGTGTGACCATCCAGAGGCACTGGTCCAGGCAGACCTGGACCCTCGGCTGCTCCTCCACTTCCGGGTTATAGGCGTGGCCTGGCAGCAGGTGCACTGTGTGGTCACCACGTGCTCGAAGGCTCCAGAAGCCTGTGGGGGGAGGGGCAGGATTTGTGCTAAAAGTGGCAACTCAAGATCCAGGCCTAAGCAGCCCAGGATGACAGCCATCACAGTGGACAGAATTCCCCCAGTGGAAAGATGATCAGACAGCCTCTGGAATCTAAATGGAAATGCTAGAGACACAGGTGTACAAAACAAACATAAGGTTACCAAGGGCGAAATGGGAGGCAGGGGGAGGGATGAACTGGGAGAGTAGGTTTGACACATACACACTTTTATACTATATATAGTAGTGTGTATACGTTGCTTCCCTGGGTGGCTCAGACAGTAAAGAATCTGCCTGCAATGCAGGAGATCCCCCAGAGAAGGGAATGGCTACCCACTCCACTATCTTGCCTGGAAAATTCCATGGACACAGGAACCTGGCGGGCTACAGTCCCTGGGGTCCCAGAGAGTCAGACACAACTGAGTGACTAACACTACTGCTGCTACTACATAGAAAATAGATAGCTAATAAAGACCTACTCTATAGCACAGGAAACTCTACTCAATACTCTGTAATGACCTATATGAGCAAAGACTCGAAAAAGGAGTGGATGGATGTATAACTCATTCACTTCGCTATACAGCAGAGACTAACACAATATTGTAAATCAACTATGATCCAATAAAAATTAATTAAAAAAAAAAAAACAGAAACTGAAATGAATGATCCTTTGAATTCCTTCCTCAGAAGTCTGACAGAAAGCACTGCACACAAAACTATAGATACAGGGTTTGTTTTTTCAATCACCCATGTTTAAGTTCTTTTATATACTTTATTGTCTTAAGAACACGAATCAAAGGGGACTTTTCAACACCAAAGAAGAAATATCTTCATGTGGATGGTGGGTCACAGTCTGTGAGGAGAATGAGGAATTTGGGATAATTTGTTGGGCTGTCAGACTTTAATGACTCTTCTGCCAAAATGATTTGGTCCGTGAACGCTAAGACTATCCAGATGTATGACAAATGTTTACGACCAGGGTCAAGTATGTTTACTCTTAGGCAGTTAGCTTTTAAAACAAAAGAGCTTTGACTAAAGATGAAGTGAACGCAGCCAAAGGTGGTATTTAAGGCTCCTTGGAAGAGTCACCAGCTCGCCACTGCTTCCAAAGCCCACCGACTCACAGGCGTCGGCTGGCAGTTAGACGGCGGTATAGACAGTGAGGTCCATCTCTCATGGCAATGCCTATTTTTAAAGGCCAGCACACACACACATACAATATGATAAGGTTTCCCTTAGAAAGTCGGAACGGCCAAATAATTACCACATTTCTAATTTTAAATTTGAGTTAACAAACACCAAAGCAGGAGCTGAGGTTTGATTTTAATTTTTGCTCTACTAAAATTAAACTAGAAATGTCATGGACTCCCTGCCTCCTTCTTATCAGTGGCAAACTACACTCTCAAAAATGTAAGTAGATATTGTTTGGCTTTATTCATACACATCCAAGCAGACACATACAATACTTCTGTAAACACAGATAACAGGAAAGGGAAGTTCACCAGTTCACTCTAATGAGAAATCTCTGTCCACAGAATAATATCACAATGCCTCATCATCAGATTCCATGTTTCAGAATATAATAAATTTTAAAAGACCATAGTAGCAGTGTTACAAAAGCCATAAGAACTGTGAAAAGGGAGAGTTTATGTCTATGTAGATGTCATATACAGGTTCTAAAAATGATCAAGGCACTCCTTCAAATCAGGAAAACTTACAGGTATCCATGGCTGGGTTGCTCTATCTTGATTGCTAAGTTGAAAATGAAGAAGAGGCAGCAAGAGAAAAAGAAATATGGAAAAGTAGAAATAAAACAGAAAGAAGATGAAAAGGAAAGAGGAAGAAAGGAAAAGAAAGGAGGGAAAGAAGCTGGGCAGGGGGTGGGGGGAAGGAAGGAGAAAAAGAAAGAAAAAGGAAGGAAGGAGGCAGGGAAGAAGGGAAGGGAAAGAAGGAGGGAGCAGGAAAGAGTAGGCCCAGGAGAAGGCTGACTCTGCTTATATTGTCCCTAAATGCTTACCCACTCCTTGGACAAACCAAAGAAGGTCAGGGTCAGTGACTTGGGTGGTCACCCAAGTTGGTTATTTTAAAAACATCCAATCAGCACAACAGCTCAGCTGAATTGTTTCTGATATATAGTCACCCAATCCAATTAAATCCATGCATTCACCCACACTGGACACAAGGGTTAAACAAGGGCAGTGGGAACCACCCTGACCTCTTCAGTCCGGGTATTTACTAATGATGACTACATTCTTCTAAGAAACTGGTAGTACGACTTGTTGCCCTTGTAGGGGGAAAAGAATCACTCCAGTCTGTTCGGATTTTCATTTCAAAGAAATGCAGTGCAGATTTATCCGACCCCCCTGGGTTAGTCTACACCCAAGGACACTGGCGTTTGCTCTGAGCTGTTCAGATGAGCCAGTGGCTAGGGGTAGAGTGAGAAGAGGCTCATCTCGTCCTGAGCAGAGCTTCTCAGGTAAGGGTGCCAGCACTCTGGGCTGGAGAGCTGGGTGAGTTGGTGGGGAGGCATTCCAGATCGAGAAGAGGATGCAAAAGGCAGAATGGGGAGGCTGTTGGTACCTGGATCAGGGGCTGCCACTGTGGCTGGAGCACGGGGTGCAGGGTTCATCAGGTGTCCAAAGGCCATCACACCAGCTCCCTGGGCTGTGGGCTCGTGGGCAGGGCTCAGGGCCACAACCTTGGATGTGGCTGGTCCTTCTCCATCCTAACGCATCCTTCAGCCCTCAATTTCCTGCCTATGCTTTTTAAGAGTTCCCATCCTCATTTGCTATACACACACCACACACACCCACGCACGCACCCACCCACCCACTGGCTTGAGGGCACAAAGAACCCTAGAGATGGAGTAGGTCAACACCTGGGTTTTAGGTGGGAGGCTGGGTGATGGGCGGGTTCACAGGGCAGCCTCTGTTCTTGCCTTCCTATCCACATTCTCAACTGTCAGAGGTTCACAGGATGTAGACATTTGGGAGAAAATACACAGTACTGTCAGTAGCCAGGTTGGTACCCCAAAGAGACTGGAATGAATGCCAAGTGGTAGCGTGGTCCACAGGGGAAGTCCAAGATCTCACACGAGCCCTCATCACAGAAGAGTTCCCCACTGCACACAGCATGGCCCCAGCTCCCAAAGGACAGCTTTGGTTTGTAGAAAAGTTAAAGGCAAACACAAACCCCAAACCCCTATAACAGTAATTTCTCACAAAACTCCATGACCTCAAGCTAAAACGCAGACTGAGGAAAGAGCCAGGAAGCATCCAGAGAACATGCTGGCATGGTATTAGATTAAAGCCCTCCATTCCCAAGATCACTTTGGTGCTGGATTCATAGTGATTCCATCCACACCAAGCATGAAGCAAGTGATGCTTAAGGTGTTAGCCTGAAGGTTCAATGTTAATGACACTAGTGATGGTGAGACTGCAAAGTGCGTCTCTTTGGATACATAATTCAAAATGTGCAGATGAACATTTGATGTTTTCAGGGCCACAAAGAACCTGTAACCCCATACCCTGTGTGTGGGTAGGCGTGTGCTTGTACCAGAAGAGTGGATTTGTGCACTGGTGGACTTTCCTGGTGGCTCAGACGGTAAAGCGTCTGTCTACAATGCAGGAGACCCAGGTTTGATCCTTGGGTTGGGAAGATACGCTGGAGAAGGAAATGGCAATCCACTCCAGTACTATTGCCCAGAAAATCCCATGGACAGAGGAGCCTAGTAGGCTACAGTCCATGGGGTTGTACAGAGTCAGACACGACCGAGCGACTTCAATCTGGTTCAGTGGCTCAATCTGGGAGGGATGGAGAATCCACAGAAAAGTCTCCTCTGAGATAGAAGCTTCAGTTTCTTTTGCATCACAAAGATGCCCTGAGATTCTCCAAACTGTCTTAGCACAAGCACAAAGCACAGATCTACTTCCCAGACCTGTGCTGTCCAACACATACGGCTGTTTCCATCTAAACTAGTCAAAATAATTCAGGTTGGAAGTTCAGTTCCTCAGTTGCACATGCCATATTCTTTAAGGGCCCAACAGACATCTATGCTTAGCAGGTACCCTATAAAACAACTCCCAATGGAGAACATTTGTATCAACACAGAAAGTTCTCCTGGACTGTGATGACCCAGACTTACCAGCCGCCCTCACCTTGTTTCAGGGGCTGGAGGTGGGTCACTTCTGAGAGCTTCATTTTTATGCAAATTATCAGAACAAGACTTTAGTGTCTCTAAAGTCTTCATTTGTTCTTCACTTTTTAGGAGTGCAGTCCCTCTAAGAAAAATGCTGCAAACAATGACTCATCTCCTCTATGAAATGAGCTTTCAAAAAAAAGAAACATTTTTCCTATACTTTTGGGGAGATATTCTAACTTCCTAAAGCCTGCTAATGCACCTGTTCAAAAACATCTGTGCAAGAAAACCATGATCATCATCAGAAACACAGCATGCTTGTAATGACAATTTTGACTTCACCCTGTCCTAAGTTATCTACCTGTCAGTCTTATTCTTTCTTTTAAGTTCATTAACGATAAAAATCATCATCAGTTTCATATCAGCCACAGAGACGCTTTGCACAAGGATGAGCTCTGAAAACTCTCTTGGTTCAAATACCAAAGTCATTTGTCCTCCTCCAGCCTTAGAGCATCCATTTACCATCTGATTATCACTTTTATCTGGAGCTACTGAATATGCTATAATTTCTGTGCATGCACATGTGCTCAGTTGTATCCTACTCTTTGCGGCTGCATGGACTGTAGCCCACCAGGCTCCTCTGTCCATGGAATTTTCCAGGCAAGAATACTGGAGCGGGTTTCCACTTCCTTCTCCAGGGGATCTTCCTGACCCAGGGATGGAACCCACATCTCTTGTTCCTCCTGCATTGGCAGGTGGATTCTTTACCACTGTGCCACCTAGGAAGCCCGATGCGATAATTTACTTTTAATGATATAATTACCTTGTGAAGCACAAACCCTATGAAATAAGAATATGCTTTACAATTTGTGCAAAATGTAGTATAAAAACAGTGCTCACATACAATGTGGACAGAAAGGCAGCTGATGCAGTACTTTGTAACACAGTCAGCTTTGTCTGATGGTAGAGGTGACCAGATGAATAATCTTAGCACGGAAAATGCACAGAAAGTGAGATTACAGGTTCCATAGTTTCTGTTGTCAGACACTAAAATTCTTACACAACAGTTCATTTGTGATCCCAAGCTCTATCTAAACTCACTTCAAAGTCTTCAAGTAAAATGACTTTTATTTTTAGTTTTTTTCTAAATTTACTAAAAAGATTCAAGAGACACAAAGTTTGAAAGTAAGAAGTAAAGTCGATTCAATGACTTGTTTCTAGAACATACTGGTTGAATGATATCAATGTATATCTTTGTCTCGGCAATGAATCAATATTTTATAGATAGTCCTTTAGGACACTGGAGAGAAAACAGGTTAAAAAAAGTAGAGAGAGGGACTTCCCTGGAGGTCCAGTGGTTAAGAATCCATCTTGCCATGCAGGGTATGAGGGTTCAATCCCTGGTTGAGGAACTAAGATCCCACATGCCTCAGAGCAACTGAGCCTGCTTGCCACAACTAGAGAGTCCATGAGCAGCAAGGAAAGATCCTACATGATGCAGTAAAGATCCTGCAACTAAGACTTATTTGATGCAGCCAAATAAATAATTTTTTTTTTTTTTTTAAGTAGAGAGAGAAAGAGGAGCCATACTTGCCTAACAGTACAAGAGTTTTTAAAAAGCTTATGAACTTTTAACAGTATAAATCCTAGGGGAAGAGAGAATTGCAGAAAATGCAAACAGTAGGCAGATAATAAACCTAAAAAGCATCCCCTTTGAGCTAGGAACAAAGTGTTTTAAACTCTATCTTTTAAATATTTAAGGACACATGTAGGGTTGAAGATGAAAGCTTCAGGGAACTTGAGTACAATGAGTCCATTAGAACTTAAGCTCCATGAGGGTGGGGATTTTGTTTTGTCACTATCCTTTTCCCAATACCTGTACCAGTTCCAGGCACATAGTAAGTGCTTGGAACATAACTGCTAATAGACAAAGTGCCCCACCTACTCCATTTGTGACTAGGAAATCTGGGTCTCAGGCACACCTCCCAGACTTGGCATAGTGACCATTCTGGGGAGAAACGTAACACCCTAAAGACGGTAAGACTACGTCAAGTTAGAGAAAAGCCAATTTCAGTATTTAAATGAACCCAAGAGAAACGACCAGAGCTTAACCTGAAAAAAAAAAAAAAAGTAGAAAATTCCAGAAAAAGGGACTGAAGACAGAGAATGGTGATCAGACCAATGGAGAAGGAAGAAATCGGCTGTACATTTCAGGAGAAGCAAATACAGGGAGAAAACCGTTTAAATGCATATGGATTCTCCCTCAAGACATTTCTCACCTGCTCCTGCTCTTCCAAATCTTGGACCACCACCTTCTAGACGCAGGGGTTTTCTTTCCAGGGAAGGCTGGCATATTTTCAAGCTCTGAAACCTTAGGATTCAGTTCAGTTCAGTTCAGTCGCTCAGTTGTGTTCGACTCTTTGTGACCCCATGAATCACAGCACGCCAGGCCTCCTTGTCCACCACCAACTTTCGGAGTCCACCAAACCCATGTCCATTGAGTCAATGATGCCATCCAGCCATCTCATCCTCTGTTGTCCCCTTCTCCTCCTGCCCTCAATCTTTCTCAGCATCAGGGTCTTTTCAAATGAGTCAGCTCTTCGCATCAGGTGGCCAAAGTATTGGACTTTCAGCTTCAACATCAGTCCTTCCAATGAACACCCAGGACTGATCTCCTTTAGGATGTACTGGTTGGATCTCCTTGCAGTCCAAGGGACTCTCAAGAGTCTTCTCCAACATCACGGTTCAAAAACATTAGTTCTTCGGCGCTCAGCTTTCTTTATAGTCCAACTCTCACATTCATACATGACTACTGGAAAAACCATAGCCTTGACTAGATGGACCTTTGTTGGCAAAGTGATGTCTCTGCTTTATAATATGGTGTCTAGGTTGGTCATAACTTTCCTTCCAAGGAGTAAGCGTCTTTTAATTTCATGGCTGCAGTCACCATCTGCAGTGATTTTCGAGCCCAGAAAAAGTCTGACACTATTTCCACTATTTCCCCATCTATTTGCCATGAAGTGATGGGACCAGATGCCATGATCTTAGTTTTCTGAACGTTAAGCTTTAAGCCAACTTTTTCCCTCTCCTCTTTCATCAAGATGCTCTTTAGTTCCTCTTCACTTTCTGCCATAAAGGTGGTGTCATCTGCATATCTGAGGTTACTGATATTTTTCCGGCAATCTTGATTCCAGCTTGTGCTTCCTCTAGCCCAGCATTTCTCATGATGTACTCTGCATATAAGTTAAATAAGTAGGGTGACAATATACAGCCTTGATGTACTCCTTTTCCTATGTGGAACCAGTCTGTTGTTCAATGTCCAGTTCTAACTGTTGCTTCCTGACTTGCATACAGATTTCTCAAGAGGCAGGTCAGGTGGTCTGGTATTCCCACCTCTTTCAGAATTTCCCACAGTTTATTGTGATCCACACAGTCAAAGGCTTTGGCATAGTCAATACAGCAGAAATAGATGTTTTTCTGGAACTCTCTTGCTTTTTCCATGATCCAGCGGATGTTGGCAATTTGATCTCTGGTTCCTCTGCCTTTTCTAAAACCAGCTTGAACATATGGAAGTTCACAGTTCATGTATTGCTGAAGCCTGGCTTGGAGAATTTTAAGCATTACTTTACTAGTGTGTGAGATGAGTGCAATTGTGCAGTAGTTTGAGCATTCTTTGGCATTGCCTTTCTTTGGGATTGGAATGAAAACTGATCTTTTCTAGTCCTGTGGCCACTGCTGAGTTTTCCAAATTTGCTGGCATATTGAGTGCAGCACTTTCAGAGCACTGTCTTTCAGGATTTGCAATAGCTCAACTGGAATTCCATCACCTCCACTGTATAGAATCCAAATAATTAGAAGGGGTTTAGAAATCTTCCAATCCGGTGCTCATTTGAATAAATGAAGCCCAGCGAGGTTAAGCGGAGAAGGCAATGGCACCCCACTCCAGTACTCTTGCCTGGAAAATCCCATGGATGGAGGAGCCTGGTGGGCTGCAGTCCATGGGGTCACTAGAGTCAGACATGACTAAGCAACTTCACTTTCACTTTTCACTTTCATGCATTGGAGAAGGAAATGGCAACCCACTCCAGTGTTCTTGCCTGGAGAATCCCAGGGATGGGGGAGCCTGGTGGGCTGCCGTCTATGGGATCGCACAGAGTCGGACATGACTAAAGTGACTTAGCAGCAGCAAGATTAAGAACATACCCAAGGTCACACAGCTGGTTATTAATCAACATCAGGGCTGCCCCTACCTAATTCTGCCATTGCCACTAGCACTCCTCAGGGTCACACACCTTCAATGTCCATGTGAGATTTTCCTTCTCCACTCAGAGCAGGGAAAATGTTTCCTGAGAGCTCTGGGAGGGAGCCCGAGGGTGGGGAGAGCAAGCAGCTTGTTTGCTATCATAAGATTTCACAATATTCCCCCCACACACTTTTATCTCCCATCCTTGCACCTTCATCCTGCAGCTCACTTTGGAATATTTAAATATTTAAGAACTGTGAGCTGCCTGCAAGCTCTCTGAAGTCTCAGGAGGGAAGAACTGATACCAATCCAAATAAATAAATTCCATCTCCCTGGGAGGCTCTTGTGCTGGGGAACAAGCTTCACAGGAGGCTTGCTCACCCTGGTCCCCCGCATCACGGCAACAGTCATCCAGTCACGGAACTGTAAAATATTCAATGTGTTCGATCAAAAATGTATGAAATCGTAAAGCCAAAGGATTGTGTGTGCCTGAAATGAACATCTGGTGTAAATTAAGACCATGAGCATAATTTGCAGAGCTGTCTACCTTTTAGTGGCTTGCCCCATTTTTTTCTTCTTCTGTGTGCTGTGCTTAGTCACTGTTATGTCCAAATCTTTGCGACCCCATAGACTGTAGCCCACCAGGCTACTCTGTCCATGGGAATTATCCAGGCAAGAACACTGGAGTGGGTTGACATGTCCTCCTCCAGGGGACCTTCCGAACCCAGAGACTGAACCCAGGTCTCCTGTATTGCAGGCATATTCTTTAAAGTCTGAGCCACCAGGGAAGCCCTAATCTGGTTCAAATCTATAGAGTCATGAGCTGCGTTAGGTATCCAACACAATACTGTCAACAAATGATAGACACTTGAATGTCATCTGTCTTCTGGTTTTGTCATACTGTTAAAGGAATAGAGGAAATGCAGCATTAAATGAATATAGCTGAAATCTGGTGACCATCCTAGCACATGGTAAGCTAAAATGTCACCTTCAATTTAAGAAACTCTCTAAGAAAATCTGTACACAAAAACAGGACTAAAACTTTCAGAAGTTATTTTTTCTCTTATAAGTGACTTCTTAATTCAACATATTTTAGGCTACTACTGATAATCAACTGCTTTCCTGTTTGAGTTTTGGCTGGAGTGGCTTGTTCATTGTTGAGTGTGTAATATGTGGGCAAATACAGTGTGTGTCTATTTTAAAATTTTGGTTAAATGTGGTAAAATTAGATACAGAATTTCATAATTGTGAAAAGACCATGCCTTGAAATATTTAAACTATTTGAAGTCTTAAAAATATAAAAATATCCATACAATTTTTCTGTTTAGTGACCGTATATATCTGAACCTAAGATTTCTGTCTACTTTCCATACTCAGAACATTATTGAGAGTTTGGAAAGAAACAAGAGACCTTTTATTTATTTTTTTTTTTAACTGGGCAACATGTAAATTATTTATTTTTTTTTTTGGCTTATAATCACATTTATTTTATTTTTTTACAATATTGTATTACTTTTACTATACATCGAGATGGATCCGCACAGATCCCCCTCCTGCCCTCCTCCCTCCCCCTCCCACCCATCCCTCCAGGTCATCCCAGTGCTCCAGTCCCAGGCATCTGTTATCGGGCATCGTACCTGGACTGACAAGAGACCTTTTATAACCAAAACACCTCATGTACTGGATGGGAATGTGAACTGGTGCAACCACTATGCAAAGCAGTATGGAGATTCCTCAAAAAGAAAGAAGATTTACCAAATGATCCAGGTATCACACTTCTGGGTATTTATCTAAAAAATATGAAAACACTAATTAGAAAAGAAATATGCACCCTTCTGTTCATCCTGGCATTATTCATGGTAGCCAAGATAGGGAAGCAACCTAAATGCCCATCAATGAATGAAGGGGAAAAAAATGCAATACACAAACACACAGTAGATACTACTCAGCCATAAAAAAGAATGCACTCTTGCCATATGTGACGACACAGATGGTCCTTGAGGGTATTACACTTAGTGAAATAAATCTGATGAAGAAAAATACCATATGATTTCACTCATATGTGGAGAATAAAAAAACTAAATGAACAAACCAAACAAAAACAAACACATAGGTACAAAGATACGAAGAACAGAGTAGTGGTTACCAGATGGGAAGGAGCGGGCAGGATTAAATAGGTATGGTGAAGGATGAAAACAAAATTTTTGGTGGTGAGCATGTTGTAGGGCACACAGAAGTTGAAAAATAGGGGAGGGAGGAGGGAGGAGGGTTCAGGATGGGGAACACATGTATACCTGTGGCGGATTCATTTTGATGTATGGCAAAACCAATACAATACTGTAAAGTTAAGTAAAATAAAATTAAAAAAAAAAAGAAGTTGAAAAATAATGTACACAGAGACATAAAATATTATAAACCAATGCTACTTCAATAAAAAATAAATGAAAAAAACCAGTTCCAAATTATAGGTACATTATTTATAAAAGCCCTTTGAGTGAGAAACTAATTTTTTTTTCTTATGCATAATTCTAACAATATAGGTGATACAGGACATAAACTCTAATGAAGCAAATCAATAAGCTCTGAAATCCAAATGAATATATTCCATCTGAAATGGACAGGTTGTACAATTAATTCAATGTATAACCAGCAGCACAAGAATTTTTATCTTAATGTGGACCCTCAGAAGATGAGCTGTGCAAATGATTCAGAAAACAAAGGCAAGAGGATGGCCCAAGCCCAAAGCCATCCAGGGATGCCCAGTGCAGGGGCCAGAGCCTCACAACCTTACTACATCCAAGGTGGCATCCTGACACAGAGATGCTCAGAAGGAAAGCTCAGCGAGGTCAGAGCACCCGGGAGATGGAGCAGTCTGGGAGGGAGAAGGAGCTCCTGGAAGTCGTGGGTGTGGAGGGATGGGTAGTAGGCCAGAGAGGGAGAGCTTGAGGTCAGGAAGAGCTTTATTTAGGATGCAGGACCGGAGGAGGAGGCAGGAGAAAGGCAGATAGACATTGGAAATAAGAGAAATAGTGGCAACAACGCAGGCAAAGCACAGAAGGGAGAGTGTGAAAGGCACAAGGAACTGAATCACTTTTTCCCGGGCTCCTTCGAATCCCCTGAGCTGGTTGCTTCCATCTTGAGAGGCATTTACAACCATGCTACTCAAAGTTGGTCCTCAGACCAGAGATATGAGCATCACTTGGGTGCTGGCTTGCTGACTCTCTCCCCCACCTGCTACTGCTAAGTCGCTTCTGCTCTGCTGCTAGTCATGTCCAACTCTGTGCGACCCCACTAGACGGCAGCCCACCAGGCTCCCCTGTCCCTGGGATTCTCTAGGCAAGACAACCCCCCCCCCCTTCTCCAGGCAAGACACTGGAGTGGGTTGCCATTTCCTTCTCCAATGCATCAAAGTGAAAAGTGAAAGTGAAGTTGCTCAAACATGTCCGACTCCTAGCAACCCTGTGGACTGTAGCCCACCAGGTTCCTCCGTCCATGGGATTTTCCAGGCAAGAGTACTGGAGTGTGCTGCCATTGCCTTCTCTGCTCTCCCCCACCTAGACCTACCCAATCACAACCTGCACATTAACAAGAGTGCAGGTGATACTCAGTCAAGTTTGAGATGTGCTGGCTTAAAGCGGTGCTTACAACAATAGGCACTGACATGAGATAGATCTGGGTTCCAATCCAGTTCTACCTTGACCCCACAATACGTGCCCTTAGGCCCTAAGCCTCAGTTCTCCTCCTCTGTAGAACGGAGATAATGATAGTATTATGTCTCAGGGGCCCTGGGAAAACTTAAGCGAGGTCATGTAAGGAAAAAGCATGGCCTTAAGGCTAGAAAACAGTAATGATATTATTTTTGTTCATCCCTTCCAGTCACCTCAGATAACAGCTCTGTTCTGTCTACATCTGAGCTCCTGCAGGGAATGAGTTCACTAAATATGGGGAACACACATTCAATCGGGTGATCTGTACCCAGGTGTGCAATATTGAGATGAAACCCTCAACACACACGTGCTGACATAAACCCAGGGATGGGACATGGGCCAGTCAATGACCCACAGCAAACAGGAAAGCTCTTTCTTAAACTCTGTGTACACAAAAGCTGGTTAGAAATGGCTTATGAACTTGCTTAGGATTAAAGGATCAACTTTCAGAAGAGAATAAGCAAGTAACGAGGTGAAATACACCCCTCTTTCAAAACCTCCTGCATCAGTGCATGGCTGTGAAAAAGTGGGACAGAGATCCTCTTGAACCCACATCCAGCTGCTGTACCCCTCCTTTGGAGGCCAGCAGTGCAAACCACCCTGAGATGCTTCACCCTAGGGATGAAGTTTAATGCTCAGGAAAAGCACCTAAATCAAATCACACCACGAGATGAGTTTCTTCATTTTCGGCAAAACTCCAATAATGAAGTGGCTGATTTCATCGCACGCACCTTAATTTCCTGTGTTGGCAAAAGAGCATATACAGAAACCCCAGCAGGCTTGTAATAGGAGGACAAGTCTTTCTGCTTACATCATTAGATATGGGGAAAAAAAAAAACAGAACACAGAACACCCACTTCTGTCGTGAATAATAGCAACAGCAAGAGTATGCTGTGCAGCTAAATTCTGATATGAAGAATTCACAGGTCATTTCAATGCATTCAAGCAGCTTACATCTGCGGAACAGCCACTGCGCAGTGGGTGCTGGGACCCAGGTGCCTCATTGAACACCCCCTACAGAGGAAGGGGGCCCCAGGTCACGGTGTCAGGGCCCCATGGGATAAAGCCCAGGCTTAAGTAAAGGCCCCAGAACCCAGAGGCAGAAGGTCAGAGGAGGCTTCTAAGAAAATCTCCTTTGAGATCACTTCCCTGGCAAGCAGGTGAAGGCAGAATATTTCAGGGAGGGGTCCCAGCAAAGAGAGTGACATGAAAGACCCTGAAGGGGAGGCTGAGGAGCTGGGCTTTAATCAGTGGGAAACTATGCAAAGTTTGGTTTTTGCTTTCCTCTTGGTTTGGCTTCCCTGGTGGCTCAGATGGTAAAGAATCTGCCTGCAACACGGGAGACCTGAGTTTGATCCCTGGGTTGGGAAGATCCCCTGGAGAAGGGAACGGTTACCCACTCCAGTAATCTCGCCTGGAGAATTCCAGGGACAGAGGAGCCTGGCAAGCTACAGTGCATGGGGTTGCAAAGAGTCGGACATGACTGAGCGACTTTCACTCACTCACTCCTCTTGCTTTAGCAAGGTCATTCTGAGGATGGATAGGACAGCGGAGAACATGGGGCAAAAGGGTGATGCCATCATCCAGGTAAGGGGAAAGGGCAGGGAGGTTCAGGAAGTGTGGGGCAGAAGCATCCTTTCAGAGACTGACTCAGCTGTCTTGGTGACCTATAGGGAGAGTGACCATGCAGCTTCCAGCACAGAGTTAAAGACTGCAGGAAAGTTCCAGATCAGGGAATTCGCCTGGTCACAGGGCAGCCCCTAGACTAGTGTATTAATACTCCTGGCAACAAAGAGCTGCCTGTGGTGGTCGCACCCACAGCTTTCCATGCAGCCTCTGACCCTGAACACTGCTGCTCTCTTGGCCAACAGCCCTCTTCTTTGGATGTAGTTTCTGAACTGTAAAGCTGTAAACGACCTTAGGTGTTGACAAAGATTTTCATTCCGAATGGAAATTCAAAAGTCTTACAGTGGCTACCAAGAAACAAGATGTCCTAAAAGTCCCAGCAGAGCTACCTGTGTGCACTGAGTACAAGAGCTGTAAGCTGGGCGCTTTGACTGAATGCTGCTTTGAATAGTTTCCTTGTGGCTCCAGAGTTAGCATTTCCTTGGGGGATGATGAGAATTGTCCAGGAGGAAATAAGACGCGCAAACCGCCTTTCTGTGCCCACCTGTGTCACCGTCTCAGAGGACAGACAAGGATGATTACTCCTGGCAGGACACCCACTGCTTGGCTTCCCAAGAGCTCTCCTGGGCTGATGAATAGAGGCAGCCCTAATACGCCTAGTTTATGCTGCTTTGCCCTGGGATCGGGAGGATCACCGATACCCTGCAGTTTTTCTCAGCAGGGACACCACCAGCATTTTGGCCAGGGCCATGCTTTACCTTACCACATGGGACTGTCTCCCATTACAGGGCATTTACTGTTGTAGCCACATCCCCTCAAATGCCAGTCATAGTTATTATGAAAACCAGAATCACCCCCAAGGATTTCCAAAAGCCCCCAGGATTGTGGCACTCAGTCTGACTGAGGACCATGGCAGTATTCACCGATGAGGCTCATCTCTATAAATATTCTGTTTTTCTACCTGATAAAAATAATTACTGCCCCTACTGGTCCATCTGATACAGTATAAAGAAACCATCTTTAAAATAAAGAAATAAAAACAAAAAAAGAAACCATCCTTTTTTTTCAGCACAAGCAAATCACCAAGCTAAATTACAAACAGACCACAGTTGTCCCTAGAGCTTTACAAGAATAATATGGCATTATTTTCTTGGAAAACAAAAAAAATGAAATACAGCCCCAAACCTAGAAACTAGAGTGAGAATTTTTTTTTAAATAAATAAAAACCTCTGAAACATCAGAGGTTCTATAAATTAAACATAAAGAATCAGAGTACCAAGGTAAAGAACCCTCAAAACAAAGCCCATACAAAAGGAACACTGATGATTTATATTGGGTTGGCCACAAAGTTCGTTTGGGTTTTTCCACGTTACGGAAAAACCCGAACTTTGTGGCCAACCTAATATTTCCACGTGGATTAACAATAGGAAAGAAGTAAAACTTGACCTTCTGAACTCCACCTCCATACATGTGATACAATGATTGAAGTACTGTGTATTGTAAATATGCTATTAATTCCAAAGCTTCAAGTGGTTAATGTTTCGACAGGAGTACCTTCTAGACTGTAGGCTGAATTGTTAGTATCAACCTTTCTGTCACCATAAAGTTAGTCATTTTGCTTTTAATTAAAAAAAAAAAAAATCAAATCATTCCGAAACCAAAAAACATGCCCAAGGGTACCTACAGAAGTATGCAACAACTAGCACATACTGGCAGGAACATTCCAGTGTTTGACATCTACAAATCCTTCGGAAGCATGCTCAGACAAATGATACCTAAAAAAAAACAACTGCATTTAGATTTATAGGAAGGGTTTTCACTTACTTCAAATTTCTGTACAATCCTTGTTCCTCTAAGTTAAAGGGGGGAAAAAAATCACACTGTAATTCCTTATTTTTCTAGTTAAAAAGATAAAACTCGTTATATCCTCTAATTCGGCTTTGGTTGTCCTCAAGTATTCTCTGTGCGTCGCCTTTCAAAGACTGCTACTTTCAAATTCTAAACAAAAAGCAAAACATCAAAAGTTAGCCCAAGGGAACACTGTACAAAATCAAATACCACAACGCAAACAAGGCAACGGCATCTATCAGAAGTGATGATTCAGAAGAGGATAAATTTAGAACGGTGCTTTCCAAATGGCGTTTGGGTGCCAAATGCAATAAAACAGGTGAAGGCTACATCCCAAAAGTTTCTCTGAAAAAGGATCGCCAAAATATTATCAACAAGTGTCTTCTTTTTGAAGCTGTCGGGCCCCTGCTGTCCTTGACGCTGAACTTCCGCAATCTGGCCTTGGTGTGGCCATCCATTCCTGGGTAAATCCAAGAAAACCTGAGGACACTTCAGCCTCTGAGGACGCTGTCAGAAGCAGTGGAGCAATTCCACATGGGACGGGCCTTTTATGGCCTGAACTGGGAGAGCCTTGATCTCAGCTCATCTACCAGAAATAGCTCCTGAAACTCAGAGGGGCCCATCAGCTGTTGCAACAGGCCTGGCCAGTGGCAACCTCAAGAGCAATGAGAATTGTCACATTGTCTCTCAGCTTGTTTTACAGAGAAACTAAAAATGCAACAGCCATCTCCTAAACAGGCTACAACCATACAGAACTGAATAGGCAAATGTTTTTCTAATGCTAGTCTTTGGATTATAAAAGAACACATAACCACTGATAAAGCTCAGACACCAAGATTCAGAAAGTAACATACACATATATGTATAAACAATGATGCTAAAGGGGGGGGGGGGGAGAGGGAAGGGAGGCGGGGGGGGAGAGGGGGGGGGGGGGGGGGGAAAAGGGGACACACGAGGACGATCTGATATGGTATAAAGGCACATGTCTCTCTACAAGTTTACAAGTGGTGCAGACATCTGTGGGTTTCTCCCCACTTCCAAAAGAAGAGAAATTTCCGATAGAAAATGAGTCATCAGAAGAAAGATTTGCCCGGGAAGTAATTTCTCTAAAACAATACAAATGTTTTGTCTTAAAACCAAAGACCGTGCTCTGAATGGATGGATCTCGCTTCAGATAGAGCTCAGGTTGTTCAGCTCACTCAAAGACCAGAAGAAACTTAACTAAGGGGCAAAAAAAAAAAAAAAAAAAAGAATTGGAGCACAACCACTTCTTAAAAGGCTATTTATTTTTTTTAGGTATTCAAACTAATATAACCTTGCTTATAAAAATACTTACAACTATGGGTGTCCTTGCCATTGGGAAGATTAACAGAATGTCTTAATTGTTCATTCTAACTTCAGCATAAAGCATAGAACTCAGAATTCTGCACTGCTCAGGGGCAGGCACCTGGCTGCTAGTTCTCTGACCCTCCAGCTGCACCAGTCAGCAGAGGCTCCCAGAGTAGGACCTGAATTCCAGTTAGTCATTAACCCTGCAGGACAATGCCTCTTTCTAAAGAGACAGTCCTGTGGCCAGGGAAGAAGGCAGATACCCTGGGCAGCTGTAATGATTAAACACTGGCTTCCTGACTGTTTTGCACAAGGGTTAAAGACGATTTGTCCAAACCAAATTTTTTAATCACCTCAAGATGACAAACAAAACTTCACAGCATGACTCCTTCTTCCTAATCTCCATCCCCATGGGGCCTCACTTTATTTTTCCTTCAACCAATTTTGCTTTTTACCCTTTTTAAATTTTATTTGACTCTGTTTTATATATTTATAAATGCTGCTTTAAACTCCTTCTGGAGCAAGCAGGGTAAAAACAAAAACTTAGGTGAAATAATTAACTACTGAGGTCTTTCTTTTAAGAAAAGAGGAGACAATGAATCACTACTACCACAACGATGCAGGCTTTTTTCCCAAAACAGATTCACTCCCATAAAATAAACATCTAACTTTTGGACGCCTCTGAGGTTATTGTTCCCTGCTGCAACAGAATTGGCCTAGCTTAATGCATTGGAGTCTAATAGATTAATTCTTCTCAAGTGCATCTTTTATGCCTACTTTTTGTCTTTGTTCAAAGTCCAGTTAATTCCACCTGTGTAGTGTGTTTAAATACTTTCCTTTTTTTTTTTTTTTTTCCTGACTGCATCATGAAATTAGGAAACTCTTGTCATACACATTTCTTTCCCAAACTATGACAGTATCAGAACTGACATGCATGGCAGCAGATTTAATGATATACCCATGAAGAAAAGAGAACATCACATTTTATAAATTAATATAAGAACTAGACTTAGACCTCTCTAAGATATTTGATAATAATTTCTCATTTGCTATTATTTATTACTAGAATTATAATAACCATATGGTAGTCTATCATTCTTACTAGTAACTTCATTATATATGCTTTAGCATGACTTTTAATCTGGCTTTTGTGGGCTAATCTAAAAAATATGACTACATGACATTGGTCTTAATAGAAACTACATTCTGTGGAAACTATTTTATAATAATAATGAACATGTGGAAACCGAAATTAAAACAATGCTTTTACAATTATGACAAAAAATATTTTGATACAAACTTAACATATACAGATTCTGTATGTTGAAAAATTTTAAATGCTAATAAAATACAACCAAGGAGACCTAAATAAACAAATACACATACACTGTGTTCATGGGTTGGAAGAGTCAACATAGTAAAGAAGTCAGTTCTCCCCTAAAATGATCTCTAGATTTAATGCAATTCCTATCAACATGCCAGGGAGAATTTTTGTTAGAAAAAGATAGGCTTATTCTAAAATTTATAGGAAGAGAGCCAGGCCTCAGTGTAGCTAAAACAATCTTGAAAAAAAAAAAATTAAGTGAAAGTGAAGTCGCTCAGTCGTGTCGGACTCTTTGCGACCCCATGGACAGTAGACTGCACCAGGCTCCTCTGTCCATAGGATTTTCTAGGCAAGAGTACTAGAGTGGGTTGCCATTTCCTTCTCCAGGGAATCTTCCCAACCCAGGGATCAAACCCAGGTCTTCCACATTGTAGACAAACGCTTTACCATCTGAGCCACCAGGGAAGTCCAAGCTATCCCATATTAAGCCTTACTAAAAAGCTATAATAATGGATTAGAATAAAGAATCCTGACCACACAAATATACCTAATAGTCTATACAAATAGACCACACAAATATACCTAATTTTTGACATAAGACACCATTTCAACAAATGGTTCTGGAGCAAATGGACAGACATAGACCAAAATAAACAAACAAAAAACCCTCTTACGTCTAATCTTCACATCTTATATAAAAATGAGCCCAAGTGAAGCATTAGGAGTTAAAAAAAAAAAAGAGAAAATCTTCAGGATCTTTGAGTTCTGTTCTCGACACAAAAAGCACTCAGTCTTAGACCTGGACTTCCCTGGTGGTCCAGTGGTTAAGAATCACAGGTTTGATCCCTGGTCCAGTAAGATCCAACATGCTGCAGGGTAGCTAAGCCCACGTGCCACAACTACTGAGCCCACGCTCTGGAGCCCATGCTCTGCAACAAGAGAAGCCAGCACAATGGGAAGCCCGAGCACCACAACCAGAGAGCAGCTCCGGCTCACTGCAACTAGAGAAAGCCCATGTGCAGAAACAAAGACCCAAAATTAAAATAAATAAAATTTTTTAAAAATATACAAAACAAAGTTTTTAAAAAACACAATTCATAAAAGTGAAAAATGATGAATTAGATTCATCAAAATGCAAAACTTCTGCTTTTTCAGAAGATCACATTAAAAGGATGAAAAGACATGCTAGGGAATGGGAAAAAATATTTGTGGTTACATATTTGAAAAAGGAGAACTATATAGAACACAGGAAGAACTCTCAAAATCAACAGCAAAAAAAAAAAAAAAAAGAAAAGAAAAAACCCAGTGAGTCCAAGTAGAAAATGGGCAAAAAAAGGTACAGTGATGCATTTCACCAAGATGATGAAAGACAGATGGCAAATTTCACGTTGAACATGAAAAGATGTGCAATGCCATTAGCCATTCAAGAAATGCAAATTAAAACAATGAGATATTCCTACACACCTATCAGGATGGCAAACATTAAAAAAAAAAAAAACTCACTACACCAAGCGCTGGCAAGGAGAAACTCGACCACACATCGCTGGTGGGGATATAAAATGGCGCGGCTACTCTGGGAAAACAGCTTGGCAGTTTCTTTGAAAACTAAACCTGCCAAACCAAACTACCATGTGGCCCGGCAACTGCACTCCTGAACATCTATTCCAGAGAAATGGAAACTTATTTTCATAAAAATCCTGAATACAAAGGTTCATCATAGCTTTATTCACAATAGACAAAACCTGGAAAGGAGCCAGATGTCTTTGATGGATGAACAGCTAAATAAAAATTTGGTGTGGCCATACCATGGAAGTCTGCTCAGAAATAAAATGGAACAATCTACTGATATCTGCAGCCACCTGGAAGAATATCCAGGGAACCGTGCTGAGTGAAAGAATGCTGATCCCTAAAGTGTGGACGCTGTATGGCTGCACTTCTACAATATTCCCTGAAAGCTAACTGTGCAGACGTGGAGGACGTAGCAGAGGCTAGGGCTGGGGTGACAGGGCTGTGAGAACAGCATGAACAGTTCTTCCCCTGTCCTACCAACTGCATCAAACCCACTACCCTGGTGATGATCTTATTTTATTTACAGTTTTGCCAGATGTTACCACTGGGAGTGAATGGGTCAAAAGTACGCAGCACTCACTCTCTCTCTGTAGTAATTCTTATAAGCACATCTGAATCTATTATCTCAAAATTAAAAGTCTAAACATTTTTTAAAAACCTACTTCAAATGAAACTTCCAAATGCAAAACCCATTTATAACTGGGTCACTGACCATAATTGTACTCTGAGTAAATCTAAGTGGATTTGCCTGTCATCAATGCCACCCTAAGAAATTCAAATTGGAAATATTTATTTTCCCTTACAAGATGGAAAGTCATAGCCCTAAGTAAAATGTTTCATACAGAAGAAATGGAAAGCATTGCTTTCCAACTGAGCATGTTTATATGGCAGGTTGTCTGGATACTGAAAAGAGCATCTCTAATTCCTAGGGCCTATCTAATAAACAACAGGATCCCTCCCCTTCATTTTCAGCAGTTCAATCCACTGCTCAACATGATTTTCAAAACCTGATCAACCATTGACAAAAAAGAAAACTCTTCAGAGCGGGAGGTGACCCGGCCATCTCAAAATTTCATTCCACTACAAACACAGAAAATAGGTTTTTAGAGTCAAGAGTTCTATAGTCTTGGAGGTATCATTCTTGAAAATAAAAGGACAAGGTCAAAATCTAGCCTTCTGCATGGTGGGACAGGACGTCTGAGGGTCCTTCAGTGCTCTTTATCCTCTCAGATGCCAGAATATGAAACTTAGATCCAAACGCCCTGAATGACCCTCCTGAGAGCCAAACTAACTCGTGCTGGACTTTTGTGTTAGAAAGGATCAGCTCTGGGGAAGCCACGTAATGCAGGTATAAGATGAAGCTTGTCTTCAGTTCATTGAACGAGGGCTGCCCGAGCCCAAGAATATCCATGCTCCTCTCTCTCTCATCTCCAGCCCCCCAAGTTCCTCCAGCCCACATCTACCTTCAAGCCGGTGCACATCTTATTTCTCCCTTCCTCATCACTCATCTTCCACAACCACTGTCTCCTCCCCCACCCAACCCCAGTCCCTCCCCCATCAGGTTTACAATGGGATTCCAGCTCCCTCCACATCCCAGGAACTGATCCCCCAACCATGGGCCCTCCTGGTGGACCTGGCCTCTATACGGCATCTGACATCCTCTGCCCATTTCCACAGCCACCAAATCTCTGTTTCTCCCAGAGTGAGTTCTGTAACCCCCTCAGCAGAATTCCGGATGGCGCTGATATCCTGGAGTTCAGAAAACCAGGATATGAGACAGGAGACAAAAGAGGCTATGCTCCTCCCCTCCCACCGTGACCCTGGCTCCTGCTTTCCTGGTTGATCACAGCCTCAGCACCAGACCCTCCCTTCCAGCCAGGACCACATCCTGCGGCCAAGAGCTCAGCCTTCCTCCCTGCTTCTACTTCCTCACCCCTTCTCTCAACTGCCTCTCCAAAGAACTACTACAAGAGCCTCCAGCTGCGTTTCCCTCCTCAAACTCATCCTCTTCACTCCTTCCAGAATGTTTTAAGCAGCCTGACTGACTGCATCACTCTTAGGGGAAATCTCCCAGCTCGCTCACCAGCAGTTCTCAGCATGGACTTGGCTCGTAGTGTCTCCCTGGGCAGCCAGTTACTTCTTCTTACTTCTCCTGGATGGAGGCTCATGTGACAAGTTCTGTGAATTAGCGGTTCTTGAAGAGTAAATGTAAGCATGTCCCCACACTCACTTTCACCCTCCTGTAGATATTCATCAGGAGGAGGGGAAAGGGATCAGGTTACACATGAATCCTGGGGCAATTGCACTTGACTCACAAGAAGACTCGTGAGAGTCCCTCGGACTGCATGGAGATCAAACCAGTCAATCCTAAAGGAAATCAACCCTGAATATTCACTGGAAGGACTGACGCTGATCCAATCCTTTGGCCACCTGATGGCGAAGAGCCTACTCATTGGAAAAGACCCTGATGCTGGGAAAGATTGAGGGCAAGAGGAAAAGGGGGTGACAGAGGATGAGACGGTTGGATGGCATCACCAACTCAAGGAACATGAGTTTGAGCAAACTTGGGGAGATAGTGAAGGACAGGGAAGCCTGGCACGCTGCAGTCCATGGGGTCACACAGAGTCAGACACAACTGAGCAACTGAACAGCAACGAGAGAGATGATCTCACGGACGAAGATCTGCGGTGACTTACTTTGACAGATGTGTGGCTGATAGCTATGTGATTTGAAAGGATTGCCTCGTCTCGTTTTATAACCAGCTTCACATTTGGATACATCCAGGATCCTGTGACACGTACATACAACCGTGTGCTGGTGACAAACAGGGGGTTGAGACTGGCTGGCCTGGTGGGTAATTCCAAAGTCCCTACTGTGACTCAGCCCCTCTCACCTCTTCAGTCGTACGTCCCAGCACCCCTCCACCCCAGAGGTGACCACCAGAAACCACACTGACTGGGGCTGCTGGATCCAGGCTGGTCTCAGAATGCTTTCCCTTCCTTGTCACTTAGAAAATCCCTCATTATCCTTTAAGGCTCAGCTGACTGTACTTCTCGATGAGTCCTTCCTAACGTGCTCTGTGAATTCCAGCCTCTAGACTGTTCGTGTCCAAAGGGCAGGGGCCCCATCTGTCTCTGCATCCACAGAATCCAGCAGTGTCCGTCACTCCCTACACAAAATAAATGTCTGTGACATGCTTTTAGGTCTCTTTCTAATTTTAATTCAGCGACATGCTCCTCTTTTTTTTCCAGGAGTAACCGATCGACACTGACTACCCCTCTGGAGTTAGAAAGTGACAAGAGTGACAAAGTGGCTCCTCACTTTATAGGCAGGAAATGAAGAGGTGAAGCCAGCTCATAGGCTTTTGGGCAGAAGCCTCACTGTCCAGTTTTCCCTCCATGAAGCACCTATTTCTGAAGAGAGGAGAACCTCAGAATTTCAGCCAGAACTGTCAGTGTGCAGAAAGCAAAACAAAGTTCTCCGCCTGACTGCTCCTGCCTTCTGCAAAGTTCCGCTTTATAAATGGCGATGAACTTGAGCAATCGAGAAGTATTTGCTTAAGCTGCTCCCTTCCAGGGGCTGAAAACACTAAGCACCAGGGTCTGAAGTCTGTCCTCATTTCTGCTATGATGGGACCAGCCTTGGAATCACTTTCTTTTTCTCCATATAACTTGGGAAGCAGACTTGGAATCACTTTCTTTTTCTTTTTCTCCATAAACTTGGGATTTCGACATCTGTGAGTAAAGACCAAAACATACTTCATCATCTCTTAACACCTACACTAATACACCCCCATGACTCTAAGCTTGGGCTGCCTGGACCATGGACAAAAAAATTTTACTGTGGGTAGATTTTAAAAAAGCAAAAAGGGGGTTTTTTTTTTTTTGGTTAATAGTATTTTTCAACCAATAAAGCACCCTCTCCCAGTTAGTCTAAATCAATCAATCAATCAATGTCTGTCTGTCTCTCCCCCCTCTCAAAGCTTAGGAAGAGCTTCACTGGTTTGGAGGACAATATTTGGAGCTTCAAGGTCATGTGTAGGTCACTGGCTTGGAACACCAGACAAGCAAGCCAAGCCCTCTCTCCCAGGCTGCGGCTTCAAGAACGATGGGTGTGGAGCAATGCGCAGCAGGAGCAGAACTGCTGGGCTCATGGTCCAGATGAAATGTGAGTTTGCTGGGAGAGAGGGGGACGCCTGGCCCATGTTTTATGAGTCCTGGCTGCAGGCACACAGCCTCTCACAGGGCTGGACCAGCACTGCATTCCTGGACACCGCACTCAAGAGTCTTGAGAGTAATCGGAGATGTTCAGAGTGTGACCTACTCTATTTCGGCTGCTATAGATTTAAAAGTATGGGACTGCTGTCGATTCATCACATGGCAGAAATGCAGAGGTGGCTTCTCAAGGGGGGACACTGGCTCAGAGGGATATGATACAGCAGTGCAGGGAGGTGCTTGCACACAGGAGAAGACCCAGAGGCTCTTTCCTTTCCATGAGGGGGCTGACATCACAAAGCGTAGCACCAAAAGGGGTTCCCTTGAGAAATAGTGTATGATATCCCTTATATGTGAAGTCTAAAAAGAAATAAACAGATGAACTTACTGACAAAACAGAAAGAGACTCACAGACTTAGAGAACAAACTTATGGTCACCAGTGGGAGGGACGTGGGGAAGGGATAGTTAAGAAGTTTGGGATGGACATGAACACACTGCATATTTAAAGCAGATAACCAACAAGGACCTACAGTACAGCACAGGGAACTGTGTTCAATGTTATGGGGCAGCCTGGATGGGAGTTTTGGGAAGAATGGATACATGTGTATGTATGGCTGAGTCCCTCTGCTGTTCACCTGAAACTATCACAACATTGTTAATGGGCTATATCCCAATATAAAATCAAAAAATGGGGCAGGGGAGGGGGGTGGGGGCAGTTTCCTTGGCTGACTCCAAACAACAAGAGAGAATGGACAGCCCTGATTTCTGCATGAAAACGCAACGTCCCTGTGGTCCTCCTTGGGGTGCTGTGTAAGAGTTCATCTCTGCACCAGGTTACAGAGGAGAACAGGGAGCAACATCCAGACCCCAGAGATGCACTGAGGACACAAAGAATCAGGGCTGTTTGGTCTGTAACCACATCCCCTGGCCTCTGGACACCCTGAAACCCCACACAGCCCGAGGAGGGGGCACAGTGCGTGCGCTCTGCCCACCACTGGGTTTCTGTCATCACGATCCTTCTCCTTCTCCTCCAGAAACACAACTCTAAGTGATGGCTGCACACTTGGGCCAACCCACAGAAGCCTAATAAACCTGTAATAAAGCGGAACCACAGCACAATAATTCTATAAAGCTGAACCACTACACGTTGTAGCTTCAAGTGTGTCTGTGGCTCCCGCTGGAGATCCTGGCAGCACAAGCGGTGGTGACTTCCTACCCTAAGGGGAACGCAGACACAGGTGATTTGGGGGCTGGGTGGCAGCCTGAGAAGGAGGGCGCTGTCTGGACGTCTAAGCGTGGGAGAACAGGGTGCAGAGATTGGGGCCCACCGAGCAGGCAACATGGGGGTAGGGCTGGGCGGGGCTTGGGGGTGCATGCGAGTTCAGGAGGAGGAATTTCTGGGGTAGGTGGACGATGCTAAAAACTGAAAAGTTTCAAGAAAAGAAAATAAGGGAACAATATGGAGATCCACAGATTAAGTTCTGAAACAGAATTCACTTTCCGATAGTTCTCATTTCACAGCCTCAGGTGGCAACTTGGTCTCAGTCCAGAGGCCAGAGAATTGCTGTTCTAGGTTGACCCGAAGGTCCAGTTTGGTTCTAAAAACCTGAGATTCTGTGACTCTGAGGCAAAGCACTGTCTCATAGTCACCAGAGAAAACTGGAGAGAATTATGAGAAAGAAAAGAGTGTAATATAGATGGTGGAGAGGGATCCAAGGAGTCATCAAGTGGGTCAGCACCAGGCATTCAGGAGTGAGAAGTATTTATGAGACAGCATGACAGGAAATAAAGATAAAAACCCTGGATCACACCTCAGGTCAGTTCAGTTCAGTTCAGTTGCTCAGTCGTTGATCCGACTCTTTACGACCCCATGAATCGCAGCACGCCAGGCCTCCCTGTCCATCACCAACTCCCGGAGGTCACCCAGACTCACGTCCATTGAGTCAGTGATGCCATCCAGCCATCTCATCCTCTGTCGTCCCCTTCTCCTCTTGTCCCCAATCCCTCCCAGCATCAGAGTCTTCTCCAATGAGTCAACTCTTCGCATGAGGTGGCCAAAATACTGGAGTTTCAGCTTTAGCATCATTCCTTCCAAAGAAATCCCAGGGCTGATCTCTTTCAGAATGGACTGGTTGGATCTCCTTGCAGTCCAAGGGACTCTCAAGAGTCTTCTTCAACACCACAGTTCAAAAGCATCAATTCTTCAGCACTCAGCCTTCTTCACAGTCCCACTCTCACATCCATACATGACCACAGAGAAAACGATAGCTTGACTAGACGGACCTTTGTTGGCAAAGTAATGTCTCTGCTTTTGAATATGCTATCTAGGTTGGTCATAACTTTCCTTCCAAGGAGTAAGCGTCTTTTAATTCCATGGCTGCAGTCACCATCTGCAGTGATTTTGGAGCCCAGAAAAATAAAGTCTGACACTGTTTCCACTGTTTCCCCATCTATTTGCCATGAAGTGATGGGACCAGATGCCATGATCTTCGTTTTCTGAAGGTTGAGCTTTAAGCCAACCTTTTCACTCTCCACTTTCACTTTCATCAAGAGACTTTTTAGTTCCTCTTCACTTTCTGCCATAAGGGTGGTGTCATTTGCATATCTGAGGTTATTGGTATTTCTCTTGGCAATCTTGATTCCAGCTTGTGTTTCTTCCAGTCCAGCGTTTCTCCCCGTTTCTCATGATGTACTCTGCATATAAGTTAAATAAGCAGGGTGACAATATACAGCCTTGACGTACTCTTTTTCCTATTTGGAACCGTTCTGTTGTTCCATGGATCACACCTCAGCTCCCTCAAACAGGGACTCGGTCTAGAGCGGACTATCCCTTCAAAGACCCCAAAGTCATCTGCTAGACTTGTTATACCAGCGTGGACTCCTTAGTAGCATGCATGGGGAATACTCCCTTTGGAGGCTCTATTAGAAAGGTCTGGTAACCTCATCTGTGGGATGGAACGCACACACCAAATCAGAGTAAAGAGAGGAGAAACATGTTGGCAGATCCATCCTCAAAGGATGATGCTTATTTAGGAATTCTTCCAGGTTCTCCCAAGTCCTTCACATGGCCCACATTCCCACCTCGGTGCCCTGGGAATGTGAATTCCACCAGGACAGAGATTTTTGTCTGCTGTGTAGACGATTTCATTTCTGGTACCCCAGAACAGTGTCTCACTCACTTCAGTCACTCAGTCAGACTCTTTGTGACCCCATTGACTACAACATACCAGGCTTCTCTGTCCATCATCAACTGAATGGCAAACCACTTCAGTATTCTTGCCTTGAGAACCCCATGGACAGTATGAAAAAACACTGCCTGGCTGGTAAAGAATCCTCCTGCAATGAAGGAGACCTGGGTTCAATCCCTGGGTTGGGAAGATCCCCTGGAAAAGGAAAAGGCTACCCACTCCAGTATTCTGGCCTGGAGAATTCCATGGACTAGTCTCCAAGCCAGGCTTCAGCAATATGTGAACTGTGAACTTCCTGATGTTCAAGCTGGTTTTAGAAAAGGCAGAGGAACCAGAGATCAAATTGCCAACATCCTCTGGATCATGGAAAAAGCAAGAGAGTTCCAGAAAAACATCTATTTCTGCTTTATTGACTATGCCAAAGCCTTTGACTGTGTGGATCACAATAAACTGTGGAAAATTCTGAAAGAGATGGGAATACCAGACCACCTGATCGGCCTCTTGAGAAATTTGTATGCAGATCAGGAAGCAACAGTTAGAACTGGACATGGAATAACAGACTGGTTGCAAGTAGGAAAAGGAGTTCGTCAAGGCTGTATATTGTCACCCTGTTTATTTAACTTATATGCATTTGTGTTTCTTCCAATCCAGCATCTCTCATGATGTACTCAGCATGCTGCTGCTGCATGAGTTTCTCATGAGTACATCATGAGAAATGCTGGATTGGAAGAAACACAAGTTGGAATCAAGATTGCTGGGAGAAATATCAATAACCTCAGATATGCAGATGACACCACCCTTATGGCAGAAAGTGAAGAGGAACTAAAAAGCCTCTTGATGAAAGTGAAAGTGGAGAGTGAAAAGTTGGCTTAAAGCTCAACCTTCAAAAACGAAGATCATGGCATCTGGTCCCATCACTTCATGGGAAATAGATGGGGAAACAGTGGAAACAGTGTCAGACTTTATTTTTCTGGGCTCCAAAATCACTACAGATGGTGACTACAGCCATGAAGTTAAAAGACGCTTGCTCCTTGGAAGGAAAGTTATGACCAACCTAGATAGCATATTCAAAAGCAGAGACATTACTTTGCCAACAAAGGTCCGTCTAGTCAAGGCTATGGTTTTTCCTGTGGTCATGTATGGATGTGAGAGTTGGACTGTGAAGAAAGCTGAGCGCTGAAGAATTGATGCTTTTGAACTGTGGTGTTGGAGAAGACTCTGAGAGTCCCTTGAACTGCAAGGAGATCCAACCAGTCCATTCTGAAGGAGATCAGCCCTGGGATTTCTTTGGAAGGAATGATGCTCAAGCTGAAACTCCAGTATTGTATTTTGGCCACCTCATGCAAAGAGTTGACTCATTGGAGAAGACTCTGATGCTGGGAGGGATTGGGGGCAAGAGGAGAAGGGGACGACAGAGGATGAGATGGCTGGATGGCATCACTGACTCGATGGATGTGAGTCTGGGTGACCTCCAGGAGTTGGTGATGGACAGGGAGGCCTGGCGTGCTGCGATTCATGGGGTCGCAAAGAATCGGACACGACTGAGCGACTGATCTGATTTGAGTCCATGGGGTCACAAAGAGTTGGATGTGACTGAGTGACTTTCACTTTCAAGACACAGTAAAAGCTCAGTAAATGTTTGTTGGAGGAAAGGGTTGAATAATATCTATTTTACAGGGAAAGTACCAGACAGAGTTTTTATAAAGTAAAAAAGTTTTTTCGTTACCCCTCACTGCTCCGCCCGCAGTCTCTAGTCTGTGATTACAGTCCTGCTCGCTTCAGCAAGACAGTTTCACAAGCCTGAATTAGTTCACCTCCTCTCCACATTCCAAAATCTTTGGGGAAGAGTTTCCTTATTAGATGTGGCCTGATTTCCCTGCAGGGCTTCCTGGCAAAGGCCTCAGTGCATTCTGATCTTTTAGCATCACTTATGCAAATCCATGGCACCTGGACTCCCTGCACCGGGAGGCCTGGTCTGCAGGCCTTTTTTGTAAGCTAACTGCATGGAGAGCCCTGAAGACAGGATTGCTTTCCGGAGTCACACTCCTAATGGGCCCTCCCTAAATATTTTCTGCTGGTGGCCAAGTGGGCAAGCTTGGCCTTTTTCTCCCTAGAAACACGATCCTGCTTTCTATACCAACAAGTATTAATTCAAATCCCCAGTGGGCAGTCCAGGATATGAAAATTACAGTAATCTAATCTTGTAGAGGAAGACGCATGAATCATCATTACACGGTCTGACAAAGAGCTAAGTGATTAATCCCAGGCTGCACAGAGGCTGGGGTCCACAGCCATGGCTTCCTGGGGTCTACAAACCAAACAAGCGGACCCACCCAGCAAACATCAGAGAGGCGACAGCACGGTGTTCATCCCAAGAGCACACGCTGGACGTCTCATCATTGTTTGAAAAATTCTGTGAGTGAGGGGCCAGAGGAGCTGCAACCTGGGGCTCAAAACTCTCGTCTTATCTTCTAATTCCAGTGTCAACTCCTTAGGCTCTGAGGTTTAATTTTAAGTAGAAACTGGGAGGTTTGTGGAATAATGGCTTCTCAGCAAGTGACCAGAAACCCCAATGGTCTCCAGGGAAAACAAAAGACTATGCCCCCAGGACAAGACAGGCCACCAACCAGGATGTACTCTGCATCACGTCACAGGAACCTACCTCACTAAAGGAAGGTCCTGACCTTGTCCTGAAACTTTCAGAAAGAACACTGAAGCTCCCAGCTTCCACCCAGAAACCTCAGCCCCAACACCCTGGGAAACTTGGTCAGGGCGCCCGCAGTCCTGAACCATCCCTCCACTTTCTTTTTTTCCCCCCTACTTTTTCTCTTACACAGCTGTGTTCAATTTTCTGTCCTTGGGGTTTTTTAAAGGAACATTTATTCTAGGGCCAGGATTCTCCAGTTTTATGGTTATACAACTCCCTCCCAGGGCCAAAGAATGTTTGAAAAGCCTAAACCCGGCAGAGAGAGTTAGTAATAGTATCCAAATGAAAGTGAAAAGTCCAGACTTGTTCCAATTTCGATTCAACCGCTTACTTGATTATATTGTACCTTCTGTTTGCCCTTCAAGACGCTTGCTACCTACTGTTTTTAAATCAGACTACAAGTAGGGTGTATACGTCTGTGTGCATGCGTGTCTTTGTCTCTGTGTGTGTCTATGAGGGCATGTGTGTGTCTCTGTCTCTGTGTGTATGTGTCTCTGTGTATGTTTATGTGTGTCTGGGACCAGGTAAGGTACAGAGAAGTCCAAAAGTGTATTTATATTCTTCCACAGTTACTGTTTCCTGCTTGATGGTAAGTTTTATCTGAAATAAGACATTCATCATAAATTGGATTGAATAAAAGATCACAAAGGATGATGCCTGAAGGATTTTTACGGACTTGTTTATTTTTCCTGCAGAGAAAGCCAGACAGTACTAGGTTTTTGGTAGTAGACAGCAGGTTTTTTTGTTTTGTGTTGTTTTTTTAAAGAACCCTAGTTTTACTTAAACTGTCAAACTAGTGGCACTGTTAGCTAAAATGCCTGAACCTAAGTACATTATCAACATTCAAAAAGCAGAGACCACTCCCCTCACCAAACATATACAAACATACACACACACCCCAACCCCACCAAGAAAAGAGCACAAGGCCCCTACCAGCCCGTGAAATGCTAACGAGGCTTCTAAATGCAGCCAAATGGAGTAATCTCAGAAAATCCACAAGTCCTTACCTGGCTTCTCCTCTCTTTCTGTTACCTAGAATCCCAAACCTCAGAGAAATCTGCCCAAAGGTTCTGTCTACACGGGTTCACAAACATCCTTTTTGGGTTTTTTTGGGCCCCCTGGAGTCTCCCAAGGGCCAGCCGCCGGCTTCATACACACCCCACCTCCTCGATCTGAGGGACAAAGCAAAGTTCAGGCTCCCGGGCTGAGGTCTGTGACACAGCACACACCACTCACATGAGAGGTCTGGCTGCAGCCCAAGGCAAACAAGACGATTTTGAGAAACAAAGTTATTTGCATAGACCCACCCTTGGGCAGAGAAAATGCAATCAGTTTTCCTCCATGGATGGATCTGAAATGCTTTTGGTAGCACCTGCTAAATGCAGTCTGGTCCCCCGCAAATGATTACAAGACACCTGGACACTAACCTTGAGACCTGAGCGTGATGAGGGACCAGGGCAGACTGTTCTCAGGGGCCGCGGTGAGCGGAGCACACCAAGACTTTCTCTTTTGACCATCTTCTCTCGCTCTTTTAAGATCAAGATAATCAACAGTGCCCTTTAGCCCGGCCTTGTAGGCAAAATGACAGGTTAAGGTTCAAATGATTCCTTCCAGATAACCAGACTCTAATTGTCCCATAAGTGGAAGTTAGTAGAGATCTCTAAACCCAGGGCAGAGGACAGCTGAGAAAAAAAAAAAAAACAGATTCTGGACTCATGGTTTCTTTGAAACTGGTGATTTCCTCAAGTAGGGCAAACTCCTGATAGTGATTTCTCATAATAATTGAAAACCCTGTGGATCTGTGCTTGAGAAAAAGATGCTTCTTTCAGAAGAAGATTGTTTTCATGAAAGCAACCCTGAAAAATTCTTCCCTCAAAATCCCTGAACTGCACGCCCTCTACATGCACAAGGAAATACAACCAAACAACAATAACCACATCAAAATAAGTTTTCAAACCACACGTACAAGGAAAACATCCTTACAAGAAGGCTTTTAGCAGAGTTTGAAAAACCAGCGTATTTTCTCATATCATGCCAAGCCAGTTAGGAAACACTGGGTTTTAAAACTAAGGTTTTATGATCAGCCACTTACATTCCATATAAGAAAAGGCAGAAATGTGAGCTGAGAGAAGTCAGATACAACTTTAAAAATCCGACTTACCAAAGTGTGCAGGGCGGCACACACACACACTCCTTGTAAAAGAGAAAACAAACACCACTTGGCCTCATCCCAAATGCACAGTCTTTAATCATGGTCTCAAGACATGATGTTTGCCCAAAATATCCAAAGTGCTTAACAGCCTAAGGAATAGTCGAGTTCTCAAGAGAAGGTTGTTACTGGAAGGACCATGTGTCTTAAACAGTTGCTTTCACACAATCTAAATGAATAAAGCAGCACTGGGGAAAGAATGCACTGATGCAAATGGTAAGGCCCATGGTTCATACACCTTTGAGGCTTTCGGGCTGCTAGTGATTTGTGTATAAGGATGACCTGCCTGGAAATGCACTCATTCTTCACCCTCAGAAGTCCAGCTGCCATGTGGCATTCCTATAAATAGGCTTATGAAACCGCACCAAACTCAGGCATTCCTAGGTGCACCTTTTGAGAAAATCACCCTGTTCCCCCGACCTCACTTCAGGATCGGCTGTAGTCTTGGGAGCCCCAAAGTTGGGATCCACTAATGTCTGAAGAGCTGTGAGGCAGCGATGTAGGCACAGCCAGGACTTTGCTCTAAAAAGTCCTGCTGCTGCTAAGTCGCTTAAGTCGTGTCCGACTCTGTGCAACCCCATAGACGGCAGCCCACCAGGCTCCCCCGTCCCTGGGATTCTCCAGGCAAGAACACTGGAGTGGGTTGCCATTTCCTTCTCCAATGCATGAAAGTGAAAAGTGAAAGTGAAGTTGCTCAGTCGTGTCCGACTCTTAGCAACCTCATGGACTGCAGCCCACCAGGGTCCTCGGTCCATGGGATTTTCCAGGCAAGAGTACTGGGGTGGGGTGCCATTGCCTTCCCCACTAAAAAGACCTACATGGCCTCTATTAACAAAAGCTTGCAGGATGTCTTTTCTTTTTAATCTGATTTCAAATGAAGATTATTTGTTTTTAACTTTCTTAATTTTTTATTGAAGTACAGTTGATTTACCATGTTAGGTTAGTTTCTCGTTACAGCAAAGTGATTTAGTTATACATATGCATATATCTACTCTTTTTCCGATTCTTTTCCATTATAGGTTATTTTAAGATATTGAATATTGTTTCCTGTGCTATACAGTAGAACCTTGTTGGTTACCTCTCTTATATATAGTAGTTTGTACCTGTTAATCTCTAATTCACAATTTATCCCACCCACTTTTCCCCTTTGGTAACCATAAGTTTGTTTTCTTTGTCTGTGAGTCTATTTCTGTTTGCAAATAAGTTGCTTTGTATCATTTTTTTAGATTCCACATATAAGTGATATCATATGATATTTGTCTTTCTCTGACTTGCTTCACTTAATATGATATTCTGTAGGGCCATCCATGTTGCTGCAAATAGCAATATTTCCTTCTTTTTTATGAATAATATTCTGTTGTATATATGGACTACATCTTCTTTACCCATTCATCTGTTGATGACCATTTAGGTTGCTTTCATGTCTTGGCAAATTGTAAATGGTGCTGCTATGAACAATGGGATGCATGTATCTTTTCACAGGATAATTTTTGTCTTTTCCAAATATATGCCCAGACATTGGAGTGTTCAATCATATAGTAGCTCTTGTTGTTGCTCAGTTGCTCTATTTTTAGTTTTTTAAGGCACTTTCACGCTGCTTTCCAAAGTGACTATACTGATTTACATTCCCACCAACAGTGATGGAGGGTTCCCTTTTCTCCACACCTTCAGCTCAAATAAAAGATCTTTTAAACAATTCAACCCAAACTTCAAAAAAATCATGTCAATAAAATCATTCTCTCAGCTTTCTCCCAATCAAAATAATAAAAGAAAATCAAAATCATCAGAGGACAAAGAGTACAAAGTCTGAGGATCCTTCTCTGGATTCCAGCCCAGCACCACCCTCTTGCCTCACCTCTACCTACAATGGGCAGTGTCCCAGATATAGGAATTACACCCATAAGAGTTTGCCCTATGGAAGAGATGACCTCAAACCCTACCAGCACTTGGTGTTTCAGCCAAGCAGGAAATGATCCAGGAGCAATTTCCCCCAGTGTGTGGCTCATCAGAATTTCTAGAAACAGCGGCCTCACTGCTTCCACTGCTTTTCTGCACACCCCTTCTCGATCCACTCTGGTCTGGGGTCCCCACCTCTGAACCACCATCATCCTGGTCACCTGGGCTCGAGGACCCCGTCCTCTCCCACTTCCTGCCTACTTGGCTGGCTGCCTCTCCTCTCCTCGTCTCTGCTCCATCCCACCCTGAGCCTCATTAACAAACTCTTTCTCTCTGTTGTCATCCTTTCAGATGAACTTACTTGTTACCTAAATCCCATCTATAGTCAGAGTTGCTCCTCAGAGTTCGGGAATCATGTTCAACTATCTACTTAATACCTCTTTGGGATATTCGACAGGCACCTCACTTTATATGTCCACAACAGAAATCTCAAGTCTCAAAGCTGGCCTTCCTCATGAACAAACAAACAAATGCAAAAAGAAAAACAAAGAAAACCCTCCTTCCCCCAGTCTTTCCTCTCCTCAGAAGCTGCCAGGATTTGGGAGTCATGCTTTCTGCCCTCCTAGTCCTCACTCCCCAACTCTCAGCTATCACCAGTGTTGACAGCTGTACCTCCAAAAACATTCTTTTTTCTTATATACAACAGCTTTATTGATATATAATTCACACACCATACAATTCACCAGTTTAAAGTGTACTAGTTGATGGTTTTTAGTATATTCATGGAGCTGTACGATAATGATCAAATCAGTTTTAGACATTTTCATCACCCCCAAAGGAAACCACATACCCATCAGCAGTCACTCTCAATTTCCCCTACAACAATCCAGTCTTGAGCAGCCATTAATCTACTTTATGTCTCTATAGATTTGCCTGTTCTGGAAACTTCATATAAATGGAATCATATAATACACAGTCATTTGTGTCTGGGTTCTTTCAGTGAGTATATTTGCAATATTCATCTTTGTCATAGGATGTATCAGTACTCCATTCCTCTTTATAGTCAAATAGCATCCTATCATATGAATATACAACATTTTGTTTGTTCGGATTATTTTCATTCTTTGGCAGTTGTGTATAACACTGCTATAAGATGCAAACTATTATATATAGGATGAACAAACAATAGGGTCCTACTGTATAGCACAGGGAGCTATATTTAATATCTTGTGATAAACCATAATGGAAAAGAATATTAAAAAGTATATATATGTATAAATGAATCTTTTTGCTTTATAGAAGAAATTAACCAAACATTGTAAATCAACTATACTTCGATATAATTTTAAAAATAATACTGCTATGTTATGTTTTTATATAGAAATATGCTTTCATTTCTATTGGGCATACACCTAGGAGTGGATACGTTGGGTCATAAGGTAAAATCTATGTTTAACTATGTTGCTGCTGCTGCTGCTGCTAAGTCACTTCAGTCGTGTCCGACTCTGTGCGACCCCAGAGATGGCAGCCCACAGGCTCCCCAGTCCCTGGGATTCTCCAGGCAAGAACACTGGAGTGGGTTGCCATTTCCTTCTCCAATGCATCAAAGTGAAAAGTGCAAGTGAAGTCGCTCGGTTGTGTCCGACTCCTAGCGACCCCATGGACTGCAGCACACCAGGCTCCTCCGTCCATGGGATTTTCCAGGCAAGAGTACTGGAGTGGAGTGCCATTTAGGAACTGCCAAACTGCTTTCCAAAGCAGCTGCTTGGGAAAGATTCTGCATTCCTACCAGCCATGTATGAGAGTTCTAATTTCTCCATGTCCTCACCAACACTTGTTACTTTCCATCTTTCATAGAGGGTAGGAAGCAATATTTTCTTTTGGTTTCAATTTATATTTGAAATGCAATGGCTGGTGATATTGAAAGTTTTCTCATGTGCTTACTGGCCATTTATATATCTTTGCCTGTTTCAGATAGTTGCCCATTTTTGAAGTAGGTTATCTTTTTATTCTTGAATTGTTAAGAGTTCTTATATATTCTACATACAAGTATGTTATTAGGTTATATGATTTGCAAGTATTTTCTCTCATTCGGTAGGTTTCTTCACTCTCTTGAGAGTGTCTTTTAATCCCCAAAGTTTTAAATTTGGTTGAAATCCAACTTACCTATTTTCCTTTTGTCACTTATCTTTTGGTGTTTTGTCTTAAAAAATTAATTGCCTAGCCCAAGGTCATGAAGATTAACACTCCTGTTGTCTTTTAAGAAGGATGTAGTTTTAGGTCTTACATTTAAAAATTTGATTCATTTTGAGATAATTTTTATACACAGTGTAAGGAAGGATCCAACTTCATTCTTTTGTGTGTTGATATTCAATTGTCCTAGACTATTTGTTGAAGACACTATCTGCCAATGAATTGTCTTGGCATGACTGTGAAAAATAAATTACCATAAATGTAGGAGTTTATTTCTAGTCTATCAATTTTATTCCAAAAATTAATATGTCTATCCTTATGCCAGAACCACTGTCTTGAGTACTGTAGCTTTGTATTAAGTCTTGAAATCAGGAAGGGTGAGTCTTCTAATTCTGCTTTTTTTTTTTCAAGATTGCTTTAGCTATTCTGGGTCTCTTAAATTTCTCTATGAATTTTAGGATCAGTTTGTTGATTTCTGCAAGAATTCATGTGAGATTTTGATAGAGACTGCATTGGCACCCCACTCCAGTACTCTTGCCTGGAAAATCCCATGGACGGAGGAGCCTGGTGGGCTGCATGGGGTCGCTAAGAGTCGGACATGACTGAGCGACTTCACTTTCACTTTTCACTTTCATGCACTGGAGAAGGAAATGGCAACCCACTCCAGTGTTGTTGCCTGAAGTATCCCAGGGACGGGGGAGCCTGGTGGGCTACCGTCTATGGGGTCGCACACAGTCGGACACAACTGAGGCGACGCAGCAGCAGCAGCAGCAGCAGCAGCAGCAGCAGCAGCAGCATTGAATCTATAGATCAATTTAGGGAGTATTGCTGTTTTAATAATAGTAAGTCTTCTGATCTGTGGACATGGGAATTTTTTCCATTTATTTGGGACTTTAAATTTTGTTCAATATTTTGTAGCTTTATGAGCATGTTTTATATTTCTTTAATTACATTTATTCCTAAGTATAGGCACACCTTGTTCTATTATGCTTTACTTTTCTGCACTTTGCAGATACTGCGTTTTTTTTTTTAATGCTAAGTGAAGGTTTGTGGCAACTCTTTGTTGAGCAAGTCTATCAGAACCATTTTTCCAACTGCATTTGCTCACAATGTCTCTGTACCACATTTTGGTAATTCTTGCAGTACCTCAAACTTTTTCATTATTATATTTGTTATTGTGATCTGTGATCAGTGACCTTTAATATTACTATTGCAAAATGATAATGACTTGCTAAAGGCTCCAATGATGGTATTTTTTTTTAGCAATAAAGCGTTTTAAAATTAAGGCATCTACATTGTTCCATTAGACATAATGCTCTTGTATCCCACAACCTTTCTGAAGTTGATCTAGATCTTAGGTGGAAAGATTTCAGTCCTTTACAATTAAGTATGAAGTTAGCTGTGGGGTTCTCACAGGTGCTCTTTTTAGGTTGAAGAAGTCTGCTTCGAGTCTGGTTTGTTGTTATTTAATCTTAAAGAGGTGTTAGAATTTGTGAACCAAATTAGTATGCACAGCACATGTCCAAATTTCTCTGCATGAGACCACTGTCGTTGCTCTTGTTCGTTTGCTAAGTCCTGCCTGACTCTTTGCAATCCCATAGACTGCAGCATGCCAGGCAGGCTCCTCTGTCCTCCACTGTCTCCTGGAGTTTGCCTGAATTTGCGTCCATTGAATCCATAATGCTATCTAACCTCATCCTCTGCCTCATCCCTTTCTCTTTGTGCATGAGACAGGCCCGTGTGCATCTGTGTTCCCTCTGTGCGCACTCCCTGTACCGTCTCCACAGCTCAGTGCTGCTCCTCTTTACAGGTCTCTGCTTCAAGGCAAAGCTGGACCGCCCTATTCCAAGTTCCCACTCCACCACCGCCTCCTCCCCAGACACATCTCACTCAACTTTCAACACACTCAGCTGTTATCCTTCACTGTGATCACACTTGCATAAGGTTTAGTATTTGCCAGCATGGATTCATCGTTTTAATCCTCACAACAACCTCACTAGGTGGACGCTATTATCACCATTTTATAGATGTCAACATTGAAAGAGAGGTTAAGTGTCTTGTTCAAGGTCATGTGGTTTGTAAGTGGCGTACTTAGGATTCAAACCCAGGCCCCTCACTCCTGAGACCATTCTCTTAAACATCTGCTATATTAACACATATGTGTGGAATCTAAAAAATGGTACAGATGAACCCATTTGCAAAGCAGAAATAGAGACACAGATGGAGGGAACAAATGTACAGACATCAAGGAAGGAAGGAGTGGTGGAATGAATTGGGAGACTGGGACTGACATATATACACTATTATATTTATACTATATATAAAATAGGTAACTAAGGAGAACCTACTATATAGCCCAGGGAACTCTACTTAATGTTCTATGACGACCTAAATGGGAAGGAAATCCAAAAAAGAGGGAATATATGTATACATATAACTGATTCACTTTGCTGCACAGCAGAAATGAACACAACATTGCAAAGCAACTATACTCCAATTAAAATTTTTTTTAAAAAAGAGGAAAAAAAAATTGCTCTTATTTGCTTATCTTGTTATCTATACACAAGCCCTGCTGATCTCATTTACTGCTGTATTTTTAGCATCTAACATGGACGTGGCAGTTGTTAATACATACTTAATGAACACATAAACATTGGACTTAGGATGCCATGTAAGAAGAGCTTCACGGGACTCCGGTGAGCCTTGCCAACCACACGCCCATGCAGAGTCACAAGACTCATCCACTTCTGAGACTCTTTAGGAAGGAAGGTTATTGAATGTTTTTCAAACTCAGCACAGACCCATCTTCATGGCCCTGTCCTCAGTGCATTAAAAGCCTAGAGAAGTGTGTTCCACAGAACACATTTTGAGAAATCCTGCCCCAGAGCAACAGGGGAGACAGCACAGTCCCCAGAAAGACGCTTCTGTTGCCCTTGCAATGCCTGGCCCTACCTTCCTCTAAAGAGTCTTAACTCAGGGACTTTCCCGGTGGTCCAGTGTTGGGACTTTGCCTTCCAACGTAGGAGGTGCAGGTTCAAACCCTGGTCAGGTAGCTAAGGTCCACATGCCTCAAGGCCAAAGAAACAAACCATTAAATGGAAGCAATATTGCAACAAATTCCATAAAGACTTGAAAAAAAAAAAAAGAATATACACACACTAAAAGTCTAACTCAGAGTCCATAAAAGCTTTGTCATGTCCACAGCCCAGTTCAAAAAGGAAACTCCAATATATTAAGCTTGGCTTTTCTTTAACACACTGGAACAAACGGCTACTGGCAAACAGACTTCCCCAATTTGTCAGAATGATTCTCCCCCTGGATGATCGTGGTCCCATAAGTTATCACTGAGATACCTTTACTTTTCTCAGAGCTCTGCTTTGTTGAATGTGATTGAAACAAACTCACCTTCACAACGTCCTTTACCATATTCTCAGAATTTCAGGCAAAACCAATGATGTGTATATAACCTCGGAATGGTTCTATTTCTCTCTAAATACTGACCGTAATGCTGATGTTTAAATCATAGCTTCAGATAGAGAATGACTTCAAAATCTTCCTGTCTCAGCTCTCCCAGTCTTCCAGCTCATCTACTGGAATTGTTCCTGCAAAAGGAGCAAGAAAAGTTTCTACTCTGAAATCTAAGAAAGAAAACAGCCAACAAGGTAAGAATCACATGTATGAGCAAGGCAAAGTACACGGCTGTGATTCCTTTTCTGCTTCTAAAGAGCTTTTCTCCTTTCAATTATTCATCTACAGTGGTGATTACAAATTATAGGCAGAGGTTAGAAGGCAATGGCACCCCACTCCAGTACTCTTGCCTGGAAAATCCCATGGATGGAGGAGCCTGGTGGGCTGCAGTCCATGGGGTCTCGAAGAGTTGGACACAACTGAGCGACTTCACTTTCACTTTTCACTTTCATGCATTGGAGAAGGAAATGGCAACCCACTCCAGTGTTGTTGCCTGGAGAATCCCAGGGACGGGGGAGCCTGGTGGGCTTCCGTCTATGGGGTCGCACAGAGTCGGACACGACCTGAAGCGACTTAGCAGCAGCAGCAGAGTATCTTTTTAAAGCTCTTATTAAAAATACTCAATTAAAAATACATTCTTTAGAGAGCTACCATACAATCCAGTGATTCCACTCCTGGGCATATATCTGGAGAAAACTCTAATTTGAAAAGATACGTGAATCCTGATGTTCATAGCAGCACTATTTACAATAGTCAGGACATAGAAACAACCTAAGCGTCCATTGACAGATGAACAGATAAAGAAGATGTGGTAATATACAGTGGAATAGTACTCAGCTATAAAAAGAATAAAATAATGCCACGTGGTGGCAACATGGATGGTAAAGTGAGTAAAGTCGCTCAGTAGTACCCGACTCTTTGAGACTCCATGGGCTATACAGTTCATGGAATTCTCCAGGCCAGAATACTGGAGTGGGTAGCCTTTCCCTTCCGCAGGGGATCTTCCCAACCCAGGGATCAAACCAGGGTCTCATGCATTGCAGGCAGATTCTTAACCAACTGAGCTATCAGGGAAGCCCTAATACATGTAAAGCACTTTAAAAAGTCCTTCACAATTACCTTGTATGGTACTGTTCTTATCCCCATTTTACAGACAAGGAATCTAGGCAGAGAGATGCAAAATAGCTGGCCCAACATAATTCAGCTGGTTTTAAATGCCAAAGCCAGATTAGAATCCAAACTCCAACAAATTTTTTCTTTTAACCATTAAACTACTTCTCTTTGTCTTTGTCCTCTCTCTTCAGAAACTTGTATTTCTCTAAAGTAGGATCCTTTTCTCTCTTTCCACTTCTTTCTGTTCCATCTCTTTTATCACTGGGTTCCTGCACTAACTTTCTATGTAGCACCCAAACCTTCATGTTCTTTCATTGTTTTCTTTTTAAAAGTCATTAATACTACCTGACTAATCTTTTCAAACATGCTGCGCCTACCCTGAAGCCCTTTAAGGGCCAAGCTGTTTGCAGATTCCAAGAATTCATCTTACCTATTCCTCTTTACTTCTCGCATAACCTTGTCTGTCTGGCTAGTTGGCTTCCCTCCTTGTCCTGTCACCTTGCCTTCTTCACACTGTACTTAGAATAACATGCATTCTCCCGTATATCTAAGTGTTTTCCTCTGAGACCCACTTCCTTTGAGGCTGAAGTCTTTTGAATTATATCAATACTTCCACGATCTTTCATATAACTTAGCACTGGTCACTTGTGTCTCATATGCATAAGTTTCTACTCTTTTTTGGGGGAGAGTTCACAACCTTTCTCTACGCTCCTAACACCCTTGCTTGCTAACCCACAGTATGCTAAAACATGGATGGACCTAGAGATTATTATACTAAGTGAACTCAGTTATAAAGTGGAAGACGAATACCATATGATAACACTTACATGTAGAATCTAAAAAATGATACAAGTGAACTTATTTACAATAGACCCATAGACGTTGAAAACAAACTTATGGTTATCAAAGGTGAAAGGTTGGGGGGAGGGATAAATTAGGAGCTTGGGATTAACATATACACACCACTATACATAAAATAGATAATCAAGAAGACCTAACTGTATGGCACAGGGAACTATTCTCAGTATCTGGTAATAACTTATAAGGGAAAAGAATTTGAAAAAGAATACATATATATGCATATGTGTGTATGTATATATATACACACACACACATATATATACACATATATATGAATAACTTGGCCGTATACCTGAAACTACAACAACCTTGCAAATCAACTATTCTTCAATATAATAAAACTTTTTTAAAAAGAAAAGCAAAAACAAGACAAAAATACATCTTCCTCCTCTATCTTAAACTTGGTGAATAAAACTGTTTCTATGTGCAAAGCTCTGATTTTTCTCTCATGATGAAATCTGACATTTGGTCTAAAAGCCGAGCTGTCTCCTCCTGCATTCTCACATTCCTTGCTCCTCTGACCACAACTCTTCTCTCAGGGACAAGCATGGCCTGGAAGACAACGCAGCTGCGGTGCCTTTTGGTGTGGGCGGCTGCCATATAGGTAGCCTGGCCCAGGATGGAGCTTCTCAACGTCTGCATGAACACCAAGCACCATAAGGAAAATCTAGATCCCGAGGACAGGTTACACGGGCAGTTCAGCCCCTGGAAGAAGAATGCCCACTGCTCTCTCAACATCAGCTGAGAAGCCCATAGCTTATTTTCTACCTGTACAGATTCACCAGGAACCACTGTGTCAAGATGAAGCGTGCTTGCCAGTGCCACTTTATTTAGAACACCTGTCTCTATGAGTGCTCAACTAATCTGGTGCCCTGAATCCAGAAGGCATGGACACCACTCCCACAGACAAGAACCTGAGCAGAGAGCAGGGCCCACAGGCCACCTGCTGGAGAGCACGGTCCAAGAATTCTGGTCTGAGGCAGGTTGTGAAAGCGGCTCTTTTGCCCCTTTCCTATTGGCCCATTTCCGTTCCCCTCTTACCTTAAAAGAATCTAATTATAGGAATGAGATCACCAGGCAAGCTAACGTAACTCCTGACTTATGCTTTCCTGAATAGGCCCCTCACATGTGTGCTCAATCATGTCCGACTCTTAGCAATCTCATAGACTGTAGGCCTGCCAGGCTCCTCTGTCCATGGGATTCTCCAGGCAAGAATACTGGAGTGGGTTGCCATTTCCTACACTCCAGGGGATCTTCCTAGACCAGGGATCAAACCCACAACACTTGTACTGGCAAGCAGATTCTTTACCACTGAGTTACCCCATGCCTGCCTTGTCTAACCTGTTGATTCTTTTTCCTAGACTAAAGCATAAGCACGAAGAATTAAGTAAAGAAATGATTAGCTCTCTACCTCCAACAGCTCCCTTAGCAATGCTGCAGGCAGATCACTTGGGTAGTGTAATAGCACACAGCCAGTGTGCACACAGTGGCACAGTGGAGAAGGACACAGATCCCACCCTCCTTTTGGATGATTCATTGAGATTCTTTCCCCTTTTTGCCCTTTAAAAACTGTCATGGCTGAGCAGAATCTTCAGAGTTGGCCTAAGGACCTGAGTCTACCTTTGCCCCAGGTTGCTGGCTTTTCTGATTATAGCAACTTTCCTTTCTAGAAAAAAAAAAAAAAAGCAGAGTGATCTTGAGTAAACATGAGTCCTTTCTATAACACACATTTACAACAGACCCAAATAAGGGGGCTCTGGGACAGAAGCCTTGTAACAAAGGAAGACAGAGGAGGATGGGTTGGAACTTATGAAAAAGTCAAACATGCGCAACCAGAGGGAATTGACGAAGGCCCAGGTCCTTAGAGAAAGAGGGCGTCTGGTGAAGAAGCTGAGACCAGGGTAACCCATCTCAGGCTTCCGACTGAGGGACTGGCTAGAACTTGGTCTGTGCCATTGACTGCATGCAAAGAAATTCTTCAACATTCATTTTCCTTCAAAGGCTGGGGAAAGAGGGAAAACCCCACCCGCACTGGAAAAGCAACAGAGTAGGACAGAGGGAAGCTACACTTTCCTGGGTGGTTCTCCTTGTTGCTAGTTATTTGTGTACAGGATGACTTGCCTGGAAATATACTTCCTCACCCTCAAAAGGCTGGCTGCCCATGTGGCATTCCGATGACTCAGCCTGCAAGAAGGGCCCCAGAAACAAGCAGGGCCGGAGAGGAAAGCCCTAGGTCTGTTAGCTGGCTAATGGCTCGTTGGTTAGTGGTTCAGACAGAGGGCCTTTGGGAAGTCTTTGATTTTCAGGGTGAAATAGGCGCCTCTTCCTCTATTCTCCTCATGTCCAGGCAGTGCTTGCTTGCATCATCTTTCTTTTTTAAATGGCTGTGCTGGGTCTTTGTTGCTGTGTGGGCTTCTCTCTAGTTGCGGCAAGCAGGAGCTACTCTCCAGCTGTTGTGTGTGGGCTTCTTATCATGGTTGCTTCTCTCCCTGTGGAGCACAGAATCCAGGGTCCATGGGCTCTGGCAGTTGCGACATGTGGGCTCCCAGGCTCCACAGCACAGGCTCAGCGGTTACGGCTCATGGGCTTAGCTGCTTCGAGGCATGTGGCATCCCCCCAGATCAGGGATCAATCCTGTGTCTCCTGCCTTGGCCTGTGGACTCTTTATCACTGGGCCACCAGGGACACCGCCTTTGTGTCACTTATTGAAAGCATCATCTTGGAAAACAGTTCACTCAAGCACAGGCAGCCCTGAACTCGTCAGCAGCCAATGACATGCCAGTATCCTAAAGGACACAGCTGGTGTCAGGATCCAGTCTCTGGAAGCATGTGGGAGGCTTGGTGTCAGAGCCTCCCTCTCATGTAGGGAGAATGGGCTTTATCTGCAGAAGCCCAGGCAGAGGCAACTTACAAGGAAATGAGCCTTGTGGGAACGAGGGGGCAAAGGGGCCTCCACCATGCGAAGTTCCCACAAAGCAAGAAACGCTGTCACCCCTGCTGGGGGAGTTTCAGACAGCCATGAACTCATGATCTGAGGCCACAAAGACGGCTGTGGTAAACACAGACCAACCCCTGGGTTTAAGGAGGCTGTTTTTTGTGCTCCCCCCACCAAAAAAAATTTTTTTCCTTCCTCCCTGACAAATCTGTTTATTACAAAAAGCCCCGGAGCCTTGAGAACTGGGCTAGACCAACAAAAGCCTCTCATCTCCTGAGCCTCCTCCTCTATGGACTACACTAGGGAGGAAGGACCTGCTTTAGGATGGAGATCCTAAAAAGAAAAGGAAAACGAAAACATTTCAAAAAGACAACAAGGCCAAGAAAACCAAAAGAAGCCAAGAGGCAAGGGCAGAAGAGGACAATCTCGTCCCTCTGTCCATGGTCCACACCCTCTGGGACCCTCTAGAGCCAGGGTTCTCAAACTTGCATGTACAGAGGGACCCCCTTGGGTCTCCACACCAAGGGGCAAGAAAGAAGTAAACTTCCAGTGGAGATCGTGAGCCCATAGACCAAGAAGGAGACTGAAGGGCCTGCACCTGAGATGCTTCCAATCTCAGAGTCTGGTTTGTCCAAAGACAAAGGGAAAACCTCAGTCACAAGATAATAAAACTTCAGAATATAGCATCAGGAGGAAAACAAAACAATATATCAGTTTCAATGCACTCATGATAACTTGGGGAAAAAAAAAAAGCGCAAATCCACAGTCAGGCCAGGATCCAGACTAAGTGACAGGTTGAAGTTTAATTAAACTAGTCAAGCCTGTATAAAAGCAGAAAGAATTTCAAAGGAGAAGGGGACACTGGGAAAATCAATACGGTTTCAGTGCAGCAGGAAGAGGCACCCAAACTCAAGGTCAGACCCAGGGGGCTTGTCCAGTCTCTCCAGCACTCTTTCCATCCTTCTAAACCATTTCTTACTGGTGGAAAATAAACTGTCACTGAACTTGCTGATGATTATCTCTATGCAAAAACTCTGACAAGACTTTGTCAGTAATTCTAGACCAGTTGCATCTGGAGGGGAGACTATGGCAGAGAAAGACAGACTTTTATCTGAAGGCTTCAAAAGACTTGGGTTTAACAAGAGGTACAGTGGAGGTGCCCATAGGAAAGGGATATTTCAGTGAGTTGTGGTCACATGTTATAGTCATCCTTTGGTATTTGAAGGGGATTGGTTCTGATCCCCTTGGATAACAATATCCATGGACGGTCAAATGCCTTATAGAACGTAGTGTGGTAATAGATATGGTACACACATACAATAGAATACTACTCAACCATAAAAAAGAATGAAGTGGTGCCATTTGCAGTAACATGGATGAACCTACAGTTATCATACTAAGTGAAGTAAATCAAAGAGAAATACTATGTATCACTTATATGTGAAATCTAAAATATGGCCCAAAGAACTTATCTAGAAAATAGAAACAGACTCATAGATACAGGGAACAAAGTGGTAGTTGCCAAGAGGGAGGTTGGGGAAGGGATGGAGTAGGAAGTTGGGGTTAGCAGATGTAGGCTATTACTTATAGAACGGATAAACAACAAGGTCCTTCTGTACAACACAGAGAGTCATATTCAATATTCTATGATAAGCCATAATGGAAAAGAATATCTACAAAAGAATGTATATATGTATATCTGAATCACTCTCCTATACAGCAGAAATTAGCACAACATTGTAAATCAACTATACTGCAATTAAAAATTTTTAATTTAGAAAACAGAAAAGTTTGGTATAGCATTTACATATAATCTATGCATATCCTCTCATATACTTTAAATCATTTCTAGAAGACTTATAATACCTAATAAAATGTAAATGCTTTGGAAATAGTTGCCAGTATGCACCAAATTCAAGTTTTGCTTTTTAGAACTTTTTGAAATTTCTTTTCCCCCAACATCTTTGATCTGCAGTAGGCTGAATCCAGGGATGCAGAACCCGTGGACATGGCGGGCCAGTGGTACCTACCTAAGGAGCACAGTCAGGTGCCTCTGGGTCCAGGGCATTTAGCAGAGCCTTGCCCCCTGACTGGGCATCCAAGAGTCCCCCTTACAGACCCGAGAGATGAGGCTTCCCCAGATTCAACTTTCACTTTGGCTACTTACTCTTTCTCTCCTGGGATGCTAAGAGCAGGGAAAGGCGGATCTTGACATTTTCCCAGAGCACTGGGCACTTCCTCCCCTACCTCCACCCCAGCAACCAAACAAACCTCGACACTTTCCTGAATTCAGTTCAGAGACCCCCACCTCCTGTGAGGCTCCCCTGGCTGCTGCCCTCCTGTCTTAGGGACCCTTCTTGCTCAATTCATGCTAAAGATCTGATTACAAACAACTACTCTAGTTCAGGGGGCTTCCCTGGTGGCTCAGTGGTAAAGAATCTGCCTGCCAATGCAGGAGACACAGGATAGCTCCCGGGTCGGGAAGATCCCCTGGAGAAAAAAATGGCAACCCACTCCAGTATGGTTCCCTGGGAAATCCCATGGACAGAGGAGCCTGGCGGACTACAGTCTGTGGGGTCGAAAAGAGTTGGATATGACGTAGTGACGAAACCACCATCACCTTTATGTGTCATTCTCAACCATCATGGGTTAGATTAGCTACAGCAATAGTGGTAATGGTAATAATTTTAAAATAATAATCATTTTACTTATTTGAACATTTATAAAAAATAAGTATCTTAGGACTTCCCTGGCAGTCCAGTGGTTGAGAACCCTCCTTCCAATGCAGAGGACATGGGTTCAACTTCTGGTTAGGGAACTAAGATCCCACATGCCATGCCACAACTAGACAAGCCCATGTTCACCAACCAAGACCCAGCATGGCCAAAAAATTTAAAAATTAAAATTTAAAAATATAAAAAATAAAAAAACCATCTCCAAGTCAGCAAAATCACATTCCTATTAATAGAAGGTGTTTACTGACTACCCCATGATAACTGACATACATCTCTGTGGGTCTGTGACAGTGTGGGGACAGCTCCATTTCATCAGCCTCCAGATACCGGTGGCCAAGCCAAGGTGACATTCTGTTAGCATCAATTTCAGGACCTTACAAGTTGATGGAAAAACCATTAGTAGGTGACCGCAGTGGCATGTGCACAAGCTGAGGCTGGAGGCAGAGAAATGACAACAAGGGGAGGTGCCACAGAAGGGAGGTGGGGCCGCAAAGATGCTGAGAGGGAGGGACTTCCTTCAGAGATCACCGGCCCACACCACCTTTAGAAAGCGCATGGGACCACTCTCAGTGACATCAAGGCTGCCTGGTTTCGCTTTAATATGGAGGTGCGGCAGGGTCCAGAAAGCTTGCATAAAGAATATATCATAGACCATTTTTAGAGTGCCAACAATGGTCCATTTTATGTGTCAAGTAATTTATCAGAGATTTTGTGATCCTGAACCATTATGCTTGTAGTATATTTACACATTAGGATAACATCCATAGAGCAGTGAGTATTTTCCTAAATACTGGATTTTTTTTGTATTAAGTAAACGTTGGTCACTTTCACTAAATGAGGCTCTATTAAATGAATTTTGAGGTACAATTTGAGTGTGCCAACCTTTTTCCTTCTACTTCTCTTAACCGAGAGAATGTTGTATTTTTTTCTTGAAAATGGACTGAGCGTTGTTACAAGAAGCCTCTAATCCTGTATGTTTGTAGCATTTCACAGCCACAGTTCATTGCTCGAGTGGATGTGGATTGACGGATGGGAACCAGTGAGCACAGGGCAGCTCGCTCTCCCAGGAGGGCGTCTGGCAACCAGCACACAACCAGCTGCAGTAAGATGTCCACAGTCAAAATAGCAGCTGACGTGGGGACACATGAAGGAGAGGGAGCTAAAATAAGCACACAACCCTCCCTAGTGACATCCAGAAAGGCCACCTCCCCTCTGCCCTTGGGGACACCTTCCCACTTTGTGGGCTTTATGCTGCCACCAGTGGGCTTCCCATGTATCTCACTACAGCACAGGTTCCTAAAAGGCCAAGTCCTCGTGCATTTTCAAATAGGCTCCTATAAAATCCTGGGAGGCGTTCTGCCCCACGATTCAAAAGATGTACATATTGCCCACAACTGCAAGTAGAAACATTAAGTTAATGGGCTGAATTCTCAATTTTAAGTTCTCTCATATACAATTTTTTTCAAATTCTTTAGTGTCTCCTACTACTTGCCTAAGAGCAACCAAAAATGTGCAAACAAACTCTGAAAAAAAAAAAACTCAGCTTGCTGTTTGATAGATATATGTGCTTGTGAGTATGATAAAGAGTCGGACACAACTGAGCACACACACATACACACACACAGCATCCAAATACAGAGCTATGTGTTCGCCAAAATCAATCTGTTGAAATGCTAATCTCCAATGTGATGGTATTTGGAGGTGGGGCCTTTGGGGTGTTTAGGTTATGAAGGTGGGACCCTTATGATGGTATCTGTGTCCTTACAGAAAAGACAGGGAGACCCTTTCTCTCTCTGCTCCTCTCCATGTGAGAACACAGCAAGTAGGTGGCTGTCTGCAAACCAGGAAGGGAGCCCTCACTTGGAACTGAATCTGCCGGCTTCTAGATCTTGGACTTGAATGCCTCTAGAACTGTGAGAAATAAATGGTTTGTTGTTTAAAGCTCTTAGTCTATGGAATTCTGTTACAAGGGCCTTAAGTAAGACATATAGTAAGAGCCACCTTAATATTTCTGAAAGAAACAAATACACACATACACATATGTATATATGGATATATACACATGCATAAATATACACACATATATCACATACACATACATATATATGTTTGTAATTATAATGACAAAACATACAATATGCCAAGTTGCAAAACAGGATGCAACATTTCAACATTCCAAAGTGTACCGCAAAGGGTCTGACATTCTCCAAGTGCCCTTAAACCTGAACACACCTGAAACTCCGACATGAGCACCTTTTCCAGGCAGCTGGAGGAGGGACCCTAGATGTGCAGCTGCCACAGCAAAAGCAGAGCTAAGACCCTTTCTGGGATTACAAGCTCCGTGGAAGGCATGTGGGGTCTCCCCAGTACGGCAGCGGGTTCTAAGCAACCACCTTGTCATGACCTTTCTTCAGTCTCCTGGACGCCACAGACCTTTGAGATTCACCAACTGGTGAGGGCAGATACTCTCTATCAGTCTTTGCTTTACATGTGCATGTTTTCATGAAAGTACGATGACTACGATAGGCCTTGCTCTTTTTTTTTCCTAAATGAACAATATAAAAACCTACTGGCGCGCAAAGACTATTTGATAAGAAAAACAGACACTAGGGGCTGACGTTCACCATTGGACATATGTGCCCATCAGCTCTCATGGCAGGTAAGGAGGCAATGGGCCCTGGTGGACCCTGGGCCACCCTCTCCTCCTCTCTCTCACCTCCTGGGTGTCTGTTACAGATGTGGGTCTCAAGAGCTTCAAGTATGAGCAGCCCCTTTACAACACCAATATTGCCTCTGATCCGCCCCACACCAGCAGTTGTGTTTAGTAAGTGATGGTGAAGGCTGCTATGAATTCAGCAGTGTCTCTCACAGGTCTTTATCTTCTAAGTCACGGCATTTAGCGGCATTCAGAGTAGTGCGCTGTGAGTCATGATTCAGCCTGCAGACGATGCTCAGAACAACACACAGGCTACTGTAATATAGCAAACATTACAATAAAGTGAGCTACATGAGGTTTTGCTTTCCCAGTCCATGTAAAAGTTATATTTACATTACACTCTAGTCTGTAAAGTGTGCAATAGCATTAGGTTGAAAAAAGTGTACATACTTTAACTAAAAAATACTTTCTTGCTAAAAAATGTTAACCACCATTTGAGCCTTCAGCTCGCCACAGGAGTAACACCTAAGACCACTGATCACAGATCACCATAACGAATAGAATAACGAAAAAGTCTGAAATACTGTGGGAATTACCAAACGCGACAGAGACAGGAAGTGAGCAAATGCTGTTGGAAACAAAGGCACCCATAGACTTGCTTAACACAGGGTTGCCACAAACCTTTGGTTTGTAAAAAGCACAGTATCTGTGAAATGCAATAAAGCGAGGTCTGCCTGTGAATTCCTCCAGCCTTTGTGGTATTTCTGAAGGGCAAGAGAGAAGCAGAGCTGTGTTGAAGGGGGGCGTTGAGGAGGGTGGTGGTGTGGGCAGGCTGGCTGGGTCTGCTTGCCAGCTGTGTGCTCACCCACTGGCCCTTGGGACCAGCTGCTGTAGCCTTGAAGTGGTGCCCCCAAACACAGGAACTTACTGAACACCTGCTTCAAAGTACAGAGAGGTGGCCTGATAAAACAACATCAGGAAAAAGTTTCTAAGTAGGGCTAGAAGAAACCATCATTGTAGTAGATGGCAGTAAAATAATTAGGAAGAGAGACAGAAATGACTGAAAATCTTGTGCCCAAACTTCCAGCCCTGAGTTAGTGAGCAAACTGGTGGATTGGTGTTCCTTCACATGTAGGACGCAGGGACATTCTGATGGAGGGAACAGCGACACTCAGAAGTCACACCTCCTCCCACTCCAAGGTTCCAAAAGTAGGAGAAATAAGCAAGTGAGACCAGAGAACTGAAGTCACTAAACATGACCCAAGTCAACATACTGAGGATAAATACACACCTCTGGGGATGACTGGCCACTGGACATTACTCCAGGTAATGCCACAAACTCTCTTGCTCACTGTTAACTGCCTTTTTTTTTTCTTTTAATTTACATATTTGTGTTAGTTGCTGTTAGTTGTGTGTGCTCAGTCGCATCCAACTCTTCAAGATTCCATGGACTATAGCCTGCCAGGCTCCTCTGTCCATGGAGCTTTCCAGGCAAGAATACTGGAGTGGGTTGCCATTTCCTACTCCAGGGGATCTTCCCGACCCAGGGATCAAACCTGAGTCTCCTGCATTGGCAGGCGGATTCTTTATCTCTGTACCACCTGAGAAGCCCACAGAGTTGTATTAGAATATATGTACATGTATACATACACATACACATATATATGTGTGTGTGCATGTGTACTATAAATTTTCACAATTTATATATCTATGTATGTGTATGTATATATATTTTCTTTTGCAGATTCTTTTCTATTACAGGTTATTACAAGATATTGAATATAATTCCCTGTGCTACACAGTAGGTCCTTATTGTTTATCGCTTTTATATACAGTAGAATGTATCTGATAATCCCAAACTCCTATTTTATCTTATTCCCAAATCCCCATTAACTGAATCATAATCTTTCTTTGAACAAGTATGTAGAAGCTGACATCCATGAAAAGTGTCACAAATGCATGTAAAAGGCACATTTTCAGAGGTACCGGGGATAAAGGTAGTTAATAACAGTAACAGCAGTGACTAATGGTCCTGTACAGCTTAATATCTGCCAGGTGCTGTTCTAAGCACCATGTACAAATCAACCATTTATCATCACTCCTCGCTGCTATTTTTATCCCCATTCTACAGATGAAGAAACTAGGGCGTTGAAAGGTTCCCAAGGTCACATAGGTGGTTAATAGCAGAGTCTGTCTCCAGATCTCTCTCTCTCAACCACTATGCCAAGCTTACCAGTGATTAAAAAAACAACGCAAAAGCTTTGAGATAGGAAAGCCTCTGGACAAGATTCTGCACTTTTCACGGCTGATGTTTCCAAGCTAAATCTATGTATCTTATAAAAACCACAGATTTGGTCTGACATCCCCCCATGGTAAGATGGATCTTCACCGCTGTAACAGCTCAAGTCCAGTTTTATATCCTACTGTTCAGTCACTCAGTCATGTCTGACTCTTTGCAACCCCATGGTTTGCAGCAAGCCAGCCTTCCCTGTCCATCAAATCTCCTGGAATTTGTTCAAACTCATGTCCATTGAGTTGATGATGCCATCCAACCATCTCATCCTCTGTAGTCCCCTTCTCCTCTTGCCTTCAATCTTTCCCAGCATCAGAGTTGTTTCCAATGAGTCAGTTCTTCGCATCAGATGGCCAAACTATTGGAGCTTCAGCATCAGTCCTTCCAATGAATATTCAGGGTTGATTTCCTTTAGGATTGACTGGTTTGATCTCTGTGCAGTCCAAGGGACTCTCAAGAGTCTTCTCCAACAACACAGTTTGAAAGTATCAATTCTTCGGTGCTCAGCCTTTTTTATATTCCATGCCTGGCAGGTAATGCCTTGCTGCCAGGAGAGAAATAATAGGAATCTCTACCTCAGCCCTGGGGTAGGGCTCACTCACCTTGTACATATGCCGCATGAACCTGCTACACATGCACAAAAGTACCCCAATTGCCATCACTGCCCCTGGAGATCAACCAAACAGATGTGTACTTAGAACTGCTGGGTACAAGACACTGCACTGGTGCAGAGATGGAAAAAAGGAACTCGGGCAACAGGGAAGGTCTGAAATATTACATAAAAGGTAATTAAAAGTCCAAGTAGAAGAGACTGGAACACAGAATTGAAGGGAAAAGAGAAACTATATTCACACTGGAATACTTCGCAGTAATAAGGAACAAACTACCAATAACATATCGGTGCCTCTCAGAGACAGACTGCATGATTCCATTCACAGGGCATTATAGAAAAGGCAAAACCATAAGGATAGAAAACACATCAGTGATTTCCAGGGGTCAGAGCTGAGCAATTACAGTGGAGCACATTCCAAGGAACATTTTGGAGGGACGAAAACTTATATTTTGTTTATGGTGGTTACAAAACTGTATCTGTACGCACTTATCAAAATGCACAGCCATATGCTTTTTAAAAAAGTGAATTTTACTGAATGTAAATTACACATTGATACATCTGACTCTTTAGAAGCAGCCCAAAGCAATTATGCCAACAAAATTATGTCATGGAATGGGGCTCTTAGGATCTTCTATAAGGTTCTACAGACCATGTATCCAACTTCCTCTATTAACTCCCACCCCTGATTTCTCTCATATAATATTTATAGGAAGATGATGAGTAGCTCGTTGGTAGGAGAAAAAGCTCCATTAGTCTTACAAAATTTCTTAAAGTAACCTCTGAGTGCTTAGATAATTATGGGAACTCTACTGTACTAAGAATAGATGTGCCTATTGGCTCTTTTTCCTTGTGCTATATAAGTGCCTGCTAATCACTAACAAGGCAAGTAAGATTCCAGCAGCTCTGTCCATGGACATGGATGGCCACTACAAAACCATTACATCACCAGGAAGTCCAGGTCCTCATGTCCATATGGTACCTATGTTCACATGTTGAACTACACTGGAGGCTGACAAAGGTCACTGCTAAGATCTTTAGGCAAGAGCTAAATCTAAGATAAACTCTGGGTATTGGATTGAAAACTTTATTAAGTCAGGAAAATAAAAAACATCATTGGCATTTTGAATAACATAAAGTGCTTTATGACTTGGTCTATATATGGAGACCAAAGACAATGTGAATGACTCTGGTTCTTTCCTTCATTCAACACCCAGCAGATACCTCTTGCTTGCCTATGAATGTGAGGCATGAAAGATACATGTGTATCATTGTAAGTCCCTGTCGTTATGGAGTTTACATTCTCTTGGGAGGGATAGATGAAATATAAATAAATGAATGAACATATAAACCAAGCAATCAATCAATAATAAGCTGAATGTCCATTAGTAAGAGAAGGAAGGAAGGAAAGAAATTAGCTGGGTAAGAGGATGGGGTTTTTTTCATTTAGATAAAGTGGTAGGTCTCAGGTGGTTGCCTTTGAGCAGAAACCTGGAAGAACTGGCCAGAAAGCTGCAGGGCATGTGGAGGGAGAGGGGTTCAGGAGCAGGAAAGTGTGAAGTTTCAAGTTTTGAATGGGTCCATGACAAGCAAGGTGGCCGGTGTGGCTAGAGCAGAGTGAGAGACAGGGAGTTGCCTGGGAAGCCAGCAGGAAATGCGGGACAGGGAAAGCTGAGCACAGATCACAGGCCTGTGCCAAAGAAGGGCTTGGGATTTGATTCGGAGGTATGAGAAGCCACTGTAGGTATGAGAAGCCACTATAAGTACGAGAAGCCACTGTAGGGTTTGTAGGAGGGCACGAATGATCTTGATTTAAAGAGTCAGTCTAGCTGCTCCAAGGAAAATAGACTTTGGGGTTTAGGTAGATGGGGAAGAGGGAAAGCAGCAGCAGAGAACTTGATAGGAGGCCACCACCACCAAGAAGGCAGAGACAGTCTGCTAAGGACAGGGTGGTGACACAGGCAGAGATGCGGAGATGAGAAGGGGCACTGGGTACAGGCTGGCACGGCCCACTAAGCTGGAAAGTTCCATATATAAGAGCTGCCATCTGATTGGCTGGGAAATGTATATTATGCTCTTCAGGGAGTTCAAGAGGTGAGTTAAGATACAGAAATGTTAATTTAACCCAAATAACATTGTACCTTATGACTGCAAAAGCTTTACATTGGTAATAGCTGACTTGGGACCAGTTTAGGTAGTAACTTTATCTTGCCATAGAATCCCCACTGACTAGGTAATTTACTCTATACAGCTAAGAAATGGATTTGTGTAAGAGACAAATTAGTGAACTTTCCAGGGAACAGTGATTTCCAGGGAAGCTAATAAAAACTTCAAAGCTCTCTATAATATAGCACCAAGGCTTTGAAGATCCCCCTTATTTAACCCTGGCTAAAAGAAAAGAATGCCAGCAAGATTGTAGAGTATGAATATTCTTTACCACATTTACATTGCAAAAAGGCTTTGTCTGGGGACTTCCTTGGTGGTCCAGTGATTAAGATTCTGGGCACCCAATGCAAGGAACTGGTCAGGAAACTAGATCCCACCTGCCACAAATAAGAGCCTGCACACGGCAATGAAGATCCAGTGCGACCAAATTAATTAACTTTAAAAATATTTATTTATTTACTTGTTTATTTTTGGCTGTTCTGGGGTCTCATTGCTGTGTGTGGGCTTTCTCTAGTTGTGGAGAGAAGCAGGGGCTCCTCTCTGGTTGGGGTGCTCAGGCTTCTCATCATGGTGGCTTTTCTCTTGTTGCGGAGCTCAGGTGCATGGGGTTCAGTGGTTGCTACACGTGGGCTGAGTAGTTGCGGTTCCAGGACTCCTGAGCATGGGCTCAGTAACTGTGGTGGACAGGCCTAGTTGCCCCCTGGCATGTGAGATCTTCCAGGACCAGGGATCAAACCAGTGTCTCTTGCACTGCAAGACAGATTCTTAATCACTGGATCACCAGGGAAGTCCAATTAATTAACTTTTTAGAAAAAGGCTTTGTCTGTTGGGAAAGAAAAGTCAACTTGTAAGACTCTTTAATTAGCTTATGCATTAAAGCCTTCAGCATAAAGGCTCTTTGTTGGCTATAATCCACATTAAAACACTGATCTACTTTACAGATTATTTTCTTCAAGCTGTCCTAAGATTTCTTGAGTTTTATGAAGTTCCACTGAACTTAGAGGCTAAAACAGTACACAAATGCACAGCAGGAGCGGGTCTGATTCCTGTAAAAGTGGCAGGCAGAAAAGTCACCAAAGCTCAGGACACAGTGCATGTCCCCAGAATCACATCTGTCTCGTCCAAGACAAGATTTGTGCCCAAGATTCAAAGCATAAGGAAAAGCTTACGCTGTTTTGGTTGGAATAATTCAGTCTGCTGACATCTACAATGTCTTCCAGGAAGATATCAACTCCCATATTTTCCATCTTTTACTCCCTCTTTCCTCCAAGTCAATCTTAAGAGCAACAGTACAGAGCCGGATGGGGAACCAGATCAAAACACACTTGTGGGTGCCAAGCATGGGGACCTCTGGAGACAACATCTTTTTAATTGATTCCTGTTGGTGAAAAAATGTTTCAATCCAGTTGGAACCATCTATACTTGAAACCATTTTATAAACTTTGTGTGCTTTTGATTTTTGAAAATTTTACTCAAAAGAAATAAGCTCCCTAATGTAACTAAATTCGTCCAAGCTCTCTCTCATCAGCCAAGAGAAAAATCTCCTTTCAGTCATGTTAGGGCTGGGACAGGTGACCTAAACAGCTTCCCGGTGTCACATTTTTTTTAAAGTCCTGTAACGGTTTTCCAGGTGTTTTCCTACTACTCTATCTTAAGAGATACACTTGGATATACTCTTGGAAAGAAAAATTCACTATTTTGCTCTAAAGGATTAAGAACCCAAATTAAGAAACTCAATCTCTGAATTTAGTGACTTTTCCCACACTATCAGCTATTAAAGACAGATTTTTTTTTTTTCTGGCTTGTTGCTTTAAGATGTCAAGATGTGGGGGGAGGAGCTAAGATGGACGAAGACGGGAGAAACTTTCTCCTCCACATCCATAAAAATTTGAATGCTGAAACTCGACTCCGGATCAGCACTAAAAGCTCACTCCCTGCGGAACTCCTTCGAGAAGGCAACGCATTTGCTATTGCGTGGGGCGGGCGGGCGCAGGCCTGCATCTGAGGTGTCGGCGCTATCTGGACAGACTGTCGGATCTACTACATACCAGCCCAACTTAACACAACTACCTACGGAAGCTGCACAGTTGGCCGGCTCGCCCTCCGGTGACAGGCAGCCAGGGCGGGCGGGCAAATACCCTGAGATCACGAACTGTGGTAGGTTTCTGCTGCTCATCTTCTTGGGGCTCTGATGGTAAATCTCCTGAGAAAGTGCGCTGTTTGTATACCAAAACTGACGCGGAGGCGATAAGTCGCAGCACCTCGCTCGCTGAACATTTCATCACCTGCGCTCTCGGTCTGCTGCTGCTGCTTTCGCTTCAGTCGATCCGACTCTGTGCGACCCAGAGACGGCAGCCCACCAGCTCCCCGTCCCTGGGATTCTCCGGCACACTGAGTGGGTGCTTCCTTCTCCTGCTGAGTGAAGTGAAGTGAGTCGCTTCTCTCTCCTCGACCCCTGGACTGCAGCCTACCAGGCCCCTCCATCCATGGGATTGCCGGAGTACTGGAGTGGGTTGCCTTGCCTTCTCCTGGGGGGCATGCCTCTCTTCTGTATCTGGTGCCTCCTGGCCGGTTTAGATTTGGTCCCCCTCTGGGAGGTCGCTAACACTATGACAGGGGCCACCAACAAAGGAAGAGATACCCTTAGTCGTTGGAGGAAGGTAAAAACCTAAAAAAAAAAGAGTCAAACATATAAGCATAATGCAAACCCTGAGGCAAAAAAGAGGAGAGAGGAAGTGAACTAGAGAAGACTAATTAGGACGATCAAAAGAGAACCTCAGGAGCAACGGTCCAGGAAAAGAACTGGTAAGTTGACCCCATAGAACCCCCCCTAGCAAAAAAAATAAAAAAAAAAAAAAAAAGCAGCAAGGGAAAAACACAAAAATAAAACCAGTATCCAGAGGAATGGAAACGTAAATGATGGGAAAAAAGCCTTTATGTCACAGATCTCTCATATGGGACCAGAGGATTCACATAAATTTTCCAAAAAAAAACTCGGCAAGGAGACTTAATACCACTCATATATCTGGCTGTAAAGAGGGAAAAAATTTATTTGGCTCTCACTCAGAGAGTTAAAAAAAAAAAAAAGACTTATTTTTCACTCTGTGGAGGTTTATTGACTATTTTGTGGGGGTACCACTTTGGGTAGTAGGGAGGAAGAGGTGACAAATGTGATCCTGTCCTAAATAATATATTGTGGTAAAGATAGACTTACCATAAAAATACCAGATGTGCCTAAATGGGACACCAAATGACTTTTTGTTTCCTGAACTCTTCATTTTGAGAACAAACCTCCTAATATAAGATGAATTCACCATGATTTTTTTTAAGTGTTCTCTCCGGGAGCTGGTGATGGACAGGGAGGCCTGGCGTGCTGCGGTTCATGGGGTCGCAAAGAGTCGGACACGACTGAGCGACTGATCTGATCTGATTGTGATTAAAAACAGAAAGCCATTGGTTAAGAAATTACATATACTCCTCCCCACCATCACTCCCCTTCTTTCTTCCCATTTCCCTCCCACCCTCATTGATCCTTTCCTTTGTCCATTTTCCCCTGCAAAAAAAAAAAAAAAAAAAAAAAAAAGACGTCAAGATGTATTCTGCTTTTCTAATCTGGACATGGGGTTTCCTTTCACATCACCCCTCATTGTTACACTAACCAGATGTTTCTGCCTTTTTCCAGAAGACAGCAGTATTGAGACTTTACACTCTAGGCTTCTCCCAGGTCATCCGTTCAGATATTTACCTCATTTCTTCCCAATGGTTCCAGACAAATCTTCTTTATTTACATGATTTAAAAAATCTCAGAGCTAAAACACACACATGCCTATGCAGCGTCATATCCTGTGCCAAGACTGAATTAGTGTGGTTTTCTCTTTGGACTCATCATATAATGACCTAAAGATGGATTATATCTGGATTCTCAGAGGCCTGTTAAATATTAACCAGGATGATGTGAAATGTCCAAAAACTGGGTCTGTCTGAACCTCCATTATTAATCCAGTCTGCCATTATTCCTTGGTGAGATTCTATAATTCATTTTGAAACTGTCACCAACCCACTTGTAAAGCTAATGAAACCTATCATCTCCCTCTCCAGAAATATTCTAAAATGAAACGGTAGCTATCATGGCTGTTTGAGAATAGGGATTAGTGAACTGCAACCCCTGGGCCAGATCTGGTCCACTGTCCGTTGTTGTCAATGAAATTTTACTGGAACACAGACGTGCTCATTTGTTTCCATAGTCTATGTGGCTGTTTTCCTGCCTCAACAGTTGAAGTGAATAGGTGTGACAGAGACAGTATGGCCCCCATAGCCTGTAATATTTACTATCTAGCCCTTCACAGAAAAGTCTGCCCATCTCTGCTTTAAAATCAATGACTCAGAAGACAGTGATTATTAATTCCACTCTGTGTGATTTTGCAAAGGAAAATGATAAAATTATGTGTAAAAATGCCAGGATTCAGTAGGCAATTAATACTTGTCCCTTCTAGTTGCCAGGCTCCTTCTGGTCCTCTAGTCTCTTCCTCTCTGCTGTATTCTCCTTGCAGCGTTGAAAGTTTACTACTCTTGACACTGGGAATTACCTCGGTATTGGCTATTTCATCTTTTCGTTATCTACAGACTTCTTTTTCTTCCCACTGAGAAGGTGGCTTTCTCTGCAAAGTGCTGTATCTTAGTTACCTTTGTTTTCCCATGGCCTGGCACATAGCAGAATCCTAGCCGAGATTTTTCTCAAAGAATAAGTGCGCCAAGAAACAGCAAATCCACACTAGAAGGATTTGTAATTCTAAGAGTCCAGGCAAAGATCATTTATGATAGAGTAACTATTATAGTATCAGGTTTCCTAAACTAAATTTCACAAAAATGAGCACTTTTTTGGGGTGGGAGGGGTGTCGTGGATTTAAGGTTACAGCTTGCTACATATTATAGTAGTTTTATTGATAAGACAAAGGGCAAGTTAACACTCAAACCATGCATAGTTACAAAGAAGTTCCTAGAACCCAAGAAAGCAAAAATGATTCCTGCTTACACCCAACAACTTAAAAGAAATTAAATCCTCTAACCAAACCTCTTACCTTTGAGTGATAATATAAAGTATAATATTCTTGGTCTATAAAAAGAGTCTGAATTTAAGACTTCTAGTCATAGTGACACACTTTTGCATACAATAATTTCTTTGAAAAGATGGTCGTCTTGTTTTTTCATGGACTTAAATGAAGAGTTTCATTCATTTAAATAATGAATTGTAAAAATGAATTAGGCAGTGAGGGTATAATAGTGAGGAAATAAAGTTCTTGCCCTCACTTTACTGAAACAGATTAGCATAGAGAGATCTTACAATTCATTTTGAGAAGATTCTTCGAGTTATTTATCTTTCATAAATTTTCCATTGTATTAAGTTTCATAAATAACTAAGGGAGTCTCACATCTCCACAGTAGAGGCAGGTTTTCATACTGGATTGTTTTCCATCACTGCTGTAACCAATTACTACATACTTGGTGGCTTAAAATAACTTTATTATCTTACAGCCCTAGAGGTTAGAAGTCTGAATTGGGTCTCACTGGCCTGAAAATTGAAGTGTCAGCATGGCTGCATCCCCTCTGGCAGCTTCAGGGGCGAATCTATTTCCTGGCCTTTTCAGCTTCTAGAGGCCCCTGCCTTCCTTGACCTGTGGCCCCTCCTCCAAAGACTTTATCCCACGGCATGGTTCTTACACTGACTCTCCTGCATCCCCCTCACACCAGAGGACCCTTGTGATTACGTAGGACCCGCCTGGACCATCAGGATAACCTCCCCATTCAAGGCCAAATGAGACCTTCCTATTTGCCATGTAACCTAACATATCCATAGCCTCTGCGAATTAGGATGTGAACCATGATCCTTTGGGGAGTCATGATTCTCCCTACCACACATAACTTTGTAGCAAGCAATTCAATAAGCCCAGGTCACAGCCATGACCCATAGTAGAACCTGAAATACCAGGACCCCTAGAAACCAGCCCTCCAATTTACTAGAATGTTACTCCTATCCATGCAGTCCCCTGATGCCTCCCAGAGGCACACACCTCCTTTCCCCAAACGGTCCCACCATGGTTGCCATTTCTTATTCATCAAACCATGTTCTATTCATGCCCTCAACTCTTCTAAGAATAAAACTAATTTTTCCTCCACTTGTTCCCCCTTCAGGTGAAGGGAAAACCATGCCTTTTCCTCCATCCTTCTATTCTCATGATGGATAAAACAGCCCTGCCCTAGTGTTACACAAAGATTTGTTATAGTAAAGATTTATTCATCTCCATCCTGTTGCTGTATTACTCTCTGTGTTACAGAAACACACATATCATCAGTCAAAGTTCAAATAATAAGGGTAGGCATGTATGTGTGTGTGTATGTATGATATAAACTCATTGACAGCAAAGATTATCTAACTTGTTAAATACAGATACTTAGGAAATAGTACAGTCAGCTTACCTCCCATCCTAAGCCTCCCATCCTAAGGACTTACTAAAAAGTCTTGGGCCATGACAGTAAAATAAGACATGTTTCTGAGACTAGACTCAGAGTCTCAGAGATCTCCTCTTGTCTAAATTAAGTGGAGAGAAGAGCCAGGTGGGCCTGGCTCTGGCAGGGCAGGGAGGGTGACCCTGGGCCCTGAGATGTCATCTTCAGGGACCAGAGCAGCTGGTTATGGAACACTGAGCTGGATCCTGGTGAGGGAGATTAGAGCCAGCCCTTCTGTTTTTGACAACGGCCTTTGGCCACAACTAGGGCTTCTGTTCAGCTAGCATCTGCTATGATGCAACACCCATGTGGCTGCATGGAGCGTATTTTCTAAGTCTCTTCTCCTACTGGCACTTGGTTATGATCCTTGGGTACTGGAAGTATCTCTTGAGAACCAGCCCTACTCACTTATACAAGAGTTCACCCCAGGTCATCAGAAGCCATCTGTCCACCAAACTAAAGATCACTCACCTTAGAACTTTTCAAATCAAAGGTTTCTAAAATACCTTGATCAACTGGGTATTGAAAACTGCTAATCATTTTTAAAATCTCTAATAAAAAAATGGAAACTTAGGGAAGAGACTGAATCATTTTGACTCCCTCTGTGAAGGCTTCCCAGGTGCCACAGAGGTAAAGGATCTGCCTGTCAATGTAGGAGACACAAGAGACATGAGTCTGATGCCTGGATAGATCGGGAAGATCCCTGGAGTAGGAAATGGCAACCCACTCCAGTATTCTTGCCTGGAAAGTCCCATGGACAGAGGAGCCTGGTGGGCTATAGTCCATGGGGTCATAGAGAGTCGGACACAACTAAGCGCAGTGCACACACCCACTCTGAGTGTCCTGGACGCCCACTGTTCTGTTCCACACATTCTCCATCTCTACTCAGCTCAGCAGCTACCCCCAACCCATGAACACAGATGCCAAAAAGATGTATATTCCCTCCAAATAACACTTCTAGGCACAAGACAGGAAAACTACAGGAATGTTTCCATTTCTCTTGTGAGCCTAGGTCCTTCTGTGAAGGCTTCCCAAGTGGTGCCATCACCCGTCACACAGGTTGACATGGAACCACCGAGTGGGGCTGGAGGCTCCTCAGAGGAGCTGACTATACTAAGCTGAGACTAGATGTCAGCCCTGGGGCCACAGCCAAAGGGTCAGGTTATCACAAGTGCCCTGTGTATCCTGGGAGGGTGATGGAGCCCAGTGCAAGACGGGCAAGGGGAGGTTGAGACAAGGTGGGCATGGCTCAGGCTGCGGATTCCCCCGGTGTGACTGGCATCACCTGCTGGGCTTGCTTTCCTGGGGCCAGAGGTGAGGGCAGCAGGGGCTCTGCAGGGCTGCAACCAGGTGGGCTTCCAGGAGGTGGAGGCGGGGCAGGGACTAGGATTTGATAAGGGAGGCTGGGAAGGGATGACCCTGGGGGAAAGGAATAGGACAGCATGGAGCAACTGGAGAGCAAGGCTCAGGGCACACAAAGCAGAGAAGGAGGAGAAGTTGGCAGCAATGACATGACACCGAGTGAGAGCTTCATAAATACTTGGTGATGACGAGAGAGACTCCAGCCACCTCTGCACAGAGCCTGACAGGGAAAGGCTTGACAGTTTCTCAAGTGTCAGCCAGGGGTTGTGTGTGTGTGAGGGAGAGAGAGGAGGAGGAGATGATGATGAACAAGAAGAAAGAGAAACAGGCAGGGGAGGAGGACAGGAGCAAAAATCCAGTTTTATGATATTAATATCTCATGATCGTCTCAAAGTTACTCATCAGCTGACCAGAAGGCAACTCTTACTGTGCCTTACAGCCTAAGTCTTGTACCTACAATGTCCTTTCCAGATAAACTCTCTTAGCACAGAGGTTCTGAGAAAGTTGGCTTCCCACTCTCCTTGTGATTGTAGGGTTGGGTGGGGGTGGGGAGTAAAAGCCATAACCAGAATTGACCCTCAGGGCAACCACTCAAAGATGTTATTAGATCATCTGAATTAGATTTGACTTTCCATCGGCCTGACTCTTTATCTGCTGCAAATCACATCCCACACCTTGCAATGCAGCCTCTGTCTGTCCTCCTTTATTTAAACAGAGGCAGGGCTTGGTCTGGGCAAACCTTAACCCTCCAGTCAGGGACAGATACTCTGCCACCACGTGACTTAACCACAGGCTTCCTCTTAGACCCGACCAGAGGGGAAGACTCAGTTGTGACAACCAGCACACGCCCTTCCTGCCTCCACCAGCCATGGCCCATCCACCAGAGATGCTTCCTGGGAGGGGCTGCTCCCACCATGGACACCAGAGCTGCCCCGTGGCGGCTGCCTCCCTTCCAGGTCACACCTGTAAGCACCCAGGAAATGCCTTTAATAGCTGACAGTTTAACCTAAGGTCGCCAAGGTGGTAACAACACCGCACATCCCCTCCCCAGCCCCTCTAAGGGGACCAGGCGTGGGTGATCACACCCCACAGACCAGCGGTCAGTGAGTAGACCAGCCGCTGTGTCAGTCCAGCAAGAAGTTCATGGATGAAGGGATGAGTCCTGAGCCTAAGGAATCGGGGTCAGAAAGATGCATTCACCACCTCATTTACCCCAGTAAACGTTTATCACGCACCTTCCATACACCAGACACTGTTCCAGGTGTCTGACATCAAGTAGCAAACAAAACAGAAAGAAATCCTTTGCCTCCTGGAGTTAACAGTCTAGTAATAAGTGAGGAAATGCCTCTTTCCACATAATTAACATGAAAGGAACCAGAGCAATGGCACGAGACAAGCTCCCAGCAATGCTCGTGCAGAGAGGAGATGGAGAAAACACTTCTTGCTGGAATAAGGGAGGCTTGAGGAGGAAACAGGAGCATGACTTCGTTAAAACACAAATAAATATGCCTTCAGAGCCTCAAATATTTATAGAAGTTTTCAGGAAAGATGACCCTACTGTGCTTTCTTTCATGTATTAAGGACTACTCCTCCATCACCTCCAAGGACAGGTCAGTGGGGCTATGGAAGCGGGAGGCAGACACTAGGGTTTCAAGGGTGGCAGGGCAGGTGGGGTTCAAAAGTCATGTTCAGATCCTCGTAACAGTCAGATATATAATCAACTCATATAATCTCCCTTACGGCCCAGCAAAACCTACATACCCACTTCAGACAGTTTACTATCAGCTTTCATCACTGTCCCCCTCTGTTGATCCCAATGGTCAATTACCCTGATTCAGGGTGTGCTTTGTCTGTGCCCACCTGCGGTCAAGGGCCCTCTGGGATCCCACCCCTGCATCCACTGAAGCCCACGTCACATGGAAAAATGCCCACAGAGTCACTCTCTCCCTGGGACAGCTTTTCTGGAAATATACTCGAGAATCAGAGTCACCTTTCAGTAGATGTGCAATAATCTAGTTGAATATCTTGGCTTAATTTTTAAAATGTGTGAATTAAACACACACACAACCTTGCTTCCTTTGGACCATCAACTGAGAAACTGCATAATTCCTTTTGGCTGGAACCTAGAAAACTTTGCTCCAAATTCAGCCAGGCTCCTCTTTTGGAGAATCCTTGTCAGACAGGTGTGCAGTTTCTATAGAAACACTTCCATCAACAGAGATGCTCCTCCAGGCAGGGTAGCCTGTTCATTAGACAGTCAGAGGTTTCAAAAATTCTAATATTTTTTTAATATCCTCAGCCTATGGGTCCTGAGATTGATTTGGCTTTTTAAAAAACAAAAAGTAGATCGATATGAATTTAAAAGTGATTTCCTTTTAGCCATGAATCCAGTCATTAAGCAGAGCAATTTGAAGGAGAGGAGGAAAATCAATGGATACACTGAGAAGTGGAAAAGAGGAACTGTGACTGTCCGTAATGACAAAATATTGCCAAGAGATTTGGAAAGACAGCCTTTTGAGGAAACAATAAGTTTGGTGGTCTTAATGGCAGCCCTGAGGACTAATGATGGTCCTCAGTTTTGGCTGTGAGTTCTGGGAAATGGGAAGAAGGGCACCCCGCGAGGACTACCCCTGGCCCGGAGAGGATGACCAGCTTTAGGATAAGGGGGCTGAGAGGGTGCTGTTCCTGGGGTCCAGCCAAAGAGATCTGGGCGTGTCCAGGTTGGGCTGGCAGCTACACGGGGCTTAAGTGAGTTAGACTTGGGGAAAGACCTAAGGCAGCCGCTGGTGATTAAGTTTCATCAAATTTATGTGTGATTAAAGTAAGTCCCTACACTTTAGCTGTCTTTCTCTAACTTCCATATTGGAAATTCTCACATCTCTCTCTACGTCAGGGGATATTATACAGACCAAGCCTGGGAAACATGCACAGGAATGCAGTCTATGAAAAAAATAAACTACTCAGCTGGGTCTCTCCTTAACCCTCTGGTGTATGTACCTGGAAAGCTTATTTTAAAAGAATATGCTAAGTTTTGTTTCTAAAATCCCATAAGTAAATCAGAAGTGTATGTGTTATTTTTTATGAGAGCAAATATCCAAAACTCTTGGTTATTTGCTGCTTTTTCAGCTGGTCTCAACAGTATTGTAAACACATTGTGAAATCATCAATACTTACGTTTATTTTGTAACTTGAAACTCAAAAAGAATTCATCACCCCTTCCTAGTCTTCTCCTTTAGTTTTAGAAAATGACCAGTTTTCAATATAGCTAGAATCTGGAAAAAAAAATTTTTTTTTGTTAAACTATAGGATGTGACTTCTAAAGCTGAGGAATACATAAATGAGATGAAATAAATTCTCTGAGAACAGTGGACTTCACCAGACTTTATCACTACCCCTCATTTCCATAAGGCCTCCAACAAGGGGAAGTGAAACTGACATAAAATTTTTGTAACAGTATTTTTTTTTTTTCTACTTGGTCATGCCTGTCATGGCTAAAATTGCCTTGCTTAACCTGGCTTAACTTGAAACATGTGCCATCAGCTACTGTAAACACCCAAGTTACCCACCCTATTTCTGCAACACAGAGTTCCCTTTCTTTCTCAGTAAAGGGAAACCTTGCTATTGTAGCAAGTTATGTCAAAAAGCATTGCAAGCCATTCACCCACATATGCAAGAGACCCAGAGCAACCAGAGACTAAAGCAGACATGGCCAGAGGGGACGGAAGAGTGTCAATTATGCTCCCTTCATCTTGTAGGAGGCAACTCTTATCCCCCCAGGATGCTTTGACAATCTCCCAGATCTTGAATTAAAAAGTGCTGCTGTTTTTAACCATGCAGGATTTGCTCATTTGGCCTGCGGCTGCTTCACTCCTGTGAGCACTTCTGCTCCAGGAGGCTGGTGACGTCTGGTGGCTTTGTTCTCTGCACCAGGCTCAGTGCAACTTCAGAAGCCAAAGGTCACCAAGCCCTCCGGGTTAACTGAATATGCGGTGCAGTGCTCCGAAAGTGCATCCAGAACCCCCTTTCTGTGTCCTTTCCGACTTCCTTTATTTATGCCAGACTCCTGGGATCTTGATTTACCCTGCTGGCAGCAGCAAAAGGAATATCCTTCCAGCTTTCCTTGCCACTCCCCCTGCTTCTCTTAGACAGACCTTTGCTTTAGTATGTTTCTTCCTGTTTACAGCAGTGGCTAAAGGCATTTAAGTACTGCAGTGTACACAGACCGCCCTACGGGGGTGGGAAGCTTTTTACAAAACTGTCTACCTACAGAGATGCCTATGGTAACATGACCCCAAAACTGCCCCCCTCCACCCCCCGCCAAAATTCTAAAGTATAGAGATGCTCTGTTGCCAGGATATACTGGGCAGGGTATATTGAAGTATAATGTATCATAACACATGTACTTCGGTAAAGAACCCACCTGCAATGCAGGAGACCCAGGTTCAATTCTTGGGTTGGTAAGATCCCCTGGAGGAGGGTATGGCAATCCACTTCAGTATTCTTGCCTGGAGAATCCCATGGACAGAGGAGCCTGGCAGGCTACAGTCCATGGAGTCACAAGAGTCAGACATGACTTAGCAACTAAACCACCACCACCAACACATGTGCTTGGGGAGTTTGGGGGAGAATGGATACATGTCTATGGATGGCTGAGTCACTCTGCTGTGCACCTCAAACGACCACAACATTGTTAATTGGCTATATTCCAATATAAAATAAAAAGTTAAAAATAAAAATTTTTAGAAAATGTACTTATGGATTATTATTATTGTCATTAATGGTAGTCATTAGAACAGATTAATGTGAAAAAGAGAAACATGTTAAGATTACAATATAAAGGAACTCCCTGATGGTCAGGACTCTATGATCCCACCACCGAGGGCCAGGGTTCAATCCCTGGTCAAGGAGCAAAGATCCCATAAAGCACTTGGTGAGGCCAAAAAGTAAATTAAAAAGAAAGGAAAAAAGATTACAATATATAGGCAAATGCATAAGGATAACACAACTGAAAAGAGCAGATTTAAAATTGTTCCAAAGTGCTGATTACAATTTTACCAAATAAATGATCACATATATTTATATGTGATCCATAGCTATGGAAATTATTATCTACAGACATACATTTTTACATCTTATATTATATATAGATACTTAGTGGTGCTAGTGGTAAAGAATCTGCATGCCAATGCAGGAGACTTAAGAGACATAGGTTCGATCCCTAGGTAAGGAAGATGCCCTGGAGGAGGAGCCCACTCCAGTATTCTTGCCTGGAGAATCCCATGGACAGAGGAGCCTGGCAGGGTTGCAGAGAGTTGGACACAACTGAAGTGACTTAGTAAGCAAGCTATATGGTACAATTAAAAGGAGTTGGTTGATGATTATTAAGTTCTAGGATTCTATGAAAACTGAGTGTTAAAGCTCTCACCAGCCTGAAAATATCCAACACTTCAGAATTACAGAATCTTGTCACCAGAAGGGGCTTGAGCTCAACCTTTTCATTTCGTAGATTAGAAAATCAGTCCAAAAGATGTTAAATGACTTATCTGTGGTCATAAACCTACTTCCTGGCAGGACCAGCACCGGGCCCACACATCAATCTACCTCATCTCCAGAGCGCACTGCAATGGACTCAGGCAAAGAAATCGGGGGGTCCCCAGTTACCTGAATTGCTCACTGTCCAGATCACATGGTGAGGGGCTTTTTTGGGGGAAACGTCAGAGCAGCGGCCTTCAAAACTCTACAATATTTCCTAACAACCAACCATCAAGTGACTTGAATTCCCACTCAAAATCCCATCCCTGCTCATCATCAGCTTCTTTCCTAATCGCAAATCTCACCCTCCAAATACAGAATTTCATGAGGTTAATCAAAGCATTAGAGAACTTCAGCAATGACAGGTAAAACAGTGGCAAATGGGGACTGAGCAGGCAGATGAGCCACAATCATTTAAGAGAAACATTTTAAATGGGTGACAAGGTAGGGATTTCAATCCAGGAGGAGTTTGATAGTCAACAACATAAAAGGCCCAGAGGAAAATGGCTAGGATCTCAAGTATTTCTGTAAAACTGACCATCTTAAAGATGTGATGTCAACGTCAAATAGGATTTATAAAGTACCATGATATACAATCACAAGTTTGTCTAAAAGTGTATTCCTCTCCAAACAATTAATACTTGATTTTAGCATTGCTCATTCTAAGAGTTCAGATCAGATCAGTCGCTCAGTCGTGTCCGACTATCTTTGCGACCCCATGAATCGCAGCACGCCAGGCCTCCCTGTCCATCAACAACTCCCAGAGATCACTCAGACTCACATCCATCGAGTCAGTGATGCCATCCAGCCATCTCATCCTCTGTCGTCCCCTTCTCCTCCTGCCCCCAATCCCTCCCAGCATCAGAGTCTTCTCCAATGAGTCAACTCTTCGCATGAGGTGGCCAAAATCCTGGAGTTTCAGCTTTAGCATCATTCCTTCCAAAGAAATCCCAGGGCTGATCTCCTTCACAATGGACTGGTTGGATCTCCTTGCAGTCCAAGGGACTCTCAAGAGTCTTCTCCAACACCACAGTTCAAAAGCATCAATTCTTCGGCACTCAGCCTTCTTCACAGTCCAGCTCTCACATCCATACATGAGTTAGCCAAGGTCAAAATGATCATCTACATTTTGTGAAGTCTAAACTAAAAATACTGTTTTCGTGATATTCAGAGTTTTTGACCAGATAACGGCTCAAAGCTTTTAAAAACTGTATTATGACATTCTGGTCCCTGCTTAAGTTGATTCAATTAAAATGGCCTTTTCCTGGTTCTAATTATCCTCTGATAACAACGACCTGCTGTAGAATCTTCAGAAGTAATTTTTTAAAGTATAAATCAGTAACATGGAGGATTTTATGTCATTTCAAGCCAAGCATACATTTTAGAAGGAGGCACTTTTGATCTGAAATATCAGGGGACAATGTGTTTTTAGTTGGTCCCTCTGTCTTAAAAAAATCATGCATTTTATACAAAATAACAAGATTACAAAATTACAAATAACCATTGTCTCAATTCTTTTAAAAAGTGTGAAACTATAATATGTTTACCATCCTGAATGACATAATTAAATTTTACAACCTATTTTATGTGAACATAACCATGAAAAACTTTCATAAGGTTCTTATCATGGCTAATTTGCATACTGTGATTAGTTCTATTATCTGCAATTATTTGTACTTCTCTGTAATTCAGTCTGAACTTCACCTGAGGACAATCAAGTCGCCCAAGTTGTCCTAGGTCCAAATGTTTATTACATGAAAATGGTTGACATTCAGGGCTGCTTAACGTTCACTTAGATAATGAAAGGGCCTCTGGTATCATGAAAACACAAGGCTTCATTTTAAAAGCATAAATTATTCAGTGGAACATTTTCTTCTAGGAGAATAAGAAAAGTAAGAGAACAGTTGTTTGGGTTTTTTTTCCATTAAATAAAACTGTAATGTTCTATAATAGAAAGATATTTATTTTCCAAATCTGTAGCAGTACTAATCATCTAAATAATTGATGACAGATGGAGCTTAAAGTATGTGGGATACTATACAGATTTGAAAGATTCACTTCTTGGGAACTTTCTAGCTTCTGTGACCAAAATAATAAACAATTTGTGATTCAGTTTGTTTACCAATCTCTCTCAAAGGTCAGGACCAAAATTATTGACTCAGCCTTGCTGTCAAATTTCCTTATTTCCCAAATGAGTATAAATGTATGACTCAGGATTAAGATGTGACTAACGTTTCCTTCCAGGAGGAACAGCAAAGCCACCAGCTCCCAAGGCCACCAGAGGCTGAAGAACAAAGGTGGGGGAATACCATGTAAATGCCTGAGTGATTTCACCACTGTGGTCTAAGAACAATAAGAAGAAAACGTTCAAAATTACCCTCCCAAATATTTGAGCCTCAGGCTAAGTGAACCAGACAAGCCCTCTGCTCTGGTCTCCTTCCTGGAGGGGAATCGGAGAGCAAATAGAAATTCAAGGACCAGGGGAATCCCTGCTCCAATGACTCAGGTAAGTTCCTGCCCACCTCGGGGGAGAGGTTCCGTTGTTTGCTCTAAAAAGGAAGTGTCGGTGCAGGCAAGATTGATCAAACTACAGGAAACAAGAAATCATGGGCTGGGCCCCTTACTTTTGGCCAGCTGATTTAGAAGCAAGTGCTAGACTTCCTATCAGCACAAAGAGATGACATCATGAAATTGATAATAAACATGGCTATCCCTCCCCCAATGGATTGGCATTTTCTAGCCATGAGGGAGGGAGCATTCCCTTGCTGTCTAAGCCAGGGATCCCAGGTGGGCTCAGGAATCCCACAGATGGCCTTAAAATGCTTACTAACTGGGTCAGGTTTCCTCACCTCACCAAACCTCTTTATTCATCTGTAAAATGGATACAGGAACAAAATCATAAGTGTCTTACAACTTTAAGTGTCCAGTGCATAGCATGGTGCTTTGAACACAAAATAGTGTTCAAAAGAGTTTCATTGACAGGAGACAAGGTGGGGAGGTTTGGTGCCCATTTGGCTGCACCATTTAAGCCAACAGGAGCCAGTCCGGCTGGAAAAAGCACCATCATCAAATGCTACCATAAAACCATGGATCTGAATGCACTCAAGACAGATCTGAACAACTGGTCAACGGGCTGGATTCTGTCTGAGAGCTGAATACAAGAACAGATTTTAATAATTGAACAACTGCTATGGCTTTAATGATAGCTTTGGACAGGCTAAAGGCTGAACTGACAAAGAGGGTTTTTTCAGCCAGATTTGCTCAGTGTTTGAGCGAGTGGTGTTGCTGGGGCTGGAAACACGGGGTGGGAAGCCGGATGGGGCCAGCTCTCCAGGCAGGAGGAAGAAAGGTGGTTCGAGTCCAGGCCTCCGTGTGCCTGGGGTCAAGGGCATCTGCTATACTGCTTCCTCTGAGTACACGGGCTGGTGAAAATGCTAGAAAAGAAACCAAACCAATCAAACAGTGGTTGGGGCTCAAAAGCCTCCCTTTGGACAAATAAGGAACTGAAGAGTGATTTTCAAAGTTTATACTGTGATGAAGTCTGACTGACCAAGCAAAGATGATGAGAGATTTCCAAACTCAGGGCAGAATGGATTTTTTTTTTTTTCCTTTTTGAAGAAAAAGAGGACACAACAAACAGTAAAAACGTAGATCAAGGAAATTAACTGACCTAAAAGAGAGAGAGATTCACAGAGAACTAACTTATGGTTGCCATGGGTAAGGATGGGGGGAAGGGATAGTAAGAGAGTTTGGGATGGAAATGTGCACACTGCTATATTTAAAATGGATAACCAACAAGGACCTACTGTATAGCACATGGAACGCTTCTCAATATTATGGGGCAGCCTGGATGGGAAGGGAGTTTGGGGATGAATGGATACATGTATATGGAAGGTTGAACCCCCTCACCTACTGTGAAACTATCACAGTATTGTTAGTTGCCTATACCCCCATAGAAAATAAAAAGTTTAAATAAAAAAAATAAAGAGAGATTCAAAATGTCAGCTTCCTTACCAGATGCTTGACCAAGACAGAGACTGTTCACTGCATAAAGAAAAAATTGCTGAAATCAAAGGGAAACTTGGGAGGCAGATGAAGATGGTCCTTGAGGGAATGCTGAGGCTCTAACTTCATTTATGTGGGAAGGAGACTCCCACAGTAAAACAAAGATCACCATTGGCCTTTTTTTTTTTTTTTTTTTTTTTTTTGCTGAGAAAGCCCTTGGATGAGTATTTTGCCTAAACTCTCTAACCTACCAGATGATCCCAGGGGCACCCTCTCACCAAGAAGACACACCTACAAAAATCTTTCTACCAACAGGAGCCTGGAAATGTCACAGGAAGAGTTCTGGGAACCCCCTTCCATGAATCCTTTCCCATATCTTATAAAGCAGTGAAGAAAGGCATATGATTTCATTATCTATGGAAGACAGCATTTGGCTGTTTCCCTCTCCTGCTCTCACCCCCAATCATGAGTTTATCCTTGGCCATCCAGGTACTTACATAAAAGCCAGTTGGAGAAGTACTGCAATTGAGCCAATAACCTCAAGGTTCTAACAAATAGCAGGTGCCATGGGGACTGCCATCTTCCTCCTCTCCATCCTCCATCCCTCCAACACCAGGTGCCACTAGCAACAGCAGGCCCTACTTGCACAAGTGCGGGTGTGTCTGCCATGGACCCTTATCTTCATTGGGGAACTCCTCCTCCCTCCCACTGTCACTGACTCTACCCCTCATTGCAAGGATGGACCCTGCAATGGCACTTCACCCCTCTGGGCACAGCCATGGGCACGTGATCCAGGCCAAAGAGATTCCTTTCATAAGACTTGATTGAGCAGCACTAGAAGAAAGAGGGTCTTTCTTCTTTCTTTTTGGGTCAAAGCTGGAAGAACTGCCAGTGGCTATCTTTCTGGCCCAACCCCCAGAGAACACTTGAACCCTGTCTGAAGCCAGCTTCACTCCTGGATTTCTCTAGTTTCAGATCAGATCAGATCAGTCGCTCAGTCGTGTCCGACTCTTTGCGACCCCATGAACTGCAGCACGCCAGGCCTCCCTGTCCATCACCAACTCCCGGAGGTCACTCAGACTCACATCCACCGAGTCAGTGATGCCATCCAGCCATCTCATCCTCTGTCGTCCCCTTCTCCTCCTGCCCCCAATCCCTCCCAGCATCAGAGTCTTCTCCAATGAGTCAACTCTTCGCATGAGGTGGCCAAAATCCTGGAGTTTCATCTTTAGCATCATTCCTTCCAAAGAAATCCCAGGGCTGATCTCCTTCACAATGGACTGGTTGGATCTCCTTGCAGTCCAAGGGACTCTCAAGAGCCTTCTCCAACACCACAGTTCAAAAGCATCAATTCTTCAGGCGCTCAGCCTTCTTCACAGTCCAGCTCTCACATCCATACATGACCACAGGAAAGACCATAGCCTTGACTAGATGAATCTTTGTTGGCAAAGTAATGTCTCTGCTTTTGAATACGCTATCTAGGTTGGTCATAACTTTCCTTCCAAGGAGTAAGGGTCTTTTAATTTCATGGCTGCAGTCACCATCTGCAGTGATTTTGGAGCCCAGAAAAACAAAGTCTGACACTGTTTCCACTGTTTCTCCATCTATTTCCCATGTAGTGATGGGACCAGATGCCATGATCTTCGTTTTCTGAATGTTGAGCTTTAAGCCAACCTTTTCACTCTCCACTTTCACTTTCATCAAGAGGCTTTTTAGCCCCTCTTCACTTTCTGCCATAAGGGTAGTGTCATCTGCATATCTGAGATTATTGATATTTCTCCCAGCAATCTTGATTCCAACTTGTGTTTCTTCCAGTCCAGCATTTCTCATGATGTACTCTGCATATAAGTTAAATAAACATGGTGACAATATACAGCCTTGACGTACTCCTTTTCCTATTTGGAACCAGTCTGTTGTTCCATGACCAGTTCTAACTGTTGCTTCCTGTCCTGCATACAGATTTCTCAAGAGGCAGATCAGGTGGTCTGGTATTCCCATCTCTTTCAGAACTTTCCACAGCTTATTGTGATCTACACAGTCAAAGGCTTTGGCATAGTCAATAAAGCAGAAATAGATGTTTTTCTGGAACTCTCTTGCTTTTTCCATGATCCAGCGGATGTTGATAAGTCAACAAATTTGATGTTTTGCTTAAGTTAGTTTGAGTTGGGGGATGGGAAGATGTGCAACCCCCAACTTTCCTCAAGAAAAGTAAAACTGTAGCTTTTATAGGAAAGAGAAAAATCTTATAACTAATAATATACCTGGGCTTCCCAGGTGGCTTTAGTTGTAAAGAACCCGCCTGCCAATGCAGGAGACATAAGAGACACAAGTTCGATCCCTGGGTCAGGAAGATCCCCTGGAGAAGGGCATGGCAACCCACTCCAGTATGCTTGTCTGGAGAACCCCACGGACAAAGGAGCCTGGTGGGACAGTCCACAGGGTCGCAAAGAGTCAGACGCAATTGAAGCGACTTACCAGTTCAGTTCAGTTGCTCAGTTGTGTCCAACTCTTTGCAACCCCATGCACTGCAACACGCCAGGCTTCCCTGTCCATCGCCAACTCCCAGAGCTTGCTCAAACTCATGTCCATCGAGTCGGTGATGCCATCCAACCATCTCATCCTCTGTCTTTCCCTTCTCCTCCTGCCTTCAATCTTTTCCAGCATCAGGGTCTTTTCCAATGAGTCAGTTCTTCACATCAGGTGACCAAAGGATTGGAGTTTCAGCTTCAGCATCAATCCTTCCAATTAATATTCAGGACTGATTTCCTTTAGGATTGACTGGTTGGATCTCCTTGCAAGGGACTCTCAAGTCTTCTCCAAGACCATGGTTCAAAAGCATCAATTCTTCAGCGCTCAGCTTTCTTTATAGTCCAAATCTCACATCCATACATGATTACTGGAAAAATCATAGCTTTAACTAGACGGACCTTTATTAGCAAAGTAATGTCTCTGCTTTTGAATATGCTGTCTAGGTTGGTCGTAGCTTTTCTTTCAAGGAGCAAGTGTCTTTTAATTTCATGGCTGCAGTCAACATCTGCAGTGATTTTAGAGCCCAAATAAATAAAGTCTCTTAGTGTTTCCATTGTTTCCCCATCTATTTGCCATGAAGTGATGGGACCAGATGCCATGATCTTAGTTTTCTGAATTGAGTTTTAAGCCAACTTTTTCACTCTCCTCTTTCACTTTCATCAAGAGGCTCTTTAGTTCTTTAGACTTAGCACGCATGCAATAATATACTCAGTTGCCATCTCCCACCCAAAAAGATCCTCCATTCCAACAGAAAATAATTGTTCACAAATACATTCAAACAGTCACTTATGTTTGGCAGAAAACTGTTCTAACCAGATGCTGAAACCTTTTAATTAAATAAGCCTTATAATTATAAGGCTCCAAGGTACTTTTAACATACTGTGACATTCCAATAAATTTGAAGGATCATGTGAAATATCTTTAAAAGAATTCTCTCAGGATGTGATGGGATCTTTAAATATAAACATAGTATTTCCTAGGGAACTGTCCTAGGTTAAAGCCTCATAGAGACATCTATAAAGCATAGTTCAGGCGCTACTTTTGGAATAAATGTTCCATTAAGAAAGGTTCAAAAGGGAGGGGATATATGTATACCTATGGTTGATTCCGGAGAAGGCAATGGCACCCCACTCCAGTACTCTTGCCTGGAAAGTCCCATGGATGGAGGGGCCTGGTAGGCTGCAGTCCATGGTGTCGCTAAGAGTCAGACATGACTGAGCGACTTCACTTTCACTTTTCACTTTCATGCACTGGAGAAGGAAATGGCAACCCACTCTAGTGTTCTTGCCTGGAGAATCCCAGGGACGGGGGGAGCCTGGTGGGCTGCCATCTATGGGGTCGCACAGAGTCGGACACGACTGAAGCGACTTAACATAGCGTAGCATGGTTGATTCATGTTGAGGTTTGACAGAAAACAACAAAATTCTGTAAAGCAATTATCCTTCAATTAAAAAATAAATAAATTAAAAAAAAATAAGATAAACTCCTGTCTATAGCCATCTCACCTTGAATGTGCCCAATCTCGTAAGCTAAGCAGCATCAGGCCTGGTTAATACTTGGATGGGAGGATAAGCTCCTGAAAGAAAAAAAAACTCCATATCCAACAGCACAAGCAGACATGTTCCACCTTCCTGCAGCCCTCAGACATCTAGGGGAATCAGAGCCAACACCTTTCTGTGGAGACCAAGACACACACACTGACCTCCCCGTATGATTCTGCAGGAGGTGAACTCCTGGATGGGACTCCATGGAGCAGATGCCCACTGCAGACTCGAGCTTCTTCCCTCCCCTCATTGCTCACTCCCTGGACCCCAAGGGAAGCTGCAGCCAGAATCAGGATGTTAGCTCAGACCACAAGTTGATGAGGTTCATCAGATGGGGTAGGAATAATCAATGAACTTATTCCACTTCATAAATAAGGCCACCCTACCAGGCATCAGTCCAAGTTATCTTATGGTGATAGTGAAAAGAAATCCCTAAACTGACACAGCTCACAGACCTTTGTGATCTCTCATGACTTTCAAACATGCTGTCTGTGGACAATCTGATCATCAGACCCGTCCCCCAGCTCCGGATGGCTCCTGTTCCTGGTGCGAACCTTCAACTCACAGCCGGCTGCTGACACCTTGTTTTCTGCACGTCTGCCCTTCTGCAAGAGCCCAAACTCTGAAAGAGCAGAGATGGAGTCGTCCTGATCTTGCTTCCTGACACACATTCTAAGGAATTTGACAGGCTGCCTAACAAATAAATATTCATTAAATGGATAAACCCTATTTCCTTTCACTTCACTGTTTTTTTTTTTTTTTTTTTTTTAAAAAAAAAAAAGGCAAAAGCAAAAAAATTCCAAACTTGGATCTTAGGATCTCAACCAAGATAACTCCCACAATATGAAGGGGCCCAATGTAGGCTTAGGGGTAATGTGAAATAATCTAGAAATTTATTTTTAATACAGGAAAGAGCACAGTTTTTTGCCAAAATAAAAGAGAGAGAGAGAACAAAGGGAAAAATATCTAACTTTAAAATATACCCAGGATTCTTCCCCAACTTGCAAGACTTTTCATCAGTCTTTTTAAATTTCTCTGGGTTCTGTCTTTAAGCTCCTAACACTGGATTTGAAAGTAACTTGGGTCAGTTCAGGGTCAAATACCAGAGACTGAGCACGTCCCTGCACAGGCTGACTCTGCCGATAGTGAACCGTCAGCCCTCGGCCATCAACGCCACCTGTTGTCAGAAACCACCCCTCTCTTGAAAATCGCATCTTCCACTCCAAATGCATTCCTGTTCTCCACTCATGTGCCCTCCATTCATGACAAGTGGAGCACGGAAAGGGCAGAGGAGAGAACACAGGCCCCTCTGTCAACCAGTCATCCAAATGCTCCAGCACCCAATGGGGCTCTGAGCTCAGAACAAAGACCCCAGCGTGGGGCCAGTGGGGTGGGCACATGGCCCTGGCCAGGCGACCTCTACTAGGAGAAGGGTCCAGATGGATCCGTCAGCAAATAACAGAGCCCTGCAACATGAGATGCTTCCCATCCTACCTAGGATGCCTCAGCAACCCCGAAAAATGATCCAGTTAGCAGAAAGGGCTGAGGCTCCCCAGGGAGTAACTGTCAGCTGTATTCTTCATCTGTGTGCTTCTTGCTTTAGGCTAAACACACTGTCTCCCACAATTCATGAAACCTAATCCCCAATGTGAAAGTATTAGTGGTTTGAGAGGCGTGTAGGTCATGAGGGTGGAGACCTCATGGATGGGATTAGTGCCCTGTGCAGAGAACTTGAATAGAACTTGTATCTTGCTGTTGTGTGAAAATTGTACAAATCTTAATTATGTTGAATTGGTTCATAATGCTTTTAAGGTCTACCATACCCTTATACTTTTCTGTCCATTCATTAATTTTTGAGAGTTTGATATTGAAACTCCAACTAAAAATCTTAATTTCTTCACCTAAAAACATAATTGTAATATACAGTGAAACTATATATAACTTTGTTCTGTATTTTCCAAGTATTCTGTAAAAGTGTTATCATATTTTCATAATTAAAAAAGAGAGAGAGATCCAGAGAGCTTTCTAGATGCTTCCACCAAGTAAGGACACCAGGAAAAGACAGTCAGCTGTCTATGAGCCTGGAAGTGGATCCTCACCAGACACTGGGTGTGCCAGCACCTTGACCTTAAACTTCCAGCCCGCAGGACTACAAGAAACATGTCTGTCATTTAAGCCCACAGCCTATGATGTTCTGCCATAACAGCCTGAATAGTCTAAGATATTTACCAGCGTGGAAGTTCCAGTTGTTTCCTGCTTCTGAGAGCTGGGCTCCCCAGCCTTTCATGCCCAAATTGCAACCACTCTTCTCTCAACCAAATCCATGATTTTCTGTTAAGTTTTGCCATCCACAGAGCTCACGCCACTTTGTAAACCCATAGCACTTCACAAGTGTGTATGCGTATGCTCACTTAGTAACTGAATATGCACTAAATGGTGACAGAAAGTGGTTTACAACACTTTGGAAATGTTTATACCATGACTGCGTCACTAGCAGGAGTTATTTTCTCACTTAAAAAAAAAAAAAAATCTCTGAAGCGCCTAACACAGGCCCTCATGTTGAGTTAGTTCTCAATTATTTGTTCACCAAAATACCATCCAAAATTTAATTTCTTATGTTACTGATCAATCCCAATTGTGCCCTCCACCCAAAGCCAAGAAAAGCTGGTGAAACAGAAAAACGAACTATTGTTCACTTTTATTTGGGACACAAATTTCCGATAACAAAGCCAGGATAGAAGATACAACAATGGAATAATATTACTCTGGGGGCTCAATCATTTATCCACAAAATGCTCAGCTTTGGAGGGACACTGACAAAGGCCCTGACACTGTCCTGGAGGGCCTGCAGTAAGGGAGGGAAGAAGATCTATGAATAAAAGTGCACTGAGGTTCCACATGTGCAGTGAACATATACACACAGGACTCTTACACATACAGGTAGTGTGTGCAATGCTCTTCATGGCCCAACTCCTCCTAATAGTATCAGATTCTGTTTCAAATGGTACCTCTTCCAAGAAACCTTCCCTGACCACCAGTGTAAAGTAGGTTTCTCCCTGCCACCTCCAGTCCCATTTTCCTCAGAGCATCCTTTTGAGCACCTAGCACATTTCTAAGCCTGGATTTCTTGGTCCACTGCTCATGTCTGTCTCCCCTTCTAGGCTGAAAGCTCCAAGAGAGCAGGGCCAGACTGTTCCTTGCACCCCTTTATACCTCACGTAGCACCTGCACAGAGAAAGGGTGTGTGGGACCAGTGAACACCACCAGGATGCATGTGCCAGGATGGCCAATCTCATTGCCAAGATCAAACGCAGAGGAGTCAGAAAAGCTGTCCGAAGTCATAGCAGAAATTTGTGGGAACAGGTCATCACCTACAGGGACAGAGGAGACAGGCAGACCTCAGAGTTAACTCCTGTTCCCTCCTTTTACTTACAGAAAATGGTCACAGCCACTGCCAGTGGGGTCATGTCAGCCCCCTTGACACAGTGCCTGGTACCCAGAACCTGGGCAACTACTGCCACTTGTCTTCTCTTCTCCCAAGCCAGGTGATTTGGGAAAAACACATACATAAGAAGCACCAAGTCCTTGCCAGCACAATCAAATGGACCCACATCACCAGTGAGGGTGGAAGACAGGTGGGTGGAAATGAGCGAGGTTAGTTATATGAACAGAACATAAGCTCAAACAATTAGGACTAACCCAGGGCTTCCCTGGTGGTCTAGTGGTTACGAATATGCCTGCCAATGTGGGGGACATGGGTTCAGTCCCTTGGGGAACCAAGATTCCACATGTCCTATGGCAACTAAGTCCATATCACAGTAAGAGAAGCGTATGCGCTGCAACCAATCCCAGTGCAGCCAAAAAAAAAAAAAAAAAGATTGGAAGAGGAAAGAGGATTGCACCCCTCCCTGGTCATTCAGGTAACTGATTCATTTTCTCCATCATCAAAGATAACACACAGTGACTCAAGACCTCCAAGACCAGAGACATGAGCAGATACCTCTCAGCAATCTTAAAGGAGGTGCTACTTTAATTTTTAATGTATTTAAGGAAGACATCTTTAAAAATTACACCTCACTTAGGTGGGATGAGGAGGGAGGCTTAAGAGGGAGGGGACATGGGTATGCCCGTGGCTGATTTATTTTGATATATGGCAGAAACCATCCCAATATTGTAAAGTAATTATCCTCCAATTAAAAATAAAATAAAAAACTACTTCTTACTTATACACTGGTTTTATACCTAAACTGAGATGCTTGCAGTGGTTCTGTTGAAACCATGTCAACGTGGTGCCAATTTTAAATACGTTAATACCTTCTGAAATGTCAGGAGAGTAGGAATGAGGGCTTCACAATTATTCCTTGAATGCATGAAAGAGAAACCATGGAGTGTGAGAAGTTCCTTCTCCTTGAATACTGGTAAAGGAAAATATGGGGGGAGGGTTATTTTCTCTTTAAATTGCAGCTTCCCCCAAAAGATCTGCAGTGCAGTCAAAGGTAACACAGGCTGCAGAAATATTCATGGTCAGAAGGGAAATCATGTCTATGGTAAACTGAATAATGCTCCTCCAGCACCCAAAAAGAAATTCAGGTCTTAAGCCCTGGAAGTTGTGAAGGTCACCTAACATGGGGAAATTATCCTGCCTTATCTGGATAGGCCCAAGGGAATCACCAGTGAGTGTCCTTACAGGAAGAGGCAGAGGGACAGTAACCACAGAAGAAAAGCCAACAGGAGGATGGACGCAGACTGGAGTGATGTGCTTTCAAATGGGGGAAGGAATGCAGGGTCGAGCCAAGGAATGCCAGCAGACACTAGATGCCGAAAAAGACAAGGAAACAGAATCTCTTTGGGAAGAACTGGCCCTGCTAATTCTCGATTTTATCCCTGCAACACTCATTGGACTTCTGACCTCTGGGACTATAAAAGAATAAATCTATCTCATTGAATGAAGCCTTTAAGCCGGTGGTAATTTGTTACAGCACCAACAGGAAACAGATACAGTGTGATCATTTGTTATTAGATAAAAAAATCTAATTTACTTATTTTTTCTTGATCATAGCTCATTTCTTCTTTTCTAAAAATTTTATTGGAGAATAGTTGCTTTACAATGTTAGTTTCTGCTGTACAGCAAAGTGAATCAGCCATACATGTGCATACATCTCCTCCCTTTTGGATCTCCTTCCCATTCAGCTCACCAAAGAGCTTTGAGTAGGGTTCCCTGTGCTATACAGTGTCTTCTGAAAAGTTATCTATTTTATACACAGTATCAGTGTTATACATGCATCAATCCCAATTTCCCAATTCCTCCCAACCCCTCTCCTGTGAAAATCTAATTTTAAAAGAATAATCACTGGGGACTTCCCTGGTGGTCCAGTGGTTAAGACTGCACTCCCACTGCAGCGGGTGTGGGTTTGATTCCTAGTCAGCCATGTGACAATACCAAAAAAAAAAAAACAAAATCTACAAATTCTCACACCCAAACACGTAAACTTCTAAGTTTTACCTAACACATTCTGGGTGCCTTTCACTTTACAAAACAGCTAGAGTTCTGTTCCATTTCAGGCAAAGACTCTCCCAACATTATCGAATTCAAGATATAACTGGAAATCTGCACTTTATTTTTTGTTCTACTGTAAGGGTATGCTTTCTTGAATCTTATAGGTTTAATTTAATTCTTAGATATAATTCTTATCACATATTAGGATTAAAATACAAATAAAGGAGACACAATTTAACAGAAAATCACCATACCAAACTTGAAAACTTACAGCTTATCTGCAGTCTGCTCTGGTTGTGCCTCAGACTTTATTTGTTGACTAAATAACACACAGAGAAGTTTGAATGAGAAATCAAAACTTATTTATTTTACACCCATTGCTTTCCCTCCATCTCTAGAGACCATTACAGCTATAACAGGCCTACTGCACTGTAACTAACCAAGGTCCGATTAGGGCTTCCTTGGTGGCTCAGACAGTAAGAATCCACCTGCCAATGTAGGAGAGCCAGGTTCAATCCCTGGGTCAGGAAGATCCTCTGGAGAAGGGAATGGCTACCTACTCCAGGATTCTGGCCTGGAGAATTCCATGGACAGAGGAGCATGGCGGGCTACAGTCCATGGGGTAGCAAAAGAGTTGGACATGATTAAGCGACTACCACCTTCACACAAGGCCTGATTAATGAATAACACAGCATCCCTTGAGAAAATGAATAAATGTGCTAGCTGACGTAATCTACCAAACTCTTACACTATAACTTAACCTGTAAACATATGAAGGCTTTATAAACAAAACCATAAAGAAATGAAAGAAAATAGCCCATAGTTGCCTAAGAAGAATAATATGTGACAGTTTATAGATCTCTTCAAGAAAATTGGAGATACCAAGGGAACATTTCATGCAAAGATGGGCTCGATAAAAGACAGAAATGGTATGGACCTAACAGAAGCAGAAGATATTAAGAAGAGATGGCAAGAATACATAGGAGAACTGTACAAAAAAGAGCTTCATGATCCAGATAATCATGATGGTGATCACTCACCTAGAGCCAGACATCCTGGAATGTGAAGTCAAGTGGGCCTTAGAAAGCATCACTACAAACAAAGCTAGTGGAGGTGATGGAATTACAGTTGAGCTATTCCAAATCCTGAAAGATGATGCTGTGAAAGTGCTGCACTCAATATGCCAGCAAATTTGGAAACCTCAGGAGTGGCCACAGGACTGGAAAAGGTCAGCTTTCATCCCAATCCCAAAGAAAGGCAATGCCAAAGAATGCTCAAACTACTGCACAACTTTACTCATCTCACACGCTAGTAAAGTAATGCTCAAAATTCTCCAAGCCAGGCTTCAGCAATATGTGAACTGTGAACTTCCAGATGTTTAAACTGGTTTTAGAAAAGGCAGAGGAACCAGAGATCAAATTGCCAACATCCGCTGGATCATCAAAAAAGCAAGAGAGTTCCAGAAAAACATCTATTTCTGCTTTATTGACTATGCCAAAGCCTTTGACTGTGTGGATCACAATAAACTGTGGAAAATTCTGAAAGAGATGGGAATACCAGACCACCTGACCTGCCTCTTGAGAAACCTATATGCAGGTCAGAAAGCAACAGTTAGAACTGGTCATGGAACAACAGACTGGTTCCAAATAGGAAAAGGAGTATGTCAAGGCTATATATTGTCACCCTGCTAATTTAACTTATATGCAGAGTACATCATGAGAAACGCTGGACTGGAAGAAACACAAGTTGGAATCAAGATTGCTGGGAGAAATATCAATAACCTCAGATATGCAGATGACACCACCCTTATGGCAGAAAGTGAAGAGGAACTCAAAAGCCTCTTGATGAAAGTGAAAGTGGAGAGTGAAAAAGTTGGCTTAAAGCTCAACATTCAGAAAACGAAGATCATGGCATCTGGTCCCGTCACTTCATGGCAAATAGATAGGGAAACAGTGTCAGACTTTATTTTTCTGGGCTCCAAAATCCCTGCAGATGGTGACTGCAGCCATGAAATTAAAAGACGCTTACTCTTTGGAAGGAAAGTTATGACCAACCTAGACAGCATATTCAAAAGCAGAGACATTACTTTGCCAACAAAGGTCCGTCTAGTCAAGGCTATGGTTTTTCCTGTGGTCATGTGTGGATGTGAGAGCTGGACTGTGAAGAAAGCTGAGCGCCAAAGAATTGATGTTTTTGAACTGTGGTGTTGGAGAAGACTCTTGAGAGTCCCTTGGACTGCAAGGATATCCAACCAGTCCATTCTGAAGGAGATCAGCCCTGGGATTTCTTTGGAAGGAATGATGCTAAAGCTGAAACTCCAGTACTTTGGCCACTTCATGTGAAAAGTTGACTCATTGGAAAAGACTCTGATGCTGGGAGGGATTGGAGGCAGGAGGAGAAGGGGACGACAGAGGATGAGATGGCTGGATGACATCACCGACTCAATGGACATGAATTTGAGTGACCTCTGGGAGTTGGTGATGGACAGGGAGCCCTGGCATGCTGCGATTCATGGGGTCCCAAAGAGTCGGACACAACTGAGCAACTGAACTGAACTGAGTAGGTGCAGGGGCAGGAAGTGATGAGAACTTCAAAGAGTGGGCTACATAGGACATCTTCTAGAAAAAGGCATTGATTCCAAACAATAGACAAATGAGTTAGAAGCTAGAGGGTGGGAACAGTACAGGAAAGGAAACCTGAGTCTTCCCTCAATAAATAAAAAGACTAATAAAAACTCAAGGAAAAATATAGGCCACAAACAAAATGCAAGACAGACATAGTCCAAATGTGCCATGATTTTCAGTGACAGGTGGAATTTAACAGAATGAACCCATTTATAAATGACATTAGAAATTTTCTCCTTCAAGCATTTCTATAGTTGCAATATTAGAACCATAGGAAGGATGTGTAATCATAGCACTACTTGCTCTGCCAAAGGTTATTTATATTAACCCTCAAACTCAATCTATGGACAAAGCTTAGGAAATACTTACTGCCAGCTAGAGAATATTATCAACACCTCAACACTGCAAAGATAAAGACAAGACAGGGAAAAGTTTAAACACAAGGGGAAAAGAGAGGCAGATGAAAGGGTAGTGGTGCTTAGGATCCTCATCTCACAAAATGTGGCACTTAAGAGGTAGAAAGTAGACGGAACAAGGTAGAGAGATTTGTGAATATTAAATGTTAAATTACAAAGGTAATTTATAGAGGAATTCATATAGCGACAAAACTAAGTTATGCCTGCCTCTGTGTGCATGTGTGGGCTCCCTCGATCACAGCAGTGTCAGTCGATAAAACTCACCACAGGTACATCCAAGATAGCTGAGTAAATGTATTATTGGTTATAGAAGCAATAACCACTAAAAAGAATTAACAGGAACCATCAAAATTGCATTGCCTCTGGAAAATAAGACTCTTGTTTTTCGTTATTAGTGTTTCTCTATCATCTGACTTTTTTAAACCATGTTCATGAATCACTTCGAGGTTTGTGTAGAAGTTAGCAAACTTTTTCTGTAAATAACCAGATGGTAAATATTTTAGGTATTGTGAGACATATGGGTCTCCAGCAAATGCACAACTCTACCCCTGTCTGTCCCAACAGACATCTTTACAGTCAGCAACTGTGACTGTGTGCCAATAAAACTTTATTTACACAAATAGGTGGCAAGCCCAATGTGGCCTGCAGGCTGTATTTTGCAGACCCTTGATCTAGTTAGCCCAATGTTTCCCAAACTATGAGAGCTACAAGATGCTCTAATATGTTTAAGGGTAATCCTCCACCAAGTGGGAGAGGGTCCATGTTCACAGAGCTTAGAAACTGCTGGCTTAAAGGAACTGATTTTCTAATGTGCTTATGAGTCTCAACACCCAACACAGAGGCACAGTCTGTAGTTCAGACCAGGTCTCCAGTTTTCCTGAAGACACTGGAAAAGCATCAAAGTGTTCCTTTTTGGGGGGAAGGTGAACAGGGGAGGAGTATGAGAGATTTTCTTAAAAAAACTTTCTCTTTCGTATGCGTGTACAGAGTCAGACATGACTGAAGTGACTTAGCAGCAGCATAGCCGATAAACAATGTTGTGATGGTTTCAAGAGAACAGTGAAGGGACTCAGCCAAACATATACATGTATTCATTCTCCTCCAAACCCCTCTCCCATCCAGGCTGCCACATAATATTGAACAGAGTTCCATGTGCTATACAGTAGGTCCTTGCTGGTTATAATGCCACCTGAAGCAACATGATGGACCCAGAGATGACGATACAATGTGAAATAGGTGAGAAAGACAATTACCATATGATGTCACTTATATGTGAAATCTAAACTATGACACAAATGAACTTATTTATAAGACAGACTCACAGACATAGAAAACAAACTTATGGTTATCAAAGGGGAAAGAGGAGGGGGATAAGTTAGGAGGATGGGATTAACAGATACACACTACTATATATAAAATAAAGAACAAGGTCCTACTATATAGCTCAAGGAAGTATATTCAATACCTTGTAATAACCTATAATGGAAAATAATCTGGAAAAGAATATGAATATAGCTGCATCACTTTGCTGTGCGCTAAGAACTAACACAATATTGTAAATCAACTATACTGCAATTAAAAAATAAAAATAAAGACAACTGCAATTTGCGGTGACAGAACAAATTGAAAAAGTTATTTATTGCATTTAAAAAATAAAGATAATAAAGCAGACAATACTAAGAGACAATTTTAGCAAAGGCAGTACATTTGATGCTCAGTGTCCTTCCAACAGTAACAAAGGAAATCAGCCAAGTCATAATTAAATGACCAAGAAAAAAATTTAATGACTTTTAGCAAAATCTGAGTTTGTGACTATGTCCAGGTATAAAACATCTTGGATTCTTGAATAAAAACAAAAATAAAGGAATATTTTTAGATGGAGAGATGGTAAAATAAATTATTTATGGAAATGTTATTAGAAAATTATGAGGAAAAGGTAATAAGAAAGTGTTGAAACAGTGACTTAATTAGCAACCAAACAATTCCCCCTTTGCTATTTCTAGCAATATAAAAGATAAATTTAAAATTTGAAAAACACAAGTAATTAGCTTTAGATGAATTATGCAGTATCAGAGACACCACTCAGTCAGGACTTTGGGTATGTTTTGTCTCCAAAGACTTTGAAATTCATGAAGAAATGTTGCCAGTTCATTGACTGAGAAAACTGAACTCATGTGAAGATACTTTTGAATCTTTTACATCTGCAAAGAAGGATTTCGGCTAGATATCAAAACAAAGATTTCTATCATGATGTTTCTATCATGACAGAGTACTCCTGCTATGTTGGGTCAAAAATCAAGACTTACTAGATTTTTATAGTAAGAGACTGGTATTTGTCTTAGTACTTCATTCTACTGTATGATAATAATTTTCAGCTGGCTTTCCAAAGCACAGCCTACAAAAACCACCATGGATATTGTTTAAATTGTGTGGTATAGGCATATAAATGCCTATTACCTCCAGCCTAAAGAACTGCTGAAACAAATACACAACAATGAATTTAATGATTATGTATTGTCTGCCAGTGATCTTTGATTGAGTCATGGAAGAGTTTTACAAAAGATTTGCTGTATAGTTAAACAGTTTATGGGTTTTCTGTAAACAAATAATAAAGATTAAAAAACTGCAGCATGATATATTTTCTCATAGATATCACACTGCATATGAACAAACTAAGTTTAAAGCTCCATGGAGAGGAAAAGATTATTTATGACCTACTTAGAAAGTATGAGAATATATATATCAAAATTGATACTTTTCATAAGTGAAAAATAATGGTCATTCATTTTCATAACCTGGATTGATATGCAGAAGATTTGATTGAAACCAAAAGCATTACATAAATTGCCTCCAACATACAAGAAAATTTGAACAATACTTTATTGATATTGATAAATTAAATTTAGCATTGGTTTTCAGTTTTTACAATATCCCTTTGATTTTGATGTTAGTAATTCTGAGTTGGCATGAGAGTTAACAAATTCACATAATTTGAATAGACTTTAAAACTGAAAAGTTTCTGTTTCAAAAAAATCAATTCTTCTAAAAAGATAAACCAGTTTTGTCAACTTGAATGGCATATATTAAAAGAAAAGTATTTTTGATAGTAGATTCAGTTATTGGAAAACTTACATATGTTTGAAACTTGGTTACACAAATCTACTTTTTCAACTACAAATTTTATTAAATCTAAACACAGAGCCAAGTATTTCAGATGAAGATATAGTATCTGAACTTAATTATGCTATAGTGTTAACATATGCATCATATTTCAAGAATTAGAATAAAATAAAGAAGTCTCATTAATATTTTTATATTGTTTATAAGTAGAAATGACATTTTGGGAAGACTGGGTTAAAGAAAATATATTATTAAAGTCAATTTCACATGTTTCTTTTTAATTTTTTCAATGTTACTATCAGAAATTTTAAAATTACATACATGACTCATTCAGTTGAAAAGCTGGAGACTCTGGCTATTCAAAGTAGTCTTTTTTCCAGGAGCATTAATATCATCTGGAAATTTCTTAGAAATGCAAAGTTTGAGGACCCAGCTGAAACCTACTGAACAGAACTGGAATTTTATTGAAAGTCCCTTGTTGGGCCAATATGAAATAAGAGGAAATGGATTTAAGCCTTTACCTAAGACAACCAAAAATAAAGAAAAACATCCCTTGCCCCTGAAAAAAAAAAAAAGTGCGGGGCGGGGGGGGGGGCGGGTAGGGGGGAAGAGAAGGAAAGAAAGGAAAATAAGGCACACAAAATATATGATATAGGAAATAATGGTTTTCAGGGGACAAGCCAACAGGAAGCTAATACGGTGAGACTATTCCAGCTTATTGCCTTAAGAGATTTCCTGGCCAAGTCACAGAGAAACAGAAACCAAGAAAACCCCAGGAGATTTTGAGTTGAAGATACAGAGCTAAGAGTTTAGGAAGACCAAGGCAGCTAGAGTTGTAGTAAACTGAAGAAAGCTGTACAGACAGAAAACTCCAGATACCTGCAAAAAGTCACTGGGGTATTCAGCTGAGAACTGAATGGTGTGGGCGTGGGGGCAAACTATCTGTGGCTGGGAAAAAACTACCAGAGAGTATTAGGAGGCATCACTGCCCAGGGCTCCCACAGAGCCAAATAGTACCTGTTTCCAAGACAGACTGGGAGACCTCATAAATCAGGGGCATTAAGTACTCAGGAAGATCTCGCCTCTTTAGTGGGAAACAGTAGCCCAAGACTGAGCACTGTCCGCTCACACCTACCAAGCCTCAAAAGATACAGAAGAATCACTTGTCCCAATTTAGCTATGGTCCCAAAAGAAGCTCAAGAATATTTATAGTTATACAAAAATATCCAGAATCCAAAAGAGGTGAAAATAACAAAGTTTGGAATCCAATTTTTTGAAATGCTAGGCATGCAAAGAAGCAAGAAAATCCAACACATGAGGGGAAATATCAAACAACTGAAACTGACCCAGAATTAAGACAGATATTAGAATTACTAGACAAGGATAGAGATTCAAGATTTTAAATAGAGATATGACTATATAAAATACAAATCAAATTCATAGAGATAAAAATTTACATTGTGGGAGATGAAAAATACACTGGATATGATTAATGGTAGAACAGACATTGCAAAAGAAAAGATTAGTCAATTTGAAGACAGAGCAATAGAAACATGTAAAATGAGAAAAAAGAAAAAGTTAAAAAAATGAACAAAGCATGAATGAGCTGTAGAGACAGTTCAAGCATTCTGATATACATGAAATTTGGGCCCTCATGGCAGAGGAGAGGCAGAAAAAAATTTTTTGAAAAAATAATGATTGAAAATATTCCAAGTCTAAGAAAAACATAAGCCCAAAGAAACAAGGAGCTCAACTAACCCCAAGCACAAGAAATTTTACTAAGGCACATCATAAATTGCTCAAAATTAGTGATAAAGAAAAGAATCATAAAAGTAATCAGGGGGAGAAGAACACAACATAGAAGAATAAAGATAAGATGACATCAGATTTTATGTTGAAAATAATGTAAGTTACAAGTCGGTGAAGCAACATCTTTAAAGAAACGAAAGGAAAAAAATGTCAATCTAGAATTTTGTTCCCTCAAAAATGTTTCACAAATGACAGCAAATAAGGACATTATTAGATATATAATGGAAAGAACTCATCAGCAGCAGTCCTGCATAACAAAAATGTTAAAGGAACGCCTTTTAATCAGAAGGAAAATGCTATCAGGTAGAAAGATGGATATACATAAAGGAATGAAGAATACTAGAAATAGCAATTACCTAAGTAAATGTATGACTCTTTCCTTATTATTTAAATCTTTTTAAAAGAGAAATGATTTCTAAAATAAAAATAATAAAATTATGTGGAATTAATTACATATATGAAAGTAAAGTAATACAAGGACCAAGATGGAAGTATACCATGGTAAGTTTCTAATCTTTTTCTTTTTTTGGCCACACCCCGCCACATTGGGATCTTAGTTTTCCAACCAGGGATGGAACCCACACTTCCTACAATGGAAGTGTGGAGTCTTAACCATTGGACTGCCAGTGAAGTCCCTGTAAAGTTCTTATAATACAGGTAAAGTAGTAATAACATCACTTAAGGGTAGACAATTAGTTCCCAGGTGGTGTTCCTGGTAAAGAACCCACCTTCCAAAGCAGGAAATGTATGAGATAAGGGTTCAATCCATGAGTCAGGAAGATCCCTTAGAGGAGGGCATGGCAATCCACTCTGGTATTCTTGCCTGGAGAATCCCTCGGACAGAGGAGCCAAGTGGGCTACAGTCCACAGGGTCACAAAGAATTGGACACAACTGAAGCAATTTAGCACAAAGTAGTAATAAGATCACTTAAGAGTAGAGGATTAAAGATGTATACTATACACCCTAAAGCAACCACTAACATAACTAAGCAGAGATAGAGCTAATAATCCATCAAAAGAGAGAAAATGCAATTGTAAAAAAATGCTCAAATAATCCAAGATAAAGCAGAAAAACAGGACAAGAGAATAAAAGGATAAAAAAAAAAAAAAAAAAAAAACAGGAAAATTACATACTCCAAATTAATGATATCAGTAATTACATTAAATGTAAATGGTCTAAGTGTGAAAACACCAATTAAAAGATATTGTCAAACTGGAAAAATAAAAGCAAGATCCAAAATCCATACCACCTACAAGAAATGCACTGTACTATAAAGACACAGATAGGTTTAAAGAAAAAGGATGGAAAAAGATATACCAGGCTAACAGACAAAGATTTCAGAGCAAAAATTACCATCTCTGCTATAAAGGAAGTCATTTCATAATGAAAAATATCCAGTTCATCAATAGGACATAACAATCCTAAACATCTATTCAACGTAAAAACTATGCTTCCAAACATATGAATCAAAAACATACAGCTGCACGAAGAAAGGCCAATTCATAAGAACAGTCACATATTTCAATATTGCTCTCTTAATATTTAATAGGACAAGTATATAGGAAATCAATAAATGTAGAAAACATTTGAACAAGAGCCTCAGGTGATCCATTTGCATATTAAGGATGAGAGGTACTCTTCTACCCTACTCATGACCCTACCCTGTCTTCCACCCTAGACAGTCCATATTCAAGTGAACTTATAGCAAATTTTTCTTTTGGCTTCTTACTGATATCATCATAACTGGTACAGGCATACTTCATTTTATCACACGTTGCTTTACTGCACTTAATAGATACTGGGTTCTTTACAAATCAATATCCACATAAGTGGCAACCGTGCATCAATCCTGCAAGGAGATCAAATCAGTCAATCCTAATCCTAATATTCAGGTTGGAAATCAACCCTGAATATTCATTGGAAGGACTGAAGCTGAAGCTCCAATACTTTTGCCACCTGATGCGAACAGCTGACTCATTGGAAAAAGACCCTGATGCTGGGAAAGATAATAGGCAGAAGGAGGAGATGATAGAGGATGGGATGGTTGGATGGCATCACCGACTCAATGGGCATGAACTGGAGCAAACTCCAGGAGATGGTGAAGGACACGGAAGCCTGGTATGCTGCAGTCCATGGGGTCGTAAGAGCTGGATATGACTTAGTGACTGAACAACATCCATGAAAGTGTAACCTTGCATTGATCGAGTTTATTGGAACCAGTTTCCAGTAGCATTTGGTCACTTCACGTCTCTGCGCTGCGTTTAGGTAATCCTTGCAATATTTCAAACTTTTCATAATTGTATTTGTTTGGTACCCTGTGATCAGTGATCTCTGAGGTTACTACTATAATTTTCTGAAGTTTCAGATGATGGTTAGCATGTTTTAACAAGAAATTTTTTTTTTCCTTTTTGGCTGTGCCACACGGCATGTGGGATCTCAGGTTCCCTAACCAAGGATTGAACCTGTGCCCTCTGAAGTGAATGTGCAGAGTCCAACCACTGGACTACCAGGGAAGTATTTTTTAATTAAGGTATGTACTTATTTTAGACATAGTGTTCAGATCAGATCAGATCAGTCACTCAGTCGTGTCTGACTCTTTGTGACCCCATGAATCGCAGCACGCCAGGCCTCCCTGTCCATCAACAACTCCCAGAGGTCACTCAGACTCACATCCATGGAGACAGTGATGCGATCCAGCCATCTCATCCTGTCGTCCCCTTCTCCTCCTGCCCCCAATCCCTCCCAGCAACAGAGTCTTTTCCAATGTGTCAACTTTTCACATGAGGTGGCCAAAGTACTGGAGTTTCAGCTTTAGCATCATTCCTTCCAAAGAAATCCCAGGGCTGATCTCCTTCACAATGGACTGGTTGGATATCCTTGCAGTCCAAGGGACTCTCAAGAGTCTTCTCCAACACCACAGTTCAAAAGCATCAATTCTTCGGCGCTCAGCCTTCTTCACAGTCCAGCTCTCACATCCACACATGACCACAGGAAAAACCATAGCCTTGACTAGACGGACCTTTGTTGGCAAAGTAATGTCTCTGCTTTTGAATATGCTATCTAGGTTGGTCATAACTTTCCTTCCAAAGAGTAAGCGTCTTTTAATTTCATGGCTGCAGTCACCATCTGCAGTGATTTTGGAGCCCAGAAAAATAAAGTCTGACACTGTTTCCACTGTTTCCCCATCTATTTCCCATGAAGTGATGTGACCGGATGCCATGATCCTCGTTTTCTGAATGTTGAGCTTTAAGCCAACTTTTTCACTCTCCACTTTCACTTTCATCAAGAGGCTTTTTAGTTCCTCTTCACTTATTGCACACCTAATAGACTACATTATATTGTAAACAAAACTTTTACATGGATGGGAAAACCAAAAAATTCATGTGACTCACTTTATTGCAATACATGTTTTATGGCACAGGTCTGGAATCAAATCCAAAATATCTCCAAGGAATGCTTGAATACTTTTGTCTGGCTTCCAGGCTAACCAGGAGTTAGAGAAGAAAGTATTTTTAGGAAACAATCTTTAAAAAAATCAACCACAGAATTTAGAGATGGTAATGTCCAAAGAATCTGAATTTACTCATATTATAGACCTAGAAAGAACACCAGCTCCCCACTTATATTTAAATTTCTTGAGACTTCAGGTACTCGTCTATGGGACTACGTAAGAGCTATTGTAAAGTACAGACAATGCCTAGCACACAGCCTACACCAGAATGGATGCTCAAAAAACATTAATTCCTTTCCCACAGTCAATAAACATTCCATGTATAGAGATTACCTTTCTAGCACATATGCTTGGAAATCTTAATCAAAGGATGGGAAAAGGCAAGATCTTCAATGGCAAAACATGCCAGTATATTTATTCTAATCACTGAAAATCCTGACACAACACTGAATTCAGCCAATACGTTTACGTTTCCCTCTCACCCTCAATGAAGAGCTTTACTTTATTTATAGTGGTCATTGATATTCTTCTAACAGCTGTTGCCTTCCATCTCATAAGGAATTAAGAAAGAAAGGAAGAAGTTGAACAGCTTTATAACAAACTTTTTAAATTGTTGCAAGTGTATAAAAATGGTGATATTTTAATGGTGATATTTTTTCAAATCCCATTGGAAAATATCACTTGTTGTTGACCTAATCACATCAAGAATGAAAAAACAGGGCTAAGAGTCAGAAGACACGGAATCCAGGCCAGACCCTAGAATCTGCTTCTTTTATGATCCTGAGTAGCACATTTTTCTTTGTGAGCCTAAATTTCCTCATCTATTAATAGAAAAGAAAAGACAAGCCAAGTTCATCATAGAGAGTGCAAAAAGAAATTAAATGAGGACTTCTCTGGCGGGCCAGTGATTGAGAATCCACCTGCCAAAGCAGGAGACATGGATTCAGTCCCTGGCCTGGGAAGATGTCACATGCCACAGACCAACTAAGCCCATGCACCATGACTATGGAAGCCCTAGTGTCTAGAGCCCGTGCTCTGCAAGAAGAGAAGCCACTGCAGTGAGAAGCCTACATATCACAACTAGAAAAAAGTCCATACAGCAATGAAGACCCAGCACAGTCATAAATAAATAAAATTTAAAAGTAAAAAATTAAATGAGATGTATGTGAAACTATTAAAAAATTGCTTAAGTACAAGATATTATTTTCAATGATCATGGTCATTGGTTCCTTCTATTAATATGAAAATCGAGAGATAACTAGGGGGTAAAAACTGTCAAATATCAAGTCAATACTCTTCTCCTTTTGAGATTTATTTGCTCGAAAATTTTCCAAATTACCAATGAAGAGATTTCTCTGTAAGTAAAAGGAAATGCAGTAACAAGAAAAAAGTTTGAGTAACTTTTCTAAGACTGTATTACATAAAGCCCAAGAAATTAATAAATTTTGGCTTAATACTGGGCCAATCAGATCAGATCAGATCAGTCGCTCAGTCGTGTCCGACTCTTTGCGACCCCATGAACCGCAGCACGCCAGGCCTCCCTGTCCATCACCAGCTCCCGGAGGTCACTCAGACTCGCATCCATCGAGTCAGTGATGCCATCCAGCCATCTCATCCTCTGTCGTCCCCTTCTTCTCCTGCCCTCAATCCCTCCCAGCATCAGAGTCTTCTCCAATGAGTCAACTCTTCGCATGAGGTGGCCAAAATACTGGAGTTTCAGCTTTAGCATCATTCCTTCTAAAGAAATTCCAGGATTGATCTCCTTCAGAATGGACTGGTTGGATCTTCTTGCAGTCCAAGGGACTCTCAAGAGTCTTCTCCAACACCACAGTTCAAAAGCATCAATTCTTCGGCGCTCAGCCTTCTTCACAGTCCAGCTCTCACATCCATACATGACCACAGGAAAGACTATAGCCTTGACTAGGCGAACCTTTGTTGGTAAAGTAATGTCTCTGCTTTTGAATATGCTATCTAGGTTGGTCATAACTTTCCTTCCAAGGAGCAAGCGTCTTTTAATTTCATGGCTGCAGTCACCATCTGCAGTGATTTTGGAGCCCAGAAAAACAAAGTCTGACACTGTTTCCACTGTTTCCCCATCTATTTCCCATGCAGTGATGGGACCAGATGCCATGATCTTCGTTTTCTGAATGTTGAGCTTTAAGCCAACCTTTTCACTCTCCACTTTCACCTTCATCAAGAGGCTTTTTAGCCCCTCTTCACTTTCTAATACTGGGCCAAACTTTCCCCCAAAACCCTGTTAGAAAGTTAAGAAACAGTAGTAACATTATACCTCAGTAAATCTATAGAAAGTAAAGAAAAAGAAAGACAGGAAGGACGGAATGAAAGGGGAGGGAGGGAAAGAGGAAGAAAAAAGAAGAAAGAAATCAGTGGGAATGGCGATTGGAAGATATACACATTAAAATAGCAGGAAAACAGAAACAGTCTTGTCACTGTGAGTTAGACACAGATCTGGGACAGTCAACATCTTCAGCAAAAAGCAGACTTGAATCCTGTTCTCCAAACCAACATGGACTTGTGTGCATGCTGAGAGTGTGTGTGCTAAGCTGCTTTAGTTGTGACCAACTCTTTGCAACCCTATGGACTGTAGCCCACCAGGCTCCTCTGTCCACAGGATTCTCCAGGCAAGAATACTGGAGTGGGTAGCCATGCCCTCCCCCAGGGGATCTTCCCTACTCAGGGATTGAACCCACGTCTTTTAAGTCTCCTACATTAGCAGAAGGGTTCTTTACCACTAGCGCCACTTGGGAAGCCTGACAGAATGGCAGTATGAGATTAGTACATTTATTGGCTCAGTGCACTAGAACTTGGTGTACCTTGGAGTCAGAAGCCCTAGGTTTAAATCTCAATCCTGTCACTCCCTACATAAGTGATTCCGCCCAGTTCTCCACCCCTGTGAGCTTCCATACTGCTCTTCTCTGAAATGGGAATAACACTACCTACTTCAGGTGGTGGTTGTGATTCAGTGACATTAGTGATGTGAATGTGTTCTCCACATAAAAGCATTCATATACGCTTGAAATCTCCTAAATTTAAATGATTATTCATGAGAAGTCATATTCATAGCACTTTAATGGTAACTTTCAATATTCACTGACGAAGGCATTACTCTTAGCAAGAGCTGTTTGTCCTACCAGATGATGAATGATATTTCGAGAATAATGGCAATAATAGTAGGAAACCCATCTGGAGAATAACTCTCTCAAGAATTTATCTGTTAAATTGTCTCTATCGATACAGCAGCTTAAAAAATATTAAATCCACAGGTATCCTTGTATTCACCTACGCTGAGTGACGATAACTAATTCCTAAGCCTAAACACAACGGGGGGAACTCCTCCACAGCTCATCAACTGTCCCCAGTTCTCCCTGGAATGGAAAACAACGGGGAAAGCACTGGGAAGTGTGACAGCAGATAAAGCAGAAAAGCCATTCTGGGTTCTGGGGTTAACTCTCAGCAAGCCGTGTGGAGCTGGCAACCAAAGAGAACAAAAACCATGGAGGAGAAAAAGGTTTGGGTGATGACTATGCAAACTCAGCGGCTCAGTCAGTAAAGAGTTTGCCTGCAATGCGGGAGATCCAGGCTCAATCCCTGGGTGGGGAAGATCCCCTGGAGAAGGAAATGGCACCCCACTCCAGTATTCTTGCCTGGAAAATCCCATGGACAGAGGAGCCTGGCGAGCTACAGTCCTTGGGGTCACAAAGAGTCGGACACGACCAAGTGACTAATACTATGCAAACACAGCACTTAACTTTGTGAAGGGGACTTTTAGCTGACGTGGGAAGGAATGGAGTGAAAAATGGAAGGAACGGGCCAACAAAGAGTTGGCCCTCTTCATCCACGGGCTCCGCATCAGGGAATTCAACCTATTGCAGATCCGCATATGTAGGATCTCACATATATGGAGCAAAAAATATATGTGGGCCTGTAAATGTTAGCTTCCCAGGTGGCACTAGTGGTAAAGAACCCCCTGCAATGCAGGAGATATAAGAAACACAGGTTCAATCCCTGGGTCGGGAAGATCCCCTGGAGGAGGGCATGGCAACCCACTCCAGTATTCTTGCCTGGAGAATCCCGTGGAGGAAGGAGCCTGGCAGGCCACAGTCCATAGGGCTGTACAGAGTTAGACATGACTGAAGTGACTTAGCATGCACGCACAGATATTAGCAGCTCTACCATCCAATAAAGGATGCTACTACTTGTAGCTAGAACTAGCGTCTGAGCTCAAAATGAAAAGGAAAAGTTTTCTACAATAAATTTGCAGTTTTAAGTCATCCCCCCCACCAAGAAGCCTAGACATTAGGGATGGAACTAATTTGCTCATGGAAAAAAAATAATAAAGTGCTTTCACTGCGTGCTGTAACTAACTTGTGCTTTCTTCCAACTCTGGGAGAACCAAGTATAGGAAAAAAAAAAAAAAGCCATGTGATGAAAGGCTTTTAGTTTTTTTAAAAAGTGATGAGGAAGTTTTTTTAAAAAACACACAGATGTTGGGTTTATATAAATAATCAAGTGAAACATTTTTCTACTGTGTAATTTTCCTGTCATGCATATAATATGCTTTTCTTTTTCCTGGAAATTCAACGTCAGAACTTTATGATGATGACTGTTTTTCAACAGATAATTGGATAATTCTGGGGTCAGAATAAGAATATAAACATATATATGCAAATATATATCTACATATCATACACATATATCTTATTTAAAAGTCTTACATCAAATTCATTATGAGGAATGGGAAGGAAGTAGTCTAACACTACTTGAAGTAAGTTCTCTCTATATTTGGGTTCACAATCTATCAATTTTTCTAGGAATGTAGCGCACAGAAGCACAGGAACATGTTATGGGGGAGATGAGAGTACACTCCGGGTGTAACAGGGTGTTATTAGCCTTATTCTTAGAGCTTTTGGACTTACAATCCAATAGACTAAAAATACAGCTTTTCACCAAAAAAGCCTGTTTCCCTTCAAGTTTTCAAGCATGGAATTTCCTCCTCACAGCACACAATTCAGGAACAGAGGACTACCTTTCTACTTAGCCGGCTATCAAGGGCCATGTCTGAAACAGGACACACAGACACAGGCCTGGGGCAGATCATCCTTGTCAGTTTCTTCTTAAGCCCCAGAGTGATTCATCCTGAGAAGGCTGCCCTGGGTCCGCACAGACTCCCTCTGAAAGAAAGCAGGCAGGCCCAGCTTTCCTTTCAAGCCTCTACTTTTCTCCAAAAATAGTAGGTTTTGCCAACCTGCCTAGCCAGTATTCTTAAAATCACAACCGGGCTTTTATCAGAAATACCAACGTTTGATCCTTGAAAGGCATTCAAGATAAGAGCAATGTAGCCTTCACACAGATATGAAGATGAGACTTCTGAGAGCGGCTTCAGGCACACAGATCGCCTCCAACAGATGGGGAAGTCCCTCTTCCCTCCAACAGGCCTGAAATAGAACGTCTTTCCTCCCCCAGAAACCGCTGAAAACAGCAAGGCAGACACTAGAGGCTGCTGGCTGTGACACACAGCACCAGGAAAAGAGGCTGCTTGCTGTGCAGGACAGTCCCTCCCAAGTGACAATAAGCCTGGCAGCTAGTTTCTGCAGAGCTTGGCAGAGGGATAAGAAAGCCTCTTTAGAAACACAGTTGGCAAAACACTGAGTATAAAGGACACTCCGAGAAAATGCGTAATTACAGACTCAGAATCACTGTCTCGACTACATCCCCACCATACATCCCTTAGAGGACAGCGGGGGTCGTCCGCACCCCACCGGATACCCTGTAGGCACACCGCTCTCCAGGCTTCCTTCTTCCTTCATCACATGCGGTGGTGCAGATGGCCACAGAAGGAAAAGCCAACCTACAAGACACTGATATGGTTGTCTCCTTGATTAAATAAAGTTGACGGCTTGGGACCCGAATTCACACCCAGACTCTACTACTTACTGTCTTGCCTCATTCGGAGTACTTAGCCTGTGAAGGCTTCAGCTCAGAGATGGCATTGATGAAAAGTTGCACTGCATTTCAAGCCTCAGCAAAGAGCCCGATACACAGTCCCAGCCAATCTTCCTTGCTGCTGTAATCAATAGCATCACCGCCCCTACCAGTGCATCCTGTGTGCCCCGTTACACCCGGAATATACTCACATCCCTCCCACAACATGTTCCTGTGCTTCTGTGCTGGCAGACCCATCTCCGATTGTAAGCTCCACGAGGTCAGGATTGACTCTATAGTCTCAACACCAAGCCCACACACACACATGTACACACATATGCGGTTAACAGGTATTTGCTGACCAAGTCAGTGAATGAACAGTCCACTTGATGCTTTCACATCTCGTTTCAACATAATCCCAATTTAAAAAGCCTTTCCCCAGATGTTAAAATAGACGGATAACTAGATTAAGTGAACTGAACCTGGTAACCACATTGAGATGCCGCTGGACACCAATTAAAGAGCATGGCTGAAACAAAGATCCTTTGCTCTGGGTGAGTCTGTAGGAATATAAGCTCCTACCCCAATGCTTTAAGCAGGCTCCCCTGTCTACCAGGGCAAGAAAACTGGGCTCCTTTTTAATTAGGAAGATCTATACGCAAACTCCATTTTGGCACAGAGAATCATCCTTTCCCTTTGTTTTGCAGAATTAAAAAAAAAAAAAAAGTGGAGAGCAAGATGCGAGGGCTCCAGAATTCATGGGGAATCACCACTGAGCAGGAGCCGAACCCCAGAAACTCCTCCTGCAGCCCTGTTTCAAGGCATCCTGTTCCACTGCCTCCCAACAGCCAGCCTGCTCCATCCTGACCCTGAGGATGCCTCTTTGTGACCGAAGCTTTGGAGAGAAAAATAAAGAGTCCCAAATCGGGGTGAATCTGTGAAGGATCTCCCCGGACCTCCTCTCGCATGTACTTTCACAGATGCAGGATCACAGCTAGGAAGTACCCAACATGACCCTCTGGAACAGCACAGACTCAAGATGACCAGTCTTTCAGGATTTACACAGAAACAGACTGGCTACCCAGCACAAACTCAACTTCCTTTAAAGGTCTTTCAAAAGTATAATTTGAAGGGGGGCGGGGGGGAAGCAAACATTAATTCTGTTTTGTGTATGTACAATGTCCATTTTCAAGGAAAAAGTTATCAAAACACAAGTTCATGTTTCAGTGACTTCCAAGGTGCTGCCATGTGAAAGGGAAGCCAAAATAAATCTCAAAACCTTTCCCCTCAAGTTCAAGTCTTTCAAATGCCCTGACCGGACCAGTTTCAAGACTGGTGTTTCCAAGGTTCCATTCCAAGAATCATTTTAGTTACAAGCCTCAAAATAAAAACTGTAATAGTGCATATAACATATGTCATGATTATACCCAATGCAAGTGACAGTCAAACAGGACTGGCTGACGATAAAGGCAGCAGGGCCTGCGAGCTGTGGGTTAAAACAAACAAATGAGAAAGTATCTGTTTCTTAGGAAGCACCATCACAGAAGGGGAGGAAGGATTAGTTGAAAGAGGCTAAGAGAGTAAACTTCAACAGTGCTGAGCACAAGAAATGTGTCATTACGTGTGGTGATGAATTTCGTGACATACACAAATATTGAATCGTTATGTTGTACACCTGAAGCTGATGTGTCAACTACATCCCAATAAATAAAAATCAAGAAGGTTAAAAAAAAAAGGGTGGGGTGGGGTGGGGAGCACAGGAAGTGAGAAGGAAAAAGCAGGACAGAAACAAAGCCATGCCCTGGGAGGCCTGGGAAAGTGCACACACAGAGGGGCCAAAACAGGGCCGCAGGATGAGCCAAGGATTGGCCATCAGCCAGAGGAGCAAAAGCCAGCAGAAGTAAGCAGCAAGGATGGGGGAGAACTCACCCCGTGTCAAAGGGCAGGCTGGATAGTGGGGGAGCAATTAAACACCAATGACAGATGGAGATAAGGGCATTCCAGGCAAAGTGTCCCTAAGACACCTGAAACCAACGGCTGTGGGAGGGGCTGGGTGACGGTCACAGACCCGGAGAAGGAGGGCAGCGCATCAGAGAGAAAAGAAAAAAGGTCTTTTAAGGAGAAGGCAGCCAAAGCTTGGGGTGTCGGGTGCTGTTAGGAGGCATATGGGAGCAAAACTGTGTCCGCACAAGGAGCTCACCAGGGTGGGGCAGTCTTGAGCCAAAAAGTGGCCCCTCATGGCTGCAGCCCCAAAGCTCATCACCTTCTTCCTCCTACAGGGAAGCAGCTATTGCATCCAGAGCACTGAACGGGGATGAAACACACTGAGATGTAGTTAACGTGAAATCACCTGAAAGGAGCTGGGCTAGCTGAAGAAGAGTAACACGTCCACTGGCCATGTTGAGCCTCTGTGTGTGTGCACAGGCATGCACATGTGTGCTCATTCATGACAGGAGGGATGCCCGTGTTATAAAGCTTGATGGACCTAGAGGTGATCATACTAAGTGAAGTCAGAAAGAGAAAGACTAATACCATATGATATTATTCATATGTGGAATCTTAAAAAATACAAATGTACTTATTTAAAAAACAGAAATAGACATACAGATAAAGAAGACAAACTTATGGTTACCAAAAGTGGAAAGGGGGGCAGATAAATTAGGAGTCTAGGATTAGCAGATACACACCACTATATTTAAAACAGATATCCAACAAGGGCCTACTGTTACAGAACAGGGAACTCCACTCAATATAATAACTGCTAATGGAAAAGAAGCTGAAAAACAACAGATTTATATACGTGTATGTGTGTGTGTGTGTAACTGAATCACTTGCACCTGTTACACCTGCAACTAACACAACACTGTAAGTCTACTATAATTCAATTTAAAAATAAAGGAACAAAAGAGAAGTTGGCAACTGCCCTCAAGAGCCAAGACTTTAAAACAGAACATGGTAAGTGGACATTTATAACATGCAGAAAAGTGTAATAAGGAAAAGAATTATTCCAGAGAAAGAACCCAGTGAGGACCATGCAAACAAAAGACACACAATGAAGTCTCCAGAAGGTGAGGACTTGTCACCTCACCTTGAAAGGATCAAAGTTGATCCTTTCAAGACTTGATCAGTAAGGGCATGGATCTTTGAGGCAGGCTCTTATCATTCTAATCCCAGCCCAGGCAAGGTTCTCAAAGGCAAAGCCGGTTTCCTCTTTTGTAAAATACACCCTACACCCTTGAGGCCTCCCCCTTCCTGCCACACCAGGTCATCAGCTCAGAGAACCAAACACAGTTCCTAAGGGTCTCAAAATGAAATGGTAGCAAAACCAACTGAAAGCCGAGATGCTGTCAAAAATCTAAGATTCCTGTGCAAAGGAGATGAAATAAAAGATGTGTGGGTGTGTCAACGGAGCCCTGGAGGAGATTAAAGGGCTTAGAACTGTGGGTCTAACTTGGCAATTCATGGGTCGCTGGGAGAGTTGTAGCCACAGTGGGTGCCGGCACAAAGATGAGCAGCAGAATCAGAGGGTTTCATTCATGAGGAGGGCATGGCAACCCACTCCAGTACTCTTGCCTGGAGAATCCCATGGACAGAGGAGGCTGGTGGGCTACGGCCCACAGGGTCACAGAATTAGATATGCCTGAAGTTGACTTAGCACACCCACACAAGTGGTCAGAGTTTATTTTATAACCTCTCCTAGAACAAAAGGACTGAAGCTGACTCAATTCCTATAAAGCACTGGATTTATGCTTGTAGCTGCTAGAGGTCATTCGTTCCCCTCATCCACAGGAATTAGGAGGCAAGAGGCTTTTGAATGGGCTTCCTTGGTAGCTCAGTTGGTAAAGAATCTGCCTGCCTGCAATGCAGGAGACCCTGGTGTGATTCCTGGGTTGGGAAGATCTGCTGGAGAAGGGATAGGCTACCCACTCCAGTATTCTTGGGGTTCTCTGGTGGCTCAGACAGTAAAGAATCTTTCTGGAATGCAGGAAACCTGGGTTTGATCCCTGGGTTGGGAAGATCCCCTGGAGGACAGCATGACAACCCACTCCAGTATCCTTGCCTGGAGAATCCCCAGGGACAGAGGAGCCTGGGGGGCTATAGTCCACAGGATTGCAGAGAGTCAAACACAACTGAGCACAGCACATGCTTTTGAGTGCTGGGCAGGAGTCAGGGAACTGGGGGGCTCCAGTAGAGACAGGTGTGTCTACAGGCATCTGCAAAGCCTTCTCTTGTTAGGATATGAACTCAATATTTGATCAACCTTATTAAGCCTCTCCCATCTTCCTGGCCCCACACCCTCCTCCTCGGCTTTATTTGAGCAGACATGGTGCCAACACCAATGGGATTACACAGAAAGCTCTCTGAAGAGGCACCTTCACACACACACACAAATGCTGCCTCTATTACAGCCCTCACATTGTACTTGTTTCTGTCTGTCGTTTCTGACCTGGGAGTCCATCCACGGCTAGGCCCAAGCCCTTTTTCATCTTCAGGTTCTCCAGGCCTGCTTGCATGTACCCAACACTCAACCTAAGATGCACTGAAGTAAACCAAAGAGCTAAGTCATCTTGGATAAGTAACAACTTCTTGGAAACTCCAGTTTTCTCAAGGATAAGATAAGGGGTGTGGGCAAAGCACAGACTGGCTCTAACAAATGTAAAATACCCTAAATATTCAGAAAACAAAAGCGCATAGTCAGGACATACATTGTAACTTTTATATATTTCACGCAACAGAAGAATATATATGATTAACCCTGATGAATATGGCAACTTAAAAAAAAAAAAAAAACCACTTAGTTTTACCATGAGACCTGTTTCTTTGTTAGTCACTGAAATACAAAAGCAGCCTAGGTTTTCAGGAGGGAAAATCTACATACATGGAGGTCATCCTCAAAAAAAAAAAAAAAAAGGTATGGGGAGGGGAGAATGTTAATTCTGACATTTCCTTTTCTCCCCTGAGACCCTCTATCTGGAATAACATTGACATAACAGAAACAAACAAGACTCTCTACAATGGCTACAGTTTAACAAAGGCGTCTATGGATTTTTACCTTCCTGGGTTTCTGCACAAAAGCAGCAAATGTAAGCACAGTTGCCCCAGCAGCTGCCAAGTTCTCTCCCGTACGCGAAGAAGTTGTGGAGCAGCTGGGGAATGCAAGATGCTTTTGAACAAGCTGCTATGTGATCCAAAATAAGGCTGCCTGTTCATCTTCCCCACAATGGAAGCGACAGCCCAGCGCAGGTCTGGCGCATGCCCCGCAGCTGCTTCTTTCTTCCGCCCTGGAAACTCAACAAGTAGCTACAAATGAAGCGAGATGCACAAAAGGGGAGAAACCTCGCGGCTAACCCTTTGCATGCCATCCCCTGGTTATAGACACACAGCTCATTCACACCCAAATGGAAAAATCTATGTATGGCTTTCAAGGGCAATCCCACCCTGGACTCCACTCCATGCCCTTCTTGGTAACAACTTTCACTATTGGGTGGCATTTAATGATGTTATAAGGTCTCCAGTCCTTCACCCAGGATGATTATTTAAAAGATATATGCAAAAATCAAGAACTAGGAAGCAGCAATGTTCAGGAGGCTTTCATCAACAACTTGACACAGTACACTTAAAAATAACTATTTCTCCACTTGGCTAAATCGAAAATCTTCCAAGTTTTTGAGTTTTTTTTTTAACATATGAAATAGTTATCCTGGATGTTCACTCATTGTGTAGCTTAACTGGACGTAACCAGATCCCTCTCTGCCACCTTACAAATGTTAGTTTGACAATTTGGGCATCATACACAGTTGACCATATTTGAGCAAACAGTTTTAAAATGTTTAAAACTCTCCTCCCTCCCTGATCAATTCTGTGGCTCATCTTTAAACAGACTCCAGAAAATGTTCTATTTTCCAAGTATATTCCAGAAAGTATTCTATTTTCCTGTTTGCCAGGATCAGGCCAGCACAATTTTCACAGACATAGAAATTTTCTTTAGCATTGTCAATGGCTAGTGAAGGCACAAAGAGAAGACCTGCTTCCTTTTCTCCAGCTTGTTTGGTGTGGTTTTGAGGTTTTTTTTTTTTTTTTTTTTTAAAGTCCTGTCCTCTTGGCCACGGGATACTGGCTTTGAATTTAAAAAGAAAGAGGAATAGCTGGAACGTTGGCCACAAAATTACACAGCGGTAACAGGAGGAGGAAAACCGGGCGGTTCCAGAGCTCCTTGTAAATTCCTTGGGCGACTAGACAAAGTTTTCCATCATTACCACCCCCACCCCCAAGACAGACACACACATAACACTTGCTGACAAGAAAGAATAGCTAAGTGCATTACTTTGCTGAATGAATGAATGAAGATCAAGTTAACTCTCAACTATTGTACCTCTCCACACAAGGGAAGAGAAGATCTGTTCTCAAACCTCCTCATTATTAGTTAACACTTGTTGAGCGGCTACCATGTGTTAGGATCTGTGCTACTAACTGCCTTATATGAATGATCACATTTAACCCTTGCAGCTTGAAACCGGGCAATGCTATGATTGTGGTGGTGGTTAGTTGCTAAGTAGTGCCAGACTCTTTTGACTGTGGCCCTTGAGGCTCCTCTGCTCATGGGATTTCCCAGCCAAGAATACTGGAGTGGGTTGCTATTTCCTTCTCCAGGAGCTCTTCCAAACCCAGGGATCAAACCCATGTCTCCTGCTTGGCAGGTGGATTCTTTACCCTTGTGCCACCTGGGAAGCCCCAGCATTACACACCTATAGACGTGGAGGCAGCAGAGGCCACCGGCTCTTAATCATCATGCCTCGCTGGCAGTGCCCTAGGATATTCTGAGTCAGGAATGTCATTCCAGGGTTTCAAACAACATTTTTCTCTGAGACAACACACTTTCAGTACACTCAAGACAACACCACCTTCTCATATCATAAACTGGAGTTCAATAAGGCTTAAAGATGTGATGATCTCAGATGCCTAACAGGAATTTCAAAGTCATAACCTACTGCTGCTGTTGCTAAGTCACTTCAGTCGTGTCCGACTCTGCGTGACCCCATAGACGTCAGCCCACCAGGCTCTCCTGCCCCTAGGATTCTCCAGGCAAGAAAACTGGAGTGGGTTGCCATTTCCTTCTCCAATGCATGAAAGCGAAAAAGTGAAAGTGAAGTCGCTCAGTCGTGTCCGACTCTTAGCGACCCCATGGACTGCAGCCCACCAGGCTCCTCCATCCATGGGATTTTCCAGGCAAGAGTACTGGAGTGGGGTGCCATTGCCTTCTCCGAGTTATGACTTTAATTAATGAAGGTTAGTGCATTTCCAAGGCAGACTTCATTTTAAACACACATGGCAGCAATGTCAGAGCTTAAATGGGGTAGGAAATGCAGCCCTCTTCCTGCAGGAAGGCCAACGGAGCTGCGAGCTTCCTAGACAGAACTCCTGAGCCTAGGCCCACCTGCCTAATGAGACGCCTGCAGAGGCAAACAGCAGCTGTTTCTGCCTCTTTGGTGCTGTCAGATGACTCTAAGCAGTTTAGTTGTCTTCATATACCTTAAGCTTTAAACTAAGAGTTGGGGGAGTTCCCTGGTAGCCTAATGGTTAGGGTTCTGGCTTTCACTGCCAGAACTCATGGGCCTGGGTTAAATCCCTGGTTGGGGAACTGAGACCCTACAAGTTGCTCTCGGTGGCCTAAATAAATTTGGTTTAGGGGAGGCCCTGAGCCACGCAAAAGTCAGCCGCAGGTAAATCAATCTAATCCTAATAACTAACACCATCAAACCGAACCCAGGCTTAGAGCTTGTACCACTGACTCTGCAATCACCAATCCACAACGCCTCTCGAGGGGCAGCCTTTAGCGTAGGAACTGGGACTAGCAAACGAACGGTAGGTACCCTTTGGAGCGGGACAGACTCTCGGTGCTGGAAACCTCTTTGAACCCGTTTCCCTATCTTTACGGTAGAAATCATCTTTCTGCGGGAGGCTTAAAAGTGAATGGTGACGATCCTTCCTAAGTGGACATAAGTCTCGTACAGAAGGCCTTTCCCTGCTTCAGAAGGGAGTGGCGGCAGATAAGAAAACGTGAAATCTATCCATAGATTACGGCGGGATTCGGTTTCACACCAGAGCGGAGCGCCCGGGGTTTCTCCTGGGCAGCACCTCCTCTGGCGTCCTGCTCTCGGGAAGCGTCTGTCGCAAGGGAGATAGATGCTGCCCCTGCCATCCCAAGGACTGGCTTGTGCCTAAGTCTGGGGTTTGCACGCAGTGACCACAACCTCGGGGGAGGACCGGAGCTCTCTTTGTCCCCGCCGTCCTCTCCCCTCGGCAGAACTTCCAATTACAACAAACCGTCAGGAGCTGCACCGGAGCTGCACCGACGCCAGAAGCGCTTAACCTCGCACCTGACCCAGATTGCGGCCTCAACTGGAGCCGCCGGGTCGCTCCCTCACAGTAATGCAATTACCGCCTTCTGGAGCTCCCCTCAGGGTACCGGGAGGCGGCCGCTGTCACCCCGGGACTAAACCCCTCCCTTCCGGGAGCCCGCGCGGAGGGGCGTGGCCCGGCGGGCTGGCAGGGCGCGCGGCGCCGGCACTTCCCACCGCTGGGGCGCGACCCAGGGACCCCGAGGAAGGCGCCCGGGGGCCGCCGCTCCCTCGCCCTCCGCCCAGGCAGTGAGACATGGAGGCCGGCAGTGTCGCAGTTCTGGGCACACGCTTGTCCCTCCCCGGGCCGCCCCTTCCCCCTCCCCTCCTCCCCGCCTAACGGGCCGCCCCGCTAACTTCCAGAAACTCCGTGGAGGGGAAGCCTGAGCCGGCCGGTGCCGCGGGGCGGCGCGCGCCCGGGCGCGCCGGGGACGGAAGTGGGTGGGAGCGGCGGCTGCGCCGCGCCTTTGTTGTTGCTCCGGGACCCCGCGAGCCCCCGCCCCCGGGAGCGCCTCATCGCGGCGGTCCGGGGATCGGCCTCCCCCGGCAGGACCGCCCCAAGCCCAAATCTAACTAACCTCACCTCCGGCCCCCCGGGGAGGGGCGCGCCGCGGCGCGTCTTAGTGTCTGCCCGCCGGAGCTCTGCGCGGCTGATCCCTGCCCTCGGCCACCGCGCGGAGGGACGCTCCTCACCTTTCCGAGCTTCCCCCAGACCTCCCGGGGCACAGCTGCCGCTCCCGGCCCAACAGCCGCTGGGCAGCCCGGACTCTCGACAGCGCCGCGGCCACTCCCTGGCTGCTTTCCCAGAACGAGGACCGGGTCCCCCTCCCGGGATGATTCACAGCTCCTCACCTGGAGCCTCACTCGAGTGCCCTCCCTCCTCCGGCCGGCGCGGCGATCGAGAGCGGGCGCCCTCTGCCGGGCCACCGGCCAGAGCTTCCCCGGGCCGGAGCGGGTCGGGAACATGGAGCCCGGCCGAGCGCAGGGACTCCCGCGCCTCCCACCAAGGCCACCCACGAGAGTAGGAGCCAGCGCGCCCGGACTGTCCTGGGCCGTTATGCGCGAGCTGGGCCCGACCCCGGCCCAAGAGGACCAGGGCTGTCCCTGTGCCCCGGGGCCACTGCGCCCCCCACTCGCGGGCCGGCCGGTCCAGCCCTGCTCCCCAGAGGCGTCCTCAGGAACCCACCATTAACCGCGTGCGCAAGAGGAGTTTTAAAAAGCCCTGGAAAGTCAGTTTTACTGTGTCAAACAAAGTTTGGGTCTTAATTCTCAGTAGCCCTCTTCTGCCCGAATTAAAAGGGCCGGAGGAGAGGGTAGTGGCCTTATCACATCCCTTAGTCCTAGGACTCGGAAGACGCTTGGGGCAGCTTCAGGGACAGTCGCAGTCCCGGGCGAGCCCGAGTTAGGCCGGCGTGTCCAGCCAGGGGGAGTGGCTGGCCAATGACTCGCTCTTCGCCCGAGTAAACACACTTCCAGCAGGTGAGCGTATCCGTCTCCCCCTACCCCAGATACTGGGTACAACTTTGGAGAAGGGCCAGGAGGAGCCGAAAGGACACCCACGCGAGAGGGTCCGCGTCCCCTGCCCAGCGGGTTCACCCGCGCGCCCGGACTTTCCGTACTCACCTAGCCGGCGCGCTCGCCCACCTGCGGCCGGCCGCCGGCGCAGAGTTCCCCGTGGCGACGAGGGTGGCGGGGGCGTGGAACACTGGTCCTTGCGCGAGCTGGCTCTCGGCGAGGGGCTCAAGAGGGTCTGTCCGGAGCTCCGTCGCCACAGCTGCCAGAGCAGACGAGTTGCGAAGAGGGTCAAGGCCCAGCGAGCGCCTCTTTCCCCGAGAGCTGGCGCGCGAGTCCCGGAGCGGCGGGCGGGCGCCGGGTATTAATTGTAGGGCCCCCGGGTGTCGGCCGCCTGGCGCTCTGAGTGGCTCGGACCGCGCGCCAGGCCAGCCGGGCCCGGGCGACCCACCCCCTTGGCGCGCACCCGCTCCTGCCGGGGAACGCGCGCGCGCGCACGCGTTCGGCGGCTCCGGGCCCCAGGGCTCGCCCGCGCTCCCGGGGCTCCAGACCTGCGGCCTTTCTGAGGCCGGAGGGGCGCCACTGACCTTAGAGACCAGGAACTGGAGCTCCGAGTGTCCAGTCGATCCAGGGATAAAACCCAACAAGGTGTGCGAACTTTGTAGTCACAGACGCTCCGGGCCCGCTGTCAAGGAGACCGTCCTGGCCCCTCCAGTCACAACTGTGAAAGTCACGTCACCCTCCGACCTGCGGGTCTAGACGGAAGACCTTTCCTTTCTCCGCCTGCCAACCCAAGTGGTTCTCATACTTAACTTTCGCTGATCAGAATCCTCCGCCCACCTCCACCTGAGATTTGTTGAAACACTTGTCGAGAAGCCCCGCCCCATTTTCCGATGCTTTACATCTGCCAGGGCGGAGAACTTGGCTAAAGTACCCAGGTGATGCTGAGGCGGTTGCAAAGATTAAACGAGTTAATAAAGTTCGTGGAGTAGTTGGTAATCTGTAAAGCAGTAGGTAAATTTAGATTTGTGAAATCCACACTTGCTATTCGTCTGTTTCACTAGCTGGCGTTGGCATGTGATTTCCATCCAGCCCCTGCTGCTTTTCCTCTGAGTGTTAGACTCTTTCCCTCTTGAGTAGGAGGAACACCATAACACCAAGTTATGCACAGCAGCCCCCATCAGAAGAATGAAAGGTGAGTGTGTTATTGATAGTTTTCTAGGGCTGCCTAGTAACTACCACAGACTATGTGGCCTGGACCACAGAAACTAATCTTTTCATAGATCTGGAGGCTGGAAATCCAAGATCAGGTGTCAGGAAGATTGGTTTCTCCTGAGGGCTCTCTACTCGGTTTGAGGAGCGCGGGCGAGCCCTCCTCTCTGTGCTTGGCATGGTCTTCTTTCTACCTGTGTGTCTGTGTCCTAATCTCTTTTAAAGACACCAGTCATAGTAGATGACAGCCCACCCATGAGACCTCATTTAAAGTAAGTTACCTCTTTATAGACCCTGCCTCCAAACACAGTCACACGCTGAAATGCTGGGAGTTAGCACTTCAGCAGGTGAATTTGGCAAGGGGTGGGGGACCACAACTCAGTCCATAACATCAGTGAGCTTCACTACCCCTAACACCCTAGAACAGAGCTTGAGCTTCAGCCTCCCCTCCTCCCTCCTCATCCCTCTGCCCTCCCCTGGAGCTGATGTGTATGTGGACTCAAGTGCAGTAATTCAAAGCTGGAAGGACTTAAGACCCAATAATGAAATAGCCCTCTTAGCTCAGGGTCCTCAGAAATACAATCAGTACAACACTCCAGTGTGTCAAAGGGATATAGCAGAATCTATGAGCAATTTGCCCTGCCCACCAGACATTTCAGAACCAGCCCTTTATAGTTTGTTAATGACTGAGAATCACCCTTACCTTCTTCATTCTGCCACTGTTGGAGCTATGCCCTCTGCCTGGCACCTGTGTCATCTCTGGAAGTCTCCTGAAGGAGGGACTGTGTTGGATAAATACAATAAGGACTCTCCACTTCTCCAGCTCTCTGGCGGCATTTAAGCTAGGAAAAGCTGGAGGAGCAAAGACAAGGCAACTTGTGTGGATCCCAGGCTCACCAGAGCCAGCTGATCTCTAGCAAATCAGTAATGACCCTGAATCTGGGGCCTTCTCTGAGCCTTATTTCCAATCTTCTGCTGGTTCTATCTTTGCCCGTGGCTTCATCTAACACCAGGCTAGACTGCTCCCTAATCTCCATATGCAAGTGGCTATTAAAATCAGTCTGGGCACTCCAAACTGGGCATATCCAACACTGAACTCCCTTCCCAAAACTTTGTCTCCCCACCTACATCCTCCTGCCAAGTGGTTAGCACAGATGCCTATCCGAGACGGGACCTGCTTTAAGCCGCTGGCCACTGTGTCCTTGATGCCTCACAGAGGGCTCCCTGCTTTTCCATTCCCACCACTATCAGCCAAGAAGGGTCCTTTTTACACTCTCTCCTCTGGGTTTCTGCACTCACCCCCTAACTAGACCTGCTGCCCCAGCCTGCTTCTTGGCCATCATCATCCACACTGCTGCTTTAGGGATCTTTCAAAACCAGAAACCTCTTTATCCTGTTAGTGGGTTACCTTTAGGTTTCAGGAGAAAATTCAAGCATCTTTGTTCACTTTCTTCTAAAGGCTCCTCTCTCACCATGTCCTTATCAGTGCCCTTCACTGGAGTCATAAGGACCACTCGCTCACAATGCCTGCAGACTCGAGAGGGCCCCTACTCTAGAAACACAAGCACCTATGACTCTCTCAGTCTATGGAGACAGTGTCACTCCTCTTTTAGCCTCCACTAGAGAGTCACCAGGTCTAGGAAGTGCACCCACTCCTTCCTGAATTAGGGAGCACCCCAGGGCACATCATAGAACTTAGGACACTGACCAAGAGTCCTGGGTCTTCTGCATCCTCTGTTAAACCATGAGGTTCTGGACGACAAGAACCCTATCTATCCATTTTTGTATGCTCAAGTCTAGACTGGACTGGATGCTCAAAAATAAAAGTTTGCCTTCAGGAATGAATTAATTCTTAGAAATTCAGAGGATTTAGTCAAACTTGGCATCTGTTAGCAAGTATTTTATTTGGAGAAAGCTTCACTTTCTCTGACAATATTTGTGAACTTCCTGCTTGAATTATAGGTTCATTCTCTAGAATCTCTAACTTCTATGCCAAATACCCAGGGTACCTCAGGGATTTTCAAGCTGCTGATCTCGAAATTAATTTTGTGCATAAAGATGAGAATTTTAAAAAAATGAAACAGAATTCGAATTTAAAAATACTTGAGTGTATCCTATCTAGTAAGAGTTAGTATTGTTTTCATGAAATTTTTGTTAACTATAATTGTGAGTTGTGTGTATGTGTGTATCTGTGTGTGTGTACAGGGTTATCATGTCATCCAATTTATCCCTCCCTGTAGGTCCTAGTTAAATGCTAATTGTCTTAGCAGGGCTGGAGTTGGGCTCACCGGATGACACATATTTATAGAGACAATGGAAAGGGGAGTCATTAAGCAAAGGACATTTTCTGGAAGGAAATTCTGAGCCAGGTTTTTAATCCAGCAATTGGCCAGTGGAGAGTAAAATATAGGGCTCTTTCTGCACACAGTAGGTGCCACATCTGTGCTATGATTGACTGGTCTGTGTGTGGAGATATGTGTGGGAAGTTCTCTTGGCTGGAGTCTGTCAAGGAGTCATGAGAAATGAGATCAGTGACTCGGAGCAGAGGAGAGAGGCCTGGGTTGTGGCCAGACCTGGCCCCGAGCTTTCCAGACATGAGCAGGAGGTGCTGTGACATGGGATTTCTTAACCTGGTTTTCATCACAAATGTTCCAAGATCAAATGTTATGAAGTTAACCTTTGCTGAAATAAAAATACCAATTTCCCTGGGTTAGAATGGGAGATGTAAGTGCTCAAAGCAATGAATTCAGATGAAAAGTCGAATTTTTCTCATCTCTGGTAGCTGACTCGTCTGGAAAGTCCATGGAGAGAAGGGCCAAACTGCGATAGGATTATGTAACAGGGAGAAGTAACAAGTAGCCCTGATAAAACTATAACCTTGAGAGTTCTGCCAAATATTCCCATCCATATTAAATGCTTTTTACTGAGGAACCTAGATCCAGCCCACAAACATTTAGAAGACGGTGTTCTCACTCTCTAAAGTTTAGAATCTGTAAAAGAAGGTTGCTGTGTAAATAAAGGATATACATTATTGCTACTATGTTTTTTCATTGCTTAAGTCATTCTGATCTGAACAGATGAAAAGAATAAATACTTGGGCCAGCAGGATGTAGGCAAGATTTGGGGAAGATTGTTAACCTTAAAAATTTTTTTAGATTTCTGATTGAGGTAAGCTTAGTTTGTAACATTGTATGTTTTATGTGCACAACTTTCTGTTTCGGTTCTGATCTACCCTACTGCATGCTCACCACCAAAAATTTAGTTTCCATCGATCATCATACAGCTGATCCCTCTTACCTTTTCCTCTCTGTTGTCTGTATCTACATGTTTGCTTTTGTTTGATGTGTCTACTTGTTTTGTTTGTTTTTTATATTCCATGTATGAGTGAAATCATATGGTAGTGAGATAAGATTTTTAAAAAGAGAAACAAATAGACTGGACCAAAGATAGCCAAAACTGTAATGAAAAAGAAATTCTAGAGGACAATCTCTATTCTCTTGCTTCTCAATAGAAATACAGTTGGCCACAAATATTGTAGAATTATATTTTAGATTTGAAAGATGGACAAAATCTGAAAGAAATCAGAGTGTAGCAAGCATGAGTTTTAACAAAACTTTAAAATGGGTTCCAGATTCTTCTTTCAGCTTTTTAAAACACACACACACCCCAGGATGGGTTGGAAAAAAATGTGGTTTCAAAAAATTCCTGGGGACTGAAATATTCTTTGGTATTATTTATAACACTGGCCAAGTCTCAACCATCTACACTAACTAGATAGGTGTTAGTTGAACTTTTCCCCTAAATACAGAGAAGATTCTTTGTCCATATATCACCCTCCACTCCTTATTCTGTGTAATTTTATAAGTAATAAACCCTTCTTTAATTTCTTGAAAATTAGTGGTGGTTTGGGTGCCAATAGGAGTATTGGTAACTAAAATAAAATGTTGTTTAGTTATTGGTAACTAAAATTACCAATAAAAGCTGAAAATATAGATGGGGCAGAACTAGTTTAACAGAAGTTGCTAATTCCCTTCAAAATAGTCCATTTTCTAGTTCATCACTGTATTTACCTGCATCTCCATCCTATGAGAGTTGCAGAGCCAACCTGCTTGGATTCAAAGCTGTGTTAGCTTTGAATTACTTTTAAGTTCTCTGTTCCTCAGTTTCCTTAGCTATAAGTTGTGGGTAACAAGAGTACTCCCTTCTGAAGACTTTTATAAAAAATTTAGACTGTGATTGACAAAGGGTTAATATCCAAAATATATAAACAGCTTATACAACTCAATATAATAAAAAAAAAACCCTAAATAACCCGATAAAAACATAGGCAGAAGACCTAAATAGACATCTCTCCAAGGAAGATGTACAGATAGCCGACAGGCACACAAAAGATGCTCAGCATCACTAGTTATCAGAAAAATGCAAATCAAAACCACAATAAGTTATCACCTCACACTGGTCAGAATGGCTATCATCAAAATGTCTAAAAGCAACAAATGCTGGAAAGGGTGTGAAGAAAAGGTAACTCTCCTACACTGTTGGTGGGAATGTAAATTGGTACAGCCATTATGGTGAACAGTATGGAGGTTCCTTAAAAAACTAAACATAAAGTTACCATATGATCCCGCAATCCCACTCCTGGGTATATATTTAGAAAAGACAAAATCTCTAATTTGAAAAGATACATACACTCAATGTTCATAGTAGCACCATTGACAATTGTCAAGACATGGAAGCAACATAAGAGTCCATCAACAGATAAGTGGATAAAGATGTTGTATATATGTGTTCTCAGCCGCTCAGTCCTGTCCAACTCTTTGTGATCCCATGGACTATAGCCTGCCAGGTTCCTCTGTTGGTGGAGTTTTCCAGGCAAGAATACTGGAGTGGGTTGCCATTTCCTACTCCAGGGGATCTTCCTGACCCAGGGATTGAACCCACATCTGTTGTGTCTCCTGCATTGGCAGGCAGATTCTTTACCACTGTACCACCTGGGAAGCCCATAAAAGAAGGAAATGATGACATGGGCAGCAACATGGATGGACCAAGAGATTATCATACTGAGTGAAGTAAGTCAGACAAAGACAAATACTATATGAAATCATTTATATGTAGAATCTAAAAAAAAAAATACAAATCAATCTACATACAAAACAGAAGCAGACTCACAGACATAGATAACAACCATATGGTTATCAAACGGAAAGGAGGGGGGATAAATTAGGCGTAGGGGATTATAGAGACAAAGTACTGTACATAAAGTAGATAAGCAATAGGGAACTATATTCAACAACTTCAAATAATCTATAATGGAAAATAATCTGAAAAAATATATAACTGAATCACTTTGCTGCACACCTGAAACTAACATAGTATTGTAAATGAACTATACCTTGTTTTTTTTAAAATGCACATATTATGTGATCCAGAAATTTAAATGAGGAAAATAAAATTTAGGATAATCCCTCCAACATGGTAAGTTGTTAATAACCAGTGACTATTGTTCTTAGTTATTATACATGAAAACTTCACCCATCATTCTCTCAGTTCATCATTTCTTTGCTCGAGAACCACTTTGGATCTTGGCAATGTTGTCAGTCCTCTGGATGCTAGGATGGCCCCATCTAGGCATCATCCCAAGCATTTCACTCGTTTGTTGCAACAAATGTTTCAGCTCCTCAGGCCCTGTGCGGGACCCTCAGGAGAAATCAATAGGCTGGCATCTTTGTACTTGCAGTAACAAAGGAAACAGTTACTATTTGTCATCACCAACAGGTAAAGTCTGCAGATGCTTGAGTTTTGTTTTGTTTTTAAAAACACTGAGTCTTCATTGCTGTGCGAGGGTTTTCTCTAGTTGTGGCAAGCTGGGGCTACTCTCTGGTTGCAGTGTGTGGGCTTCTCATTTCAGTGGCTTCTCTTGTTGTGGAGCACGGGCTCAGTAGGTGCAGTGCATGGGCTTAGTTACCCCATGGCATGTGGAATCTTCCCAGACCAGGGTTCAAACCTGTGTCCCCTGCATTGGTAGGTGGATTATTAACCACTGGACCACCAGGAAAGTCCCTTGAATTACATTTATATATTGCCTTTCCCAATAGATGGTACCCCTTGAGGGCTGATTCTACTGCCCTGACTAGAAGGAAATTTACTTTGCCCTGGGTTTCCTTTCTGGAGTAACACCTAAGATCCCTAGGGTTGTTTAGATGATACTCTGTCCCCTGTCATCTGCTGAGACCCTCAGTGTGCCTCTCAAAGCTGGTCTCTACAACTTCTGACTTCTAGACACATGAGGGGCTAAGCTCAGGAATAGTGCCTTGGTGCTTGGATCCAAGCAGAGACACAAGACATAAAGACAGAGCTGCCGGAGGGGGACCCACAAGGGGTTAGGTTATGACAGATGCATAGAAATTACCCGGTGAAGAAAGAAAGAAAGAATACCCCAGGGAGACATTCTATTAGCATTTCAAGAGTATCACACATGAATTATTAGCGTCATTCTCCTACCAGCACAAAACCACCTAGGTGGCCTTGCAAATACCATCCCACCTCCTGTATCATCTAGCAATGGGGTCTAGCAATGGGTCCTGCTTCCACTGGGCCGATGAGAGCTGATTGCTTCACAACGAACCCTCGGCTCGTCCACTCCCCACGCTGGTGCTTGTCCAAAAGCGATGGACCTACCACTCCCCAACACCCATCTGTGCTGCTTTGATACTGAACTCCTTATAAATTCAATCTCACCCCGAGCCCATATGCCTTAATTTAAGCCCTTTCCCTCCAGTTATATTCCTGGCAAGGCAGGAAACAGCCTCATGTTGATGGTGATGGAGATAAGACTCCTTCCTTCCAGGAGTTGGTATCTTCATGCCTTTGTTGTATCACGGAGCCACTGCAGAGAGCAGACATTTTTTTTTAATCACCCCTCCCCCCTGGTTTATTAAAAACAGGCCTTTGATGCTCCTTATCAAATCTTGCCGAACTCTAAACCAGGGCTTTATTTCATATGACAGGATGAAAAATAAGTAATCCTCCCCTTTGCCTTGAACTAGAACAATACAGGAAATAAAAGACTAGCCACGCAGTCAGAGGCCTGCAGAGCCCTTTCCTGGTGAGGATGTAAATCTGAGATGTGTCCCGGACTCTAACCTGATCTGCTTTGGAGAAGATGATGTAAGAAAAGGCTTAAAGAAACCCAACTCCAGAAGATGCAAGCCAAGAGGCTTGCTCAGCCAGGACAGAAAGTGCAAGGGGGTCACCCGACCTGATGGAGATCATAGGGCCTTGCCTACCAGGCTTGGACACGGTCTGTTGTGCTCGGTGAGCACAACCAGAGGGCTCACGGTCAGGTGACACGACTGTCTTATGACCCCGTCCTGGAAATTGTGGTTAAATCCCAGAGGCACACCCCTCAAGGGGGCTCAAAGAGAACCAGCAGGAAATCTGTGCCGAAGATCAAAATCTGGGGTTAATCACTGGTCTTAAGAATAGTGTTTTCTTCCAGACAGTGTAATAGATCTTCCTAAGAGATTAAGGCGACAGCTGCAGAACTGGCCAGGGACCTGCCTGTTTTGCCAGGGCCCATGGCTGGGTTTTGGGGGGTCATGGCCAGGCTGGGTGGTGGACCTTAGGCATCATGCTCACCTCCTGATTGCTGCTGCTACTGGGTTCTTGCCACCCCACCCATCCACGGTGCCAATTATCCAGACTCTGCCCCTCCCCTCCCCACCACTACCCTTCATTTCTCTAGTTAATAGTCAGAGTATTGGTTAGGCTGCTTTCAGCTAAAAGTAATAGACAGTTCTTTTCCTGTTAGCTTAAAGAACGACACTCCATTGTGGGATATGCGGAGTGTTTTAGGATTCACTCAGTTTGGGGGCTTTAAATCTTTCCCTGTGGGCTCTTTTTGCATGCTTCATCCTCAGGCTGGGGGCAACAAGATGCTGCAGCTGTTTGCAGACCTCATGTCTGTGCTTGACAGTATCCATGAGAAGAAAACAAAAGTCACTCCTGGAAGCTCTTGAAGAAGACGGAGAAATGATGCTCCCTTGAGCCCCCAGATACTCGAAGCCTTAGTTTGTATGCCATTGGCCCCAATTACATGTGCTCTTTCCTAAAGCAGTCACCAGCAAGAGAGGCAGAGCCCCCTTGACCAATCAGGCCACCCTGGTGTGTGGAGGGCATCAGTCACATTCCCCTTGAGGCCCCATGACTATGGGGGGAGGGGAGAGACCTGAACAAAACCAAAAAAAGGGATGGGAAGGCTGCTGAGCAGATGGTGTCCTCTGCCATAGGGTATGTATTTATTATAATTTTAAATAATAAAGCTATGGTAATTATTATGCTTTCTCTCAATATGCTGTCCCTCTGCCTTCTGGCACATGACAATGTTGACCTTCTTGATCGCCTGTGACACCAGATCTGGCCAGTGAGCTGTGAACTGAAGTGTGTGTGTGTGTCCTCTGGGCCAGAGCATGTTACTGTCTGCTCTAGTTTCTCCAGGCAGTTCTTTCTGCTGCCCCTCAGAACCAGGAATTGTCCAGACAATGGCTGCCCCATCAACCTTATCCGGGAGTGAGGATAGTGCAGAGGAGCAGAGCCTTCAGGCCCCTGCAAAGGGCAAGTGGCAAGATAAAGGAAAAAAAACACAGTTCAATACTTAGAGAGAATTCGTTAGTCAAGCCAAAGCCTGGTATGTTTCTACTATTCATTACATAACAGCTTACATTTACTGAGTGTTTCCTGCCTTCCAGGCATGTGATAACACAGTGTGGCTAACTTCAATGGATAGGAAGAATCAGGAGTGGTGGGGTCTCTGTCCATCTACCCAAGCCCCCAAAATGTCTTCACTCCTAGGCATTTGTACCAACTGGCACTTGTCTAAGGATGTATCTATATATGGGTTGCTTGTCTACCCAACAGATAAATGTGGAGTAGAGAATGAGTGAGTACCAGTGTCTGTGAACAGGAGTCTTCAGAAAGAGATCAGGAGCACCTAGGTGTATACCCAGGTCCCATGAATACTGGGACTTCAGTAAGAGGAGAAAGGGGAAAATAGGCCCCTGGAATAAAATTCTCCGTGGTTCTCTTGTGCTTCTGCACATCTTGTGATCAATGTACTGAGCATTTTTTGTTCCAAATACCTTGTCAAGGACGTTTGTGTAGCAAACAGTTTGGAGGCTAGAGATAATGCCTCCCTCAGAGCAAAGAGCAACTTTGCCTACCCCCTTGAAAAATAGAGGTAATGCCTTTCTCTGAAGCAAAGGCCATTATACTTCCTTTCCAGTAAAACAAAGAGAACGTCTTCCTCCACAGCAAAGCAGCCATGATTAATGCCATTATAAAAGAGTTGGGCTCCTTAAGTACAGGGTTCTTCTCCTGTAATGCAATGTACTGCATGTGTAGCTATCATCATTAATGGGAATTGATACATCGATGCAAAAAATTCTGATATGCCAGTTACTGCTATTGCTATGGGTAAAATAGGCAGTCTTTGTCTCTGGCCCAGGAGTCTCATGTCTCTTGGCAGCACTTATAAGACTGTGTCAGGCTAACTTTCTAGCTTGCCAGTAGTGTAAATCTCAAATTCTTCATAATTCCTGACACATGTGGTCGTTTATAGATAAGTAACATTCCAAATTAAGCGTATGGAGAGAAGTTAAAGGGAAACCTTTCTTATCTCAGGAATTCTCTCAGAGAAATTGATCTTTTTCCTAGTAATATCCTTTATAATCCTTTCTTAAACAGGGTAAACTTGGATGATTAAAAATCCCAAGATGAGGTACAGCCCTCAGGCTAGGTTACAGACGTGCTCAGTTGCTCTTCATTATTAGGAGAATGTTCTATAGAATCTTCACATCCACCTGAGAATCTAAGCAACCAGTTTGTGAAAATAAACCAGAATGCTACCCAGGAATATCATTCTCAAACTGTCTGATCGAAGATCTGCTCTTAGAGTCCCTGCTTTCTGTCTTCAAATATCAGAAAACCTTGGCATTCCAAGTTCCAAATTGAAAGTGAAATCGCTCAGTGAGAATTTGATTTGAACAGAGTGTGGAATTGATTCTAAGGGTTTGGTATAAGTTTAACATCTGATTTATATGTCACCTGTTATGTCCCGAATGATGAAAACTTATTACAGACAACCAGGGTTCAAAGAACAATGGATTTTGCAGAATTCTTTACTCCCAGCTACACATTTCTCCCCATGATTCAGTGTCAAAAGTTTAAGTAATTCCTTATTTAATTACTTAACTTAATTACTTAAATGGCTTAATTTAATTCCTTATTTAATTCCTTATTATGTCAGATTTAAGGGTGCAAAGGTATGTTTACCATTGCAAAAAACAAAGGACAAAATAAGACAACCTGCATGGAATTGAGACCATCCAGAAATGGCAACCCACTCCAGTGTTCTTGCCTGGAGAATCCCAAGGACGGGGGAGCCTGGTGGGCTTCCGTCTCTGGGGTCGCACAGTGTCGGACACAACTGAAGCAACTTAGCAGCAGCAGAAAATAATTTTTAGTTCCATCCAAATGACTGAGTCAGACTTCAATGGTTAATTTTATAAATGAGTCTCCATTGTGTCAGTCTGTCTGTCCATCATAGATTACCTGAACCTGTGAGATGTACTGGGGGAACCTCTTAAGAGTAAAAATGAATTATCACTATGGTATTTCTGCAAGACCTCAATCCATTTATTTTCTGGTATTAAGTTTATTTATTCCTTAATTCAACCTGAATAATTTCCCAAATACTTATTAATATGTTAAGCTAGAACAGATACAGTCCCTGCCCTTAGAAATGTTCACTCAGGAATAGTTTGACTTTGAAATATGTTAAGTGTTGTGAAGAAAAAGTAAATAGTGTTGTGAAAACTTATAATAGGAGCCTTACCCAATTAAGGGAGGCTCAAGAAAGACTTCCCTGAAGATGCGACATTGGACCTGAAATCTCAAGGCTTTATTTAAAGGGATTTACTATGCAAAGAAGTTGGGGATGGAACAGGGCTGGCAAGGGAAGCTTAGAAAATTATTCCAGGCTGAGAGAGAACGATGTCCAAAGGTCTGGTGCCAGATGGATCCTTCCTACTTTTAGGGCATTGAAAAGGGCAAGTCCCAAATCTGGGACCATTTGAACAATGAAATATATAATGACAGCAATAGATTATATAATAGAATAAAACAAATATCCACCAGGCTAGTGATAATCAACAAGTTCATAAATAAGTAAATGAGAAGCAAAGCTATTTTTTACAATAGGATTCCAATTAATGAATGTAAAAAGGATAATGGACATAGAAAATCACCATTTGAAGAACACAACAGTAATAATTATCAGTAATAATTATTGCATGCCTGAATCATCAATTGGTGATAAAATTGACAGATAAAACTATGATGAGAAATCTCATACTTATATGGATTCAAAATCTCTCTTCTCCCCATCCCTCCAGTAAAGAGTAACTTCATGAGGCAGACACCATTTTAACCAAGGACTCAAAGTTAACATCACCATGATGAGACATGAATGTCGTGTACCTCCTGATGCAATACACTGAGAAGGGACACAGCATCTCTTCTGTGGTATTCTTGCCAAATTATGTGTAACCTGGGTTTAAATATGGGAGAAAAGCAGACAAATCCAAACTGAGACTCAAGCTACTAGATAACTGGGCTGTGTTCTTCAAGACTGTCAAAGTCATGAACCACAAAGGAAGAATGAGGAACAGCTTCAGACTGGAGACCAAGAAGACGTGGTACCCCTAGGCAATGAGCAGTGATCACCCAATCCAGAACCTACTGTTGAAATTCAAGTAAGGTCTGTAGATAAGTTAGTAGCTTTGCTTGTTGTGGACAAAAGTGTCTCTTGCTGTATCAGTAAAGAAAGGATGTTGTAGCCACCGAGCCAGCAGCCACGGCAGCCTCCCTCACCGGGGCACCCTGAGGGCACTCAGGATGGAGAGAAAGGGGATACTGTCCTAGATAGTTAAGACTCAGATGAAAGGAATCATTTCCATAAGCTCAGACTCTTATATCTTCCCATACATAGAAAAGCACTAACTTCATTCATTTAAGATGTCTGTTTTTCTTTAATCAGCAGTAATATTTTGATGTTCAATTACCTGGTTTTTGCAGCAAAACCTCCTATATACCCTGACTCCTCCCTTGTCTCCCTGGAGCAGTACTTCAGAGTATCTGAGAGGCTGTATCCCACACTAAAGTTCTCCATAAGTCCACCTAATAAAACATAATTCTCAACCTTTAGGTTGTGTATTTTATTCAGCCAACAACATTAATGTTAATTTCCTGGTTTTGATAATTATACTCTGGTTATGTAAGTTGTTCACATTTAGGGAAGCTGAGTGAAGCACATATGAAAAATCTTTGCACTAGTTTTGCAACATTTTGCATGTCTGAAATTATTTCAAAATGAGCAGCTAAAGAAATAATGAGTTAAAGGAAAAAAATGAGTCAGTTGAAACATAGAAAGTGACAAGAGGCTGGCGAGGTGGCAGCTTGAGCCAGCACAGGGATTTGTAGGCAGTGTTGGAGATTTCAGTCTTCACTCCAAGAGGAAAGGAAAACATTGAGTGGTTGAAAGCAGCATAAAGAGGAATCAGATTGGCATTTTCCAGCCATCACCCTGGCTGCAGTGAGGAAAATGAATTCAAGGCAGGCTGGAACATGTGGGGAGATAAGAAACAGGACATTGCAAGAGAGCAGGAGAGATGATGCTGCAGGCTTGGTCCAGGGTGATGACAGCCTGAATGGATGAACATGATGAGATTCTTGAGACATTTAGGAAATAAAATCATAGAGTGACGTGGCGTGGAGAAGGACCAGGACGTGGGTGTCCAGGATGAGTATCCATGTCTGGCTTGCCTGACTAAAGGAACAGAGAAGCTGTTCACCAGAGGGAGCACACAGGCTGGGTGCTGAGGAATCTTTGCACAATCTGCATGAATATTCCTCTGTTTCTTTAACTGGTAGACACAGCCAGCCCCACAGGTCCAGCTAACAGGAAGTGGCTGTTAGTCAACTACCTGGGCTCTGCAAGTGGGGAGGAGGCACTGTGCTTTCAGTTCTCCAACTGGTCTTTCTTTGCTCTTTTCCCTAATTGGGCTATATTCTGAACTTTATCCATAGGGCGTGAATGCCACAGAGTTCTCCTCCTTCTCCTTTTCTGCAATATGTGCATACTCAGTTGCTCAGTTGTGTCTGACTCTGTGACCCCATGGACTGCAGCCCACCAGGCTCCTCTGTCCATGGGATTTTTTAGGCAAGGCTACTGGAGTGGGTTGCCATGCCCTACTCCAGGGGATCTTCCCGACCCAGGGATCGAACCCATGTCTCCTATGTCTCCTCCACTGTCAGGTGGATTCTTTACCACTGAGCCTCCTTGCGAAGCTTTCTGAAGTGCCCCTCCTATCAAAAGTCCCCAAACCCTAAGGTAGAGTCTATTTCTTTTTTTATTTTTTTTTTTTTCCCCCCCCCCCCCTGCTCCAGTCCCAGCCTGTTGCATCGTCCTGGCGACCTTCGAAATTTACTTTCCCCCCCCCCCACCCTCTCCCAGTCCCAGAGTCCAAAAGTCTGTTCTATACTCATGTCTCTTTTGCTGTCTCTATTTCTGATGGTTCTTTCAAAAAATTACTTGTTGGTTCTTCTGTTAACTGCTGGGTAAAGACTGACTTAGGGGCATCTCCATTTTAATGATGAATTGAAGCATTTGCATTAGAACCAATTGCAAATTGTGGAACAATAGCACTGTGGCAGGAAGTATCGGTTCCAGAGGGCCCCACAGGAAGCAGTCATATTCCAAATGATCCCGTGTCTTTAGAACTGTTTTCCCTATACAGAGAGGTACACTGTCATCCATCAATAACCGGGTCCAAGTTAACCTGGTAACGAGAGGGAATTCAGAGGGATGCTATCCATCTCATGATTGCTAATCAGAATGTACAGTGATTCAGAGAAATTGCCCAGGGAAGTGCAAGTTGCTTAAAGGAAGAACTTCTTTCTTCCCTCTCCCCCCAGGTTTGTGGACCATGGTTCAAAATCCCTGAATTCCTCTTTCTAGACTCAGACTAACTGAATTTGGATCTCTAAGTTGACTAAATTACCTTGCTGGTCCTCCATGATCTTAGCTAGCTTCTGTCTGAGCCTTTGTTCTTAGGAAAAGAACTGTTTCTTAGGCAGTATTTCAAAACTATACACATTTTTCATGAATTTCTTCCAGTAGTTTACCAAGTTCTTCCAGAGAGCATTCACCCTTTGCCCTGTGCTTTGATTAATAACTTTAAAAAAAAGGATAATTTTAGCAGAAAGTCACATTAAAGTATTTATTAAACTAGCATCTAGTGGTATAATTAGTACCACTTAGAGGAACATCAAAAATCATGAAATACTTAGGGACAAACTTAACAAAATAGGCAAAACACCTGAAAAATGAAAATTACACAGTGTTTCAGAGAGAAATGAAGGAGACCTAAATGGAGCAAAATATTATGTTCCTGCATTGAAAGATATTGTTTTCATATTGGTTCTTTGCAAACTGATCTACAGAATTGATTGAACTCTCAATAAAAATTCCAGCTGCTTTTAAAAATATATACATTGACAAACGAATTCTAAAATTTATATAGAAGTGAAAAAGATCTATAAAAGTAGCTAAAACAGTTTTGAAACAAAAGAGCAAAGTTTGAGGACCTACACAGTTGTCCCTCAATGTCCTTGGTTCCAGGATGCCCCATGGATATCAAAATCCATGAAGGCTCAAGTCCCTTCTATAAAGTGGTATAATCTATGCATATACTGCATATAATCTATGCACATCCTCCCATATACCTTAACTCATCTCTATGTTCAGCAATAAAGAATCTGCCTGCAATACAGGAGCCACAGAAGCCAGGAGCCCAGTTCAATCCCTGGGTCAGGAAGATCCCCTGGAGAAGGGCATGGCAACACACTTCATTATTCGTGCCTGGAAAATTCCAGGGTCAAAGGAGCCTGGCGGGCTATAGTCCATAAGGTCGCAAAGGGTCAGATATGACTAAAGCGACTTAGCATGCATGCACATGCTACTTACAATATCTAATACGATGTAAATGCTATGTAAATAATTACTTGATGGTGGTGGTGGTGGTGGTGGTGGTGGTGGTTTAGTTGGTAAGTCGAGTCCAACTCTTTGCAACCCCATGCACTGTAGCCTGCCAGGCTCCTCTGTGCATGGGATTTCCCTGGCAAGAATACTAGAGTGGGTTGCCATTTCCTTCTCCAGGGGATCTTCCTGACCCAGGGATCAAACCCATGTCTCCTGCATTGCAGGAGGTTTCCTTCACCACCTGAGCCACTAAGAAAGCCTTTTGTAAATAATTACCTATGCCCAGCAAATTCAAGTTTTGCTTTTTGGAACATTCTGGAGTTGTTTATTTATTTTTAAAGGAATATTTTCAATCTGCATTTCATAAAATTGGGGGATGCAGAGAACTGACAGTACTACCTAATTTCAAGACTTACCATAAAGCTACAGAGAGCAAGACAATGTAGTATTGGTGTGTGAAAAGACACACAGATGGGAGAAACAGAGTAGAATCCATAAATGGACCCACACATACACAATTAATTTTGGACAAAGATGCAAAGGCAATTTAATGGGGAAATGATAGTGTTTTCAGTGTGCTGGTCATATAGTCATATACATGTATTTACAGTACAAACAATAAAATCTTTGTATCAAAATATTTAAGAACTCTTAGAACTTAATAATAAGAAACAATTCAATAAAAAAAAAGATGAAAAAATTTGAAGAGCTATTTAATACAAGAATGGCCAATTATTGCATGAGAAGATGCTAAATGTCAGTATTTACAGAGAAATGCAAATGAAGAGCACGCAAGAAACCACACCACACGCACTAGAATGTCTAAAATTAAAGAAACACACCAAGTCCACAGCTAGTGTTGGCAAAGACATAGAGCCATGGAACTCTTCTGGTGGGAAAACAAAACTCTGTAACCACTGTGGAAAGTGCTTTGGCAGTTTCTTCTAAAGACACACTTTAAAGGGTCCACCCAGAAATCCTACTCCTAATATTTACCCAAGAGAAATGAAAACATATGTCCGCAGAACGATGTGTAGACAACTGTTCAGAGAAGTCTAATTCATAACAGCCCCAAAGTGCAAACAACGCTAATTTCATCCATAGGTGAACAGATCAACAAATGGCAGTCTAGTCACACAATAAAACTCTAGTCAACCATACACGCAGAAGAGCACACTCTACACAGTGACATGGACAGTTCTCGGAAACATTACACTGAGAAAAAACAGCCTGACACAGCAAAGAATATGTCCTGTATGATTTCATTTATATAAAATTCCAGAAAAGACAGATCTAATCTATAGTGACAGAAAGCAGATCAGCGGTTGCCTGGAGCTGGAAGGATTGAGTGAGAAGCAGTACAAGGGAATTTTCTGGGGTAAAGCCCGCGATCTCTGTCTTAACTGTACTTACTGGTTGTTACCTGGGCGTACAAACTTGTCAGAACCTATCAAAATGCAAATTTTGAAGTACGTGCGTTTTCCTGAATTAAAAGCAAAAGCAAGTTGATTTGAAAGAAAAAACATTTAGAGAATAGAAGATACTAGGCTACACAAATATCAAGTTGGAAGAAGGCTATATATAGACAGAGTCAGAATTCCCCAGAAACCCCAGTCTGCAAAATGCACTCACCTTCTGGAAGAAGCTGATCCTCAGAGCTGCCCACAGGCTTTGTGTGGAACTGGGCTGGTGCTTGTGGCCCCCTGGAGACCCTTCGTATGTTCTGAGTCACGGAAGGAGCTGGGAGTTCTGTTCCAGCCCTCATTGGAGGACCTCGTCTCCTCATCCCAGCTCTGCTGCCCGATTCCATTGGCTCCATCTTTCCCTCCTGCACCTTCCCAGGACTCCCATCACATGGAGCAGCTCACACTCAGCCACACAACTTTTCACACAAGGCCTGAGTCTTCTCAAAGTTCACAGAAATGGACCACATGACCCCCTTTGCTTTCACTGATTCTGTAATTCAGCATCACGGTGTTGTGGCGCATGAGGAGGTTCAGGACTTCACTTTTCTGATTTCAGAGGACCTCAAGGACCCAGGAAAGGATGCGATGGCCCCCAGTGAGCCAACAGCCACCAACCACCAGCACAACACCTGTCTTATTGAGACTTCAGTGAAGGCTTCCTCCAAGGAATGGCAGTTGATCATTTGTCCAAAAACCAGCCTATTGAAAGGAGAATACACTTTTCTTCCTCTTATTTATTTACCTTAATTTTTACTTTATATTGGAGTAGAGTTGATTAACAATATTGTGCTTGCATCAGCTATGTGCATTTATATAAAACAGATAACCAACAAGAACCTACTGTATTGCATAGGGAACTCTGCTTAATATTGTTATAAGCTGTGAAACCATCTGGTCCTGGGCTTTTGTTTGTTGGAAGATTTTTTATTCCAGTTCCGATTTCCATGCTTGTGATTGGTCTGTTCAAATTTTCTATTTCTTCCTGGTTCAGTTTTAGAAGATTATACTTTTCTCAGAATCTGTCCATGTCTTCCAAGTTGTCCATTTTATTGGTATATAGTTGCTCATAGTAGTCTCTTATGACCATTTGTATTTGTGTAATAAGCTAAATGGAAAAGAACCTGAAAATGAATACAGTTTTGATTGCTCCTTAATCTTTTTTTAACTTTTAATTTTGTATTGGAGTATAGCCAATTAACAAACAGTGTTGTGATGGTTTCAGGTGGACAGCAGAAGGACTCAGATACACATATACATGTATCCATTCTCCCCCAAAGCCCCCTTCCATTCAGGCTGCCACATGATTGCCCCTTGTCTCCGAGGATAGAACTCACACTCCTTGGCTTTGCCTGCCAAGCCATCACAAAGTGGTCTTTGCAGATTCCTGGGAGCCCAGCCCTAGCTTCACTCCCAAACCCACCTTACCTTGTAACACTTCAGCCTCAGCTGAAAAGTGAGTGTGATCCCTCCTCGCTCCCGTCTTCACCTGTCTCTGTTGGGGCATTTATCACAGAGTCCCATGGGGACTCCACTGTCTGACCCACTCACCACAAAAACATCCAACAGGGCAGCTAACCTTCTATGACTCCCACACCCAGCACTGCTTCCAACCCATGGAAAGCACTCAAATCTTTATTATTGTGGTGCTTGGTGATGCAAGAGACACAAAAGCTGCATAAGGCTTAGTTTCCATCTCCTGGAGCTTGCAGCCCAGAAATAATAGAGTCGCTCGCACAACAGTAATACAAAAGTAAACCGTGTAAGCGCTTCGTGAAGTGCCCCGCAGGCCGCTGCAGCCAAGGAGAAGGTTTCAAGTCAAACCACTGGCACAGATGTTTGAATGTGCTAATGGCTAACTTTCAGTGAGTGGTTTCTCTGTGCCAAGGACCAGCTAAGCAATTTGAAAGAGTTGTTTATTTTGGTCTTCATTGCTGTGCATGGGCTTTCTCTAGTTGCAGCAAGTGAGGGCTTTTCTCTAGTTGATGCAAGTGGACTTCTCACAACAACTTCTCTTGCTGTGGAGCACAGGCTCAGTAGTTGTGGTGCATGGGCTTAGTTGCTCCCTGGCATGTAGAATCCTCCCAGACCAGGGATAGAACTCATGTCCTCTGCCTTGGCAGGCAGATTCTTAACAGGCCTCTGACGCGTGGCCTTCTTCCCTTCCCAGGACCACCAGTGAAGTCCCCAGCTAAGCATTTACATAATGGATGGGTCTCCTGTGGCTACCTGAACAAAGCTCCAGAAAACAGGTGGCTGGAAACTACAGAAATATATTCTCTTTTGGTTCAGGAGGTCAGAAGTCCAAGATCAAGGTATTGGCAGGGCCGTGCTCCTTCTGAGGGCTCTAGGGGAGAACTCTGCTTCGCCTGTTGAGCTTCTGACACTTGCTGGCAGTCCTGGGCGTTTCTTGGCTTGTGGTTGCTTCAGTCCAGTTTCTGCTTCTGACGCATGGCCTTCTTCCCTGCTTGAGTGCATATATCTGTATGTTCTCTCCTTCTCTTATAAGGAAGAGGAGATGGATTGCGGACCCACCCTACCTTAGTATGACCTCATTGTCACTGATCACATTTGCCAAGGCTGAATTTCCAAATAAGTTAACATGCTGAGGTTCCAGGTGGACGTGAATTGTAGACAGACACTATTTAATTCACTTACAGGCATAATCCTTTAATCCTCACCATGAACATATGAAGTACATGTTATAACAGTTCCCGTTTGATACATAAAGATGTCAAAATGTTCGCAGAATAAATGGTGGCCTAAGGGAATATTTCAGAAATGCCAGGAATTCAAGTGTCAGAACATTTTATCAGGCTGTGTGGTCCATCACTCTTAAGAACAACAACAACAAAAAAGCTTTAAAATTGTAAAATATAACATTCATTTGAAATAGCATATGTAAAATGAATGTATAAGAATATTAATAAAATGAACCCCCAAGTACCTATCACTCAACTTAAGAAGTTGAACACTACCGGTGCCTTAGAAGCTCAAAACTGCTTTATCCCTCCACCCTCAGTGAGAATCTGAGATCACTCCCTGATAAACATTCTGCATGCTGACCTGCTGACGTCCATCTCTGAGTCAGCTCCCCGGGGAACCCGCCTCTTCGGACTGGCACCAGAAATGGTCTAAGAAAGCAGACTTTCAGATGGGGTATTTGAGATCCATATCCCACCTATTGTGCCAACAGGACAAAAAAGATTAAATTACTGTTGGCAGATGGGTCAAGAAGAGCTCTGTGAGCTTAGAAATGTAGTCTGGACTCTCTGTGTCTAGGGAAAGAAATATTCTTTGATATTGAATGAGGGGTTGGCAGGGGTGGGGGGAGTGGGGACAGGACACCAAGCCCTACAGTGGGTTATTCCGTCAGTGGTTTTCACATGGGGCTGGAGGGTCATGGAGGGGAAGGAATTCCAAGATGGGGGACTCATCTTTCCCAAGCTCATGTCAATTCTGATTCCCCGGCATTCACTCCACAGAGGAGGGTGGGAGTGGGGTGGGAGTGGAGGTGGACAGAGTGGAAAGTGAATAAGAAAGTTGTTGGAACCAGAAGAGGAGCTTTTCCAAAGACACGCAAGCCCCTTCCTGGCGGGGAATCACTGGCGACACCATCTCACTTTACTAAATGGCTCTGCTCTTGAATTGGAAAATCACCTGGGAAATATTATTTATGTAAGTCCTATAGAACACTCACCACTTATTACTACTATTTTAAATCCTCTGAAAAGACAACATTCTTTTTCCACCGTCTCAGAAATATAATACTTTCAGTGGTAACCAGAGGATATTTTTGTTTCATTTTCTTTTTTCCTTGAATGTGGAATCCAAAAAGAAATGACACACAAATGAAGTATCTTACAAAACAGAGACTCACAAACTTAGAGAATGAATTTATGGTTGCTGGAAGAAGGATGGGGGGAAGGGATAGTTAGGGAGTTAGGGATGGATATGTACACACTGCTCTATTTAAAATGAATAATCAATAAGGACCTACTGTATAGCACATGGAATTCCACTCAATGTCATGTGGCAGCCAGGATGGGAGAGGAGCTTGGGGGAGAATGGATACATGTTTATGTAGGGCTGAGTCCATTTGCTACCCACCTGAAACTACCACAACACTGTTAACTGGCAATACTCTAATACAAAATAAAAAGTTTAAAAAAAGAAAAGAATTGGTCATAAATATTTTGAATAAAATTCAATGCTGATAAAAAGATATAGCTGACATATAACATACTAGTCTCAGGTGTACAACATAATGGTTTAATATCTGTATATATGGCAAAATGATTGTTATCACACTGACGTAGACACTAGTTAACCAGGGAACATTTTTGTGTGTGTGATTCAGTTATATATACCCATATCTGTATATATTCTTTTCCCCATTATAGTTTATTACAGGATATTGAATATAGTTCCCTGCACGACACAGGAGGACCTTGTTTATCCATTTTATGTATAGTAATTTGTGGAGAACAATTTTTGAAATGCAAAGTTTACTATAAAGATGTTTTCTCCTGACAAAGTTGTTTTTAAAGAAGCTGTAGCGCAAACTTCTCCAGTGTGTCAGAACCACACTGTCACATTCCATACCGAGTCCTGTGGATCCAGGCCACACCAGAGGGCAAACGCTGACTCACAAAGGGAAAGCGAGAACTCCCAGCCTCTGCTATATCAGACCGGGTCCGCTGTGACTTTAGACCCGGTCTCTGTGATCCAGCCTCTGCTGTATAGACCGGGTCCACTGTGAATCTGTTCTTCTTCAGGTTGGCAGCTGGCAGCGTGCAGGTCCCCAGGAGGCACGGCTGACCCTTAGGGAATGAGTGAGGCCTCTTCTCTGAATCTCAGTCAGAGGAAGGGAACAGGGAGACCTCCCAGCCCAGACCTCCACCTCCACTGACTCAGATTCACTCAACATGCGGAAATTCCATGAAAATGATAAAAAAGGGATGATAGGAAAGCAGGTCCTTTTGGATAACATGGTTTATGTTTCTTTCCTTTTTTTTTTTTTTTTCAGCCTTGGGAAGCATTTGTGATTTGCATGTTCTGTAGAAAAGAGAAGCATGAAAATTCCAAGTCATCAGGAATTTTCAGCATCACTAGTTCTAAAAAACAGAAGCCAGTTTGTAAAAACAATAAATGGTGCTCCAGTCACCTTCTGCTTTAAAAAGTTGTAACAATTACATATGAATTAAAAAGAAAAAAAAAATAAATGCAGCACATGCTCATTAAAAAACTTCAAATAGATAAGAAGGATTTAAAAGATGAAAATAAAAGTTTTCCTCTTATGTCTAAAGATAAACATTATGAGCAATTTCTTATATATCCTTCCAGAGTTTTCCATTCATACACATTGAAAGAACACATTTTAATATTTGTATACAATATTATGACATGCTTTTTGAAAGATTATTGATTATATATTTAATACATATTGGCATGCTTATTTCAACACATACAGATTTACTTTATTATTTTCAATAGCTACATAGTATTCTTTCTGTATGCTTCCCCGGTGACTTGGTGGTAAAGAATCCACCTGCCAATGCAGGAGCTGCAAATTTGATCCCTGGGTTGGGAAGATCCCCTGGAGAAGGAAACAGTAACCCACTCTAGTATTCTTGCCTGGACAAGAGGAACTTGTCCCCATGGACAGAGGAACTTGGCAGGCTACAGTCCATGGGGTTGCAAAAGAGTCAGACACAACAGCGACTAAATAACAACAATAGCATTCTTTCTGTAGATGTACTTTATATACCAGTCGCCTATTCATGGATATTTGTTATTAATATTTTCAGACTTTTAAAAATATTACAATATTGCAGTGAATATTTATTCATATATTTTTGTACACCTGCCCTAATATGTCTGTAGGGTAAATTCCTAAAAGCAGATTTGCCAATTCAAGGGTTTGTACATAAAATATTTTTACAGATATTACCATGGCCTCCATAGAGATCTTTATAGTTGACCATCAATCAATGAAGGGAACTTCCCTAACTCTCACCTATCCTAGGTTTTATAAAACTTTTGAATATTTGCCAACACATAGCACCCCACTCCAGTACTCTTGCCTAGAAAATCCCATGGACGGAGGAGCCTGGTAAGCTGCAGTCCATGGGGTCGCTAGAAGTCGGGCACGACTGAGTGACTTCACTTTCACTTTTCACTTTCATGCATTGGAGAAGGAAATGGCAACCCACTCCAGTGTTCTTGCCTGGAGAATCCCAGGGACAGGGGAGCCTAGTGGGCTGCCGTCTATGGGATCGCACAGAGTCGAACACGACTGAAGCGACTTAGCAGCAGCAGCATGGAACAACAACAACAAAAAGGTGTCTTTTTTGGTTTCAATTTGCAGTTCTCCCATGTCTCCATTTTAATCATTTAGCAAAAAGATGGCAAAAGATGTGCTGAGTGGTTTACAACTGCAGAAAGAGTGGCTTCGGACCAGCCATGTTTTGTGTCCCTTGACCTAATAATGTCTGCTTTCCAGATATTTTCAAGAAGCAGGTAGCTTTTGAGAAAATCCAACAAAGGTACAGTTGGAGATGGTTTATTTATAAATGAGTGTGTTGATGAAGAAACACTGATGCCGACGTCCAGACATGATTCCGACTCTAGTTTTCCGGCCTACCTGCAAGGCCGCTGATCACACTGTTGTTGATGGCCGGACCGCTCTGCATTCTGGCGCTGACCTGTCTGGGCACCTGAGCAGACCAGGCTCGTTGGATGAACTCACTCCTAAAGCAGCCCTTTGTTTTCACTTTTGGGGAGCTGGCGGTGAGGCAGATGTTTATAGAGTTTCACACATCAGACACGGATTACCTCGGCTGGTCTTCTTGATCTCACTGCACCTGCCCCGTAGTGACTCTACCGGGTGTCACCGCAGGTATGGGAAGAGCAGATCCAGGAAGGGCGTCTGTCCATCTGCACACAGATCCTCAGCTGCTCCCCACCTCCCCTGGTCATCTTTGGAGGCCACGCCTTCCACCTTTGTCACAAGGGTTGCTGTACAACCAACTTGCTCGCCCACACGCTTCCAGCTGTAGCTGGACAGTTTGAACGTGGCCCATCAGGTCAGGCAGAGAATAGGTGTGTCCTCACTCCTGGGCAGATTCTGGACCCAGAGCAGCCAAGGGGCCGCCTCTTCCTTCCAGATGCTTTTCTTGGGCCATATGGAAAAGTCGCCGGGCACACAGTGGTTGACACTCAGGTCATGAATCCCATGTGCTGGGGTTTGGATCTCAACTCCTCTCATTAATTACTGTGTGGTCTAGAGGAAGCTACTTAACTTATCTGTGCCTCAGATTTATTTACAGAAGCTCACCATACCTAACTCATGGGCTTTCAACGAGAAGAGTACTTGGCCTAAAGCACCACTTCCATAATTGCTGGCTGTTGTTATTGCAGCTAGCCTGGGAGACCCAGACTCTCCTGAAATGAAAAGCCTATATTCCGTTTCCAGATTTGAGTAGCAGTGAACTAGTAAGTCCAGGATTCATCAGAAATCATTTCTCTTCTCTCTCCTTTCTGGACCTACTTTCTCTGGTTTATTGCTTTGCCTACTTTTCATGTGAAGACTCAAACTGTCAGCAGCAGGATCATGAGGGAGGGCTGTCGGGCTCAGCTGGGTGGTGTCACAGAGTTCTGCATTTTGCCCACAGCTGCCGTTTCCCCTAAGTCTCCCAGCAAGCGTGGTTGTGGACTCAGGACAGCTATACTCCTGCAGGTCCTGGGAGGAGACAGTGTCCAGATGTGGGAACTGAGTGGGGGAAAACGCCCTGCTCACAGTCAGGACCAGGTTGAAAGAGATTAAGAGTTGGAAAGAACTTTCTCTAAGACCTACCCTTTCTCTTTGCTTTCATACCCCAGACGTTAATTACATTCATTCTAAGGTGGGTGAGGTGAGGGGCAGGCAAAGATCAAGGATGCTAAACAGCAATCTGTGTGTCCCTCAGCCACAAGACTGGTTATTTCTGCAGGAATACGTTCCATCTGGTGCAGAGTTAACCCGCTCCCAGAGGCAGTGATTGACAAAGAGATAACTACCAGGCGTGTGCTGGTTAAATAACAAATCATAAATTCAAAAGAGTTACGCAAATCTGGGAACGTGACTGAGGGAGGCTATTTTTACAGAGAGAACAGGTTCAATACCATTGAAGGTTAAGGAGTGCTGATGCCTTAGACCTAATTTACAGTTCACAGGAAACAGAGGGTACAATGAAGTTAAACTACTCTGAGTTGAACATACTGGTTCTTTGCTGAAGATGAAACATGCTGCAGGAAAACTGGCCTGGAATCTTCAAAATCAACATTACAGGGGAAAAATGAGAGACTGGCTTAGAAGAAAAGAGACACAGAACCCCAAAGCAATGTGCAACCTTAATTAGATCCTTGTTCAGAAAAGTAAAGGAGAACAATCATAAAAGACATTTAGAAACAACTAGAGATACTAAAGTTTTGAGCTGGTTCTCAGGTGGCAATATAGAATTACTGATGATTTTTCTGGGCATGAAAATGGCCTTGTGGTTACCAGGAGAATGTTCTTATTCTCAGGGGATGTCTGCAAATTATGAATAATTAGGAGTAAAGCATTGTGATGCACATAGATAACTTCCCAGTTAGGAAACTCAGTGAGAGAGGGACTTCCCTGGTGGTCCAGTGGTTGAGACTCTACGCTTCCACCACAGGAGGCACAGGTTCAATCCCTTGTCAGGGAACTAAGATTCTGCATGTTGCATGTCATGGCCAGAAAAAAAAAAAAGGAGAGAGACATCGAGGTACATATAAAGCACATGCTTTTAGGGAGAAGGCTAATGATGGCAATAATTTAAAGCTGATAACCAAATTTGAGAATAAAGCAACAAGTCTAAACATACTAAAAAAATAAAAATAAAAGAGTGAGAGAATAAATGTGACAAATAAGGGAATTGTTAAATACCCAGGTGGCTCAGCTGGTAAAGAATCTGCCTGCAATGCAAAAACCCGGGTTTGATCCCTGGGTTGGGATGATCCCCTGGAGAAGGGAATGGCAGCCCACTTCAGCATTCTTGCCTGGAGAATTCCATGGACAGAGGAGCCTGGTGGGCTACAATCCATGGAGTTGCAAAAAGCTGGACATGATTTAGCGACTAATACACACACACTAAATCTAGATAAGGGTGGTCCCAGTAAAGTTCCTCCAAGTTGAATCTAGGTGGAGGGAGCATGGATGTTCATTGTACTACTTTTTCCCAAATTTTCTCTAGGTTTGAAAACTTACAAAATGAGAAGTAGCGGGGGAAAGGAGAGTCTGTGGATCTAGGGGTTGGCAGCTATTTTGGGCAGCTTTTGTAGAATGACTCAGCCAAGCCCGGGCAAGCATCTTCCTTTGGGAAGAGAGGAGGCCCTTGATACCATGTCAGTTCTTTTTTGTACATGTATATTTAGTTATTTTTAATTGATTGATGTTTGGTTTATACTATTGGTTTGATTTCTGTCATACCTCAACATGAATTAGCTATAGGTGTACATGTGTCCCCTCCCTCTTGAATCTTCCCCCCACCTCCCACCCATCTAGGTTGTTACAGAGCCCTGGTTTGAGTTCCCAGAGTCACACAGCAAATTCCCATTGGCTAACTATTTCATGTATGGTAATGTATATGAAGGAAATGGCAATCCAGTCCAGTATTATTGCCTGGAGAATCCCAGGGACAGAGGAGCCTGGTGGGCTGCTGTCTATGGGGTCGCACAGAGCTGGACATGACTGAAGCGACTTAGCAGCAGCAGCAGCAGCAGCGTATATGTTTCCATGTTACTCTCCCTATACATCCCACACCCCTTCCCTCTTCTTGCCCACCCTTGTCCATAAATTTGTCCTCTAAGTCTACGTCTCCACTGCTGCTCTGCAAACAGATGCATCAGTACCATCCTTCTAGATTCCATATACATGTGCTAATATATGACATTTGTTTTTCTCTTTCTGACTTACTTGACTCTGTGCAATAGGCTCTAGGTTCATCTACCTCATTAGAACTGACTGAAATGTGTTCTTTTTTTATGGCTGAGTAGTAGTATTTCATTGCATATATGTACCACAGCTTCTGTTCTTCAGTAGAGAGCTATCTCACTGTGGGTGGCCCAGCCCTAAAGGCCAGACCAAGAGGACACCTCTGAGGAGTCAGCAGCCTCTCCAGGCCCCAGGGCTCTGAAGGCCACCATCCTATGAGGTAGGCCTATTTCCCTTTACAGAACACACTCTCCATCCACCCTCAGTGGATTGGACCAGGCTAGCTTTCTACATCACCACGCAGAGGATAGGATTGTGCAAGACTTAGACAGCAGGTGCTATTTATTCAGAGCATGGGACTGCTCAGAGTACACGGTAATATCAATCTTTTAAGATATAATTGAACACTATGTTGCTCTTGTATCTTATGCTTAGACTCCACAAGCCAGAATAATTTAACCCAAGGAAAGAACTCTCTAATAGCTCTTCTCTGGCAGGCATAGGCAGTAGAGCAAGCTTTAGGGTAAGAAGGCCTTTTAGCAGAATCGTTCAAATCATTGAACCTTGAAGGTAGGTATCTTCCTTGACGAGTGGCAACACATCATTCTGAGTGACAGGAATGCACACCTTGTCTCTCACCAGCAGATAAATCTTTCACCAGCTGTAGGAAGCTTGCTTATCACAAAACTAATGAAACTTACCTGGGTATGGGCAGCCAAGCAGGTTGACAGCAGTGAAAACCAATATCCAAGACACTAGTTGAAGAAGAAAGCCAGAACTATGATGCCTAGATGCTAACATCCAATAAGACATTTGTTAAAAAGAAAGAAAGACATGAGAGCATTGGCCATAGCAATCTTGAGAAAAAAAAACCCAACAAAACAGAGCTGGAGGAATCAGGCTCCCTGACTTCAGACAATACTACAAAGCTAGAGTATGGAACTGGCACAAAAATAGACTCATAGATTAATGGAAAAGTAGAGAAAGCCCAGAAATAAACCCACACATCTATGGTCATTTAATCTACAACAAAGGAGGCAAGAATATACAGTGGGGAAATGACAGTCTCCTTAATAAGTGGCGCTGGGAAAACTGGACATTTACAAGTAGAAGAACAGAGTATGGAACAGAATGGCCAATAGAAGGGGGAAAGTGGAAACAGTGACAGACTTTATTTTCCTGGGCTCCAAAATCACTGTGGTCAGTGATTGCAGCCATGAAATGAAAAGATGCTTGTTCCTTGGCAGGAAAGCAATGACAAACCTAGACAACATGTTAAAAAGCAGAGATATATCACTTTTCCAACAAAGGCCCATATAGTCAAAGTTATGTTTTTTCCAGTAGTCATGTATAGATGTGAGAGTCAGACCATAAGGAAGTTCCTGAGTGCCTAAGAATTGATGGTTTTGAATTGTAGTGCTGGAGAAGACTCTTCAGAGTCCCTTGGACTGCAAGGAGATCAAACCAGTCAATCCTAAAGGAAATCAACTCTGAATATTCACTGGAAGGACTGATGCTGAAGTTCCAGTACTTTGGCCACCTGATGTGAAGAGCCAACTCATTGGAAAAGACTGATGCTAGGAAAGATTGAGGGCAGGAAGAGAAGGGGGAGGCAGAGGATGAAATGGTTGGATAGCACCACCATGTCAAAGGACATGAATCTGAGCAAACTCTGGGAGATAGTGAAGGACAGGGAAATCTGGTGTGCTGCAGTCCATGAGGTCTCAGAGAGTCAGTCACGACTTAGTGACTGAACAATAACAACAACATGTAAAAGAATAGCAACTTTTAGTTTTCATTAAAGGAACAAATATTAATAAAAACCTAGCATCTGCTATTAACACAATTTCATGAAATGAAATGCACTTTAATTCCAAACAGGAAGGATATGATTGGATAATGAAGATGCCTGGGCAGAAGGGCCTTGATGAACAGAATAACCAGATAGATGAAGGGCGTTAAGGTGTTAGCACCTTCAATCAGAATGATGTCAAAAAAAAAAACAAAAAAAAAAAACGTTAAAATAGTGTCTAAAAGATCAAAAGAGGGATGATCATGATCAAATATGTTCCTTGCCCTACATTTCTGATACCTTCTTATGTTGCTGATACTTTATAATAAAATTTCAAAGATTTATTCTGCATCAGAAAACAATTGTGTCATGTATTTCATGATAATGAAGTATATGTAAATCATCTTTTTTTTTTAATTAAAATATTTTTATTTACTTATTTTTTGCTGTGCTGGGTCTTCATGGTTACATGTCTCTTGTTGTGGCAAGTGGGGGCTACTCCTGAGTTGTGGTATGCTGACTTTTCATTGCAGTGGCTTCTCTTGTCGTGGAGTGTGGGCTCCAGGACTCACGGGCTCAGCAGTTGCGGTGCACGACCCCTTAGTTGCTCCATGGCACATAGGATCCTCCCAGACCAGAGACGGCACTCATGTCTCTTGTATTGCAAGGTGGACTCTTAACCACTGGACCAGCAGGGAAGCCTTCATATTATATTTTTAAAATGCTATTTAATTCATTAAAACCTCATGACAGGAATGAGGTTCTCAGCATAAATTTCATCATCCCATGTCTCACTTTACATCAGAAACCAAAGCTCCCAAATGAATCCCTGTTGAATCAGCAAACATCCTAACATCTGTCAACAGTCAACTGACAAACTGGACTGGATCTGAACCTTTGGGTGACACCTGACCAACACAATCCAGGCTTTTAAAAATCAGAATTGCTGTAAATTTTCTTTATAGTGCTTCAAGTGCTTTCTAACTACAGTTGTGTATTCTCAGTCACTAAGTCATGTCCGACTCTTTGCGATCCCATGGACTATAACCCCCCAGGCTCCTCTGTCCAAGGAATTTTCCAGGCAAGAATATTGGAGTGGGTTGCCATTTCCTACTTCAGGGAGTCTTCCCAACCCAGCAATTGAACCCATGTCTCTTGCATCTCCTGCATCGCAGGCAGATTCTTTACCACTACGCCACCTGGGAAGCTTATATATATTATATTGCTTTCAAGGGGCAAGGGAGCTGGGATATTTATACACCAGCTTCTGTCAGTGTTCTGTTGAGAGATGTTCCCAGGGTTCTTATGTTTCCAGAATTCCCAGCCTGCTTTGTGGGAGGACAGAATGGTCTCCAGCTGTTGGATAAACTCTCAGGCAGAGATACAGATACTGACAAGTGGAGGTGGGGCATTTGCACTACAAGAGAGGTGTAATCAGGGCGCCCACAAGATGGCCTATGGGGCACTTGTGCCACCTTGCCAACCCTCAGGCTGAGATGACTCAGCAAACATCTCCAGGTATTATGGTGCTTTCAGATTTTAAAAAATGTTTAATAGTGCTAACACAAAATCCCTTTCTCTGTGAAGTTAATGCTTTATTTTAAATCACTTTGAATGCTTTCATCTAGAATGCTTTCTTCTTTGCAAAATTAAACTTAAAAAAAAAATGACTGTGTAGGTAATGAAAATGAGAAAGCTTAGAGGTTGGGAAATCTGGTTGTTAGTTTTTTTTTCCTGTAACAGGAATATTCCTACCAATAAAAACCTTAAAAATGTTTAGAAGTGAACTGATCTTGCCAGTTATCTGAATTGTGGAGGTGAGAGACGATTCAATTAGGGTGACTAAATTTAACTAGGAAGGGACACGGCAGACACACTGAAAATAGATTCAATAGCAGAGGACTCCTGACTTCAGTCCCACAGATGTCACCCCAACATTCAAGGCATCCTGGTCAAAGGAAGACAGAAAATTCTGGCGACTCTACATGAGTGGAGGGTGTACAAGCAGGTATCGATGAAGTGTTAATGCACCTAATTTACATTCATGTATTTCATTGCAGGGCTTCCACAGTGGCTCAGTGGTTAAAGAATCTGCCTGCAATACAGGAAATGTAGGAGATGTGGGTCGATCCCTCAGGAAGATCCCCTAGAGGAGGGCATGGCAACCCACTCCAGTATTCTTGCCTGGAAAATTCCATGGACAGAGGAACCTGATGGGCTGCAGTTCATGGGATTGCAAAGAGTTGGACATGACTGAAATGACTGAGCACACACGCACATTTTATTGCAAGCACAATAAAGTCACTTTTTCTCAGATGAAACATTAAAAGAACATACATACAGATGGCCAACACACACACAAAAAGATACTCAACATCATTAATTCTTCAGTTCAATTCAGTTCAGTCACTCAGTCGTGTACGACTCTTTGCAACCCCATGAATCCCAGCTTGCCAGGCCTCCTTGTCCATCACCAACTCTCAGAGTTCACTCAGACTCACGTCCATTGAGTCAGTGATGCCATTCAGCAATCTCATCCTCTGTTATCCCCTTCTCCTCCTGCCCCCAACTCCTCCCAGCATCAGAGTCTTTTCCAATGAGTCAACTTTTCGCATGAGGTGGCCAAAGTACTGGAGTTTCAGCTTTAGCATCATTCCTTCCAAAGAAATCCCAGGGCTGATCTCCTTCACAATGGACTGGTTGGATCTCCTTGCAGTCCAAGGGACTCTCAAGAGTCTTCCCCAACACCACAGTTCAAAAGCATCAATTCTTCGGCGCTCAGCCTTCTTCATAGTCCAACTCTCACATCCATACATGACCACAGGAAAGACCATAGCCTTGACTAGGCGAACCTTTGTTGGCAAAGTAACGTCTCTGCTTTTGAATATGCTATCTAGGTTGGTCATAACTTTCCTTCCAAGGAGTAAGCGTCTTTTAATTTCATGGCTGCAATCACCATCTGTAGTGATTTTGGAGTCAGAAAAATAAAGTCTGACACTGTTTCCACTGTTTCCCCATCTATTTGCCATGAAGTGATGGGACCAGATGCCATGATCTTCGTTTTCTGAATGTTGAGCTTTAAGCCGACTTTTCACTTTCAACTTTCACTTTCATCAAGAGGCTTTTGAGTTCCTCTTCACTTTCTGCCATAAGGGTGGTATCATCTGCATATCTGAGGTTATTGATATTTCTCCCAGCAATCTTGATTCCAACTAGTGTTTCTTCCAGTCCAGTGTTTCTCATGATGTACTCTGCATATAAGTTAAATAAGCATGGTAACAATATACAGCCTTGACGTACTCCTTTTCCTATTTGCAACCAGTCTATTGTTCCATGTCCAGTTCTAACTGTTGCTTCCTGACCTGCATATAGGTTTCTCAAGAGGCAGGTCAGGTGGTCTGGTATTCCCATCTCTTTCAGAATTTTCCACAATTTATTATGATCCACATGGTCAAAGTGCAAATCAAAAATATGATGAGGTATCACTTTGCCAACAGTCGTCTGTCAAGGCTATGGTCTTTCCTGTGGTCATGTATGGTGTGGGTTGGACTATGAAGAAGGCTGAGTGCCGAGTGATGCTTACTGTGGTGTTGGGAGACTCTTGGGGTCCCTTGGACTGCGGGATCCCACCGGTCCATTGTGAGGAGATCGCCCTGGGATTCTGGGTGATGCTAAAGCTGAAACTCCAGTTTTGGCCACCTCTCGAGGTGGTCATTGGAGAGACTCTGATGCTGGGAGGGATTGAGGGCAGGGGAGAAGGGGACGACAGAGGATGAGATGGCTGGATGGCATCACTGACTCGATGAATGTGAGTCTGGTGACCTCCGCGAGTTGGTAATGGACGGAAGGCCTGGCATGCTGCAGTTCATGGGGTCGCAAAGAGTCGGACACGACTGAGCGACTGATCTGTCTGATCTGATCACCTCACAACACAGTGGCCATCATCAGAAAGTCCACAAATAACAAATGCTGGAGAGAATGTGAAAAAAAAACTAAAAATAGAGTTACCATCTGATCTTACAATCGTACTCCTGAGCATATATCCAGAGAAAAGCATACTTTGAAAAGATACATGCATCCTAATCTTCATAGAAACACTATTTACAATAGCCAAGATATGGAAGCAACCTAAATGTCCACTGACAGAGGACGGTAAAGAAGGTGTGGTACATGTATACAATAGAATATTACTCAGCCATAAAAAGAAAGAAATAATGCCATTTGCAGTAACATTGATAGCCCTACAGATTATCATATTAAGTGAAGTAAATTAGACAAAGAAAGACAAATATCATATGATATCACTTATATGCCTAAAAAATGATACAAAGATACTTCTTTACAAAACAGAAGCAGACTTATAGACTTAGAAAACAAACCTATGGTTACCAAAGGGGAAAGATGTTTGTGTGTCTGTGGGGGGAGGGATCAATTAGAGGTTTGAGATTAACATACACATACAACTATATATTCAGAGAAGGCGATGGCACCCCACTCCAGTACTCTTGCCTGGAAAATCCCATGGACGGAGGAGCCTGGTGGGCTGCAGTCCATGGGGTCGTGAAGAGTTGGACACGACTGAGCGACTTCCTCTTCACTTTTCACTTTCATGCATTGGAGAAGGAAATGGCAACCCACTCCAGTGTTCTTGCCCGGAGAATCCCAGGGACAGGGGAGCCTGGTGGGCTGCTGTCTACAGGGTCACACAAGAGTCTGACACGACTGAAGTGACTTAGCAGCAGCAGCAACAACTATATATTAAATAGATAAACAACAAGGACCTATTGTATAGCAGAGAAAACACTACACAATAATCTATAATAACCTATATGGGAAAAGAATCTGATATATATATATATATATATAATATATATATATAACTGGATCACTGTCCTGTACCCCAGAAACTAACAAATATATAAAAAACATTCTAACCCTGAAACTAACACAAATTATAAATCAACTATACTCCAATAGAATATAAAAATTGAAAAAGAAAAAAAGAGAATAAAATCCAAGGGCCATAATGATGTTTTTGAATGTGAAACCAGTGCTGGGGAACTTGAGCATGATTACTCTTTTTTTTTTCTTTTATTGATGTATAGTTGATATACAATATTATATAAGTTACAGGTGTACAACATAGTGATTCACTTTTTAAAGGCTAGACTCCATTGAGGATTACAATATTAACAAAATATTGGCTGTATTATGATTGTTGTAGCTTTTGTTTCTTGTTGCATAAAGCCCTCCTGTGGGTTTTCCCAAAGCAGGCTTGGGTAAAACCTTCCCATCATAACGACTTCGAGGTAATGTTTGCAATTTGTTCATCTCTGTTCTTAAGGTTTCACACTGCGGACTCACATTTAGAACCCATGTTCCCCACGCCAGGGCTTTTCCTGGCTGGTGATTTTTTTTAAGAGGATATTAAATCATTTCATAACTACACATGTAATGCATGACATACAAGCTTCATCCCCACCTATAACTGTCTTGTACCATAATTCAATCTAGATACACCGCCTAGGATGTTTACGCCTAGAACTCATCTGTGACGAGTCCTACCCCGTTTTTTCTTGCCTGTTCCTGATGCTTCTTCTCATTCTTAGTGTCCTCTGTTGCTTTGGGGCTCTGTCTTAGAGCGCCTCTCCTATTCATAAGTGTTAACAGTTCTTCAGAGTCTTATACTTTGTTCAACCATGTTTACATTAGAAATTTAAAAAAAAAACTTTAAAATCTTTAAGCAAACAAATACTTCAAAAAAGTGGGAAAGTCACCAATTAAATAAATAAAATTCAGCAAAAGCGGATTCTTAGCACTTCTATGAACTGTTTTAAGCTGGAAATAGGTGTTGTATAAACATCTCAATTTCATTTTAAGAATATGAAATCAACAAATGCTTAGAACTGTAAGTGCTTCTTTTGAAGACTCACTCTCCACACGTAGCCCATCTGTATATTAACAGTCATGGCGATCCCTTGATGCTTGTGCCTTCATTGCTGGGAGGGATAGCATGCACTCTTACCTGAGCCTCAAGGGTTTTTTCTCGTCTATTACTGGGAATAATAAGACCTATCTTGTAAGTCTGTTGTGAAGATTAAAAAAGATCATATATATACAACACAGCACTAGGCTCAATCAATTATTGTTCTCAATTAGCCATGGTTACGTAAGACATTTTACCCCTGTTTGGAGTACAAATTGACTCGATTAAAAAGTCAACTTCTGGGATTTCTCTGGGAGTTCCAGGCTTCCACTGCTTGGGGTGTGGGTTTGATCCCTGGTCTCAGAGCTGAGATCCTATGTGTCACATGGCTTGGACACAAGGTAAAAAGAATAATAAATCAGCTTCTGACCACCACAAACCCTCTTTCCTGACTGCCTCCCAAAGGGGCTGATGGTGTAACAGATGGCAGCCAATCTGAAGGAGGCAAAACACAGAGCCTCACCAGAGCCCCATGCCAATGCTCCACTAGCTGTTTCTTGTTCCTCTTCTCCCTTAACCCAGGAAACGAATACAGACAGGAAAATCCCACCTGTCCCTGCAGTGTGAGAGGGGGAGAAATAACCACATCTCCTCATCTCCTTCATTCTCGGTCTCCTTTGCTTCATCTAATTACACAGACCTCATCACAGTCCATTGCTTGCTGCTCTTTCTGCTTGTTTTATGTCTTTGCCCTGAGCTCCACAGAGCAGGATTTTCATTCCTGGTATCTGCTGTATCCCTGCTACCTAGAACTATGCTTGCCACCCAGGAGGTGCTCAGGAAATGTTTGTTGAAATTAAGAACAAATGAAAGGATGAAATAGGCAGGAGTCCTGGGAATTGTCTAATGTAATTTTTTCTTATAATGATAAAACTGAGAGGAAGACTAAGAGGACTCAGGGAGAGGAATCAATAAAGGAATAGAGGGTCAGGAAGAGCAGAGCTGTTCGTCTCACGGACAAGAGGTCAAGGTAAGGACAGAAAGATGCACTGGGGCCTGAGCGCGAACGCCCTTGCACCTGGGTCAAGAATTTGGATGTATCCTGAAGCTGTGGAAAGCCAATGGGTTTATTTAAAGCAGAGGGGTGATAGAGATTGTTTTTAAGGAATTGCTTGGAAGCAGTGGCCATGCTGGATCAAGAGGTGAGATAAGAGTGGCAGAAAGTGGATATAAGAGACACCAATGGCCTGGGAGGAAGTTGGCCCTTTCTGAAGTGTGTGGACAGCAGAAGAAATGGAAGGTGGTGGAGAGGGGAGTCAGCTGCAGCTGGGGGTGGCCCAGCATGATTCCCAGTGTTCTACCACTGGGGCCGAGTAGTTGGTACTGGACAGCATAAGAGATGGAGCAAGCTTGAGGTGGTACATACACGTTTAGGGCACCCATGGAACATTTGAGTGATGCCCAATATGGATTGGACAGACAGGTATGGAACTCAGGAGCAAGAGGAAAGCTAAGGACCGGGAGACACTGCCAGAGATGAAGGTGCAAGAGTAGATGAGACCACTCTGGTTGGGCATAGATAGAAAGAAAGGAAATCCAAGGATAGACCTCTCGGGAACAGGAAGTAGAGATATCTACATGTAAGCATGCTGTGTCCCTAAGCTTGACCACAAGCAAGTTCAAAATGCTTGTGGCTCTTTAGAGAATGACTATCCTTTGGTATTAACTGCTAATATTTTTAATAATTCTGTTCTATTTGTCTTTTACCAAGCTTATCAATAATGAACAAACATTACTAATGTGGATAAGTTAATAGACTCTACACTAAGAGAAAGATAATTATAACAAGTCTCCATCATCCAAAATAAACACAGGAAATAGGAGTGACGGGCACTAACTTGGATCCAGAACACAAACAGGGTTTCCTGTTAGTGCAAGAGAGTAACACGAAGAGCCTACAATGTCTAAAAATAGCCTTCAGCCTGGATGGATGGTATGGTCCAAGGGCCACCTAGTTCTGTCCTGACCAGCATGAAAATAAAATCACTGGTTCTTTCTGGAAACCTATCTGAGCCCTTTTGTGGTTCTGCAACCACCAGTCACTTGCTAACAACCTCTTGTTATAAGTCTCATGTATGAAGCACATGAGTTAGGGCTCTTGTTGTCAGAAGTGGGGATCTGGGGTTTGGTTGCAGAACTCTTCAAGAAGGAGGGCTGCAGAAAGGTAGGAGGAGAAACTGTCTCTCTGTCAAGGCGCCCCTCACATCTGAGCTGTGACGCATGTTTGATGTAATTCCTTCTTCCCACCACTTGCTGACCTTCCAAAAATTGAGTTCAGGAGTCAATGGTTTCTGGTAAGTGCCCTGGTTGCTACACAGCTACCCCCACCCCTGCCCACCATCCAAACACCCAGATGCCACATTAGAGCATCTTGTCTAAAACTCTGTTTATTCTGTCTCCAAATGTCTATGCCTGGAATGTAATTTGTTCTGTAACCATCTGTTTTTCTAACTTTCTCCATTACCAGACACGAGTTCCTTGGAACAGAGGATTCATCTCTGTCATCTTTGTTGAAATAGCACCCAGCAGGTCCAGAGCTCAGGACCAGTGACACGGACCAACCTGCTCATTTCCTGATGGCAGTCTGGGGACCACTGCCCCATGCAGGTGACCTGGCCTTGACCCATGCCATTGACCTGCCTCAACTCTCTGCATCAGAATATCTTCCTTGTCGGTCTCCTCAACCTCTTTTGAATCTGAGGACCAGAGCAAGCAGAACACAGGAGAGGAGGAAACTGGAGAGTCTCCCCTAAGGCCAGGAGGCACAAGATCCAAGAGGAAGTGACAGGCAGCCATGAACCTGTGGTGGACAAACACCACACAAGGCAGAGAGAGGCCACCCGAACCAGCCTGAGAAGGACCACAAAGTCCATCTTCTGCCCTTTAAGAGGCTGCTGACTTGGAGAGCTGGTGGCGGGGGTGGTGAGCATGGGTTTCTCTATTGGTTCATTGCCTAGACGTGTAGCAGTTCTTACGGCCAAGTTCAACCAGTGAGAGAGGAGTGCCCTGACAAGTTAATCTGTTAGAGAAAAGCACTGTGGAGATAAGCTCTTCCATAGCAAGACTCCGTTTCCAAAGGGTATTTCTAACCACCATCTTGTTGGTGCTACTGGAATGTGAAATGCAACGAGTCTTAATTTTTGATTATAGAAAAGTTCAAACACAAAAGCAGAAAGTAGACTGTAACAGCCACCCCAAACCCAGACCCCTCCTTCAACAATTATCAACACTTTGCCAATCCTGTTTCATTTGTCTTTACTTCCTTCCTGTCTTTTGCATTAGAGTATTCTAAATCAGTTCCCAGATAACATTGTTTTCATGATGCCATGATCACATCCCCCCAAATTTTAAATAATTCTTTCATATCATTTAATAAACAAATGTAGAATATGTACCCCTACCCCATTTATTTTACCCATAAAGACAAAAGTGATTGGCCCAAGGTCATGTGGCCATATGGAAGGGCACCATAGATGGGTTCCTCTGACCTCACAGCCCAACGCACTCCCCACCAGAGTTCCCAAGCCCGAGAAATGCAAGTGGGAAGCAGTCATACAGGCTCAGAGGCAAGATCCAGCTGGTGTGCCTCTCAATAGGTAAGACACTGCAGCTGCAAGTCTTTGTTCTTTGGGAAACTTGTTTAAATCTTTTCCCAAAATCAACCCAAATGTTGTGCTGGAGACAGAACACACAACCCCCACTGCACGGCCTCTCTGCAGCCATCTGCCTGCAGGGGCTCGTGGAGGCTCACGATGCCTGTTGGAGCTGGGAGGGGCTCCCTGTGTTCTTTGGATCTGAGAAGAGGCATCCAGAAGAGGGATGGGAGACAACATTCCTACCAACCTCCCCTTGGAGAGGAAGGACAGCCAAGCTGGAGATCTCCCAGGTGATGCTTCAGTGACCCCAGATCCTGTCTCTGGCTTAGGGTCCCCAGATCTGTCTGTATATTCTGTTACTTGTATGCCTCCTCTGGTTCTTTTTGAACAGGACAACTGTTGGAAAGCTTCTCTCAGACAGCTGATATTCATTAATACAGACAGAAGCCAGAGTGATGGATACATCAGGCTGCACGAGAGGATAGGAAAGGATCCTGGAGAAGCACAAAAGGAAGAAGGCATAGGACAGGGTGAAGGCGGGGTAGTGGGCAGGGGGAGGGTGGAGTGGGGCTGAGCGCCGCCTGTGACTGGGGGCACCGGCTGCTACAAAGTGTGTTTATTTCCATCGTCCTGAGTCATCAGCTTCATGGGCTTCTCAGCTGCACGGCGGTGTCACTCCTGATGTTGACATGTGTCTGGGAGGCAGGAAGCTTTAGAACAGAGAAAAGGACATTTTTAAATAACAACAACAACAACCAACGGCGAAATGGGAACTGGGTCACGGGGCCAAGATTCCATCCTCAGCAGGTCCTGGAACCAAAGGACGTTGCAGAGTGCCAAAAAAGCCTTGCTTTTTTCCTATCAAAATCCCAGAAAGATTTTTTTGTAGATATAGACAAGATTATTCTAAAATTTATATGGAAAGGCAAAAAGAATAGAATAGCTAAAAATAATTTTGAAACAGAAGAATAAAGTAAAAGGAATCGGTATATGTGGTTTCAAGACTTGCTGTGTAGGGTCAGTAATCAAGGCAGTGGTGTCAGTATAGAGATAAACACATAGATCAGTGGAATAGAGCAGAGAGCACAGAAATAGGCTCACAGAAATATGCCCAATTGGTTTTTTCTTAATATTGCTTATTTATTTATTTTGTGTATGTATGTATATGTGTGTGTGTGTGTTTGTTTCTATTTATTTATTTGGCCACGCAGCATGTGGGGTGTTAGTTCCCTAAACAGGGATCAAATCCAAGCCTCCTGCATCCTTGTACTGGAAGGGCGATGTCTTCACCTCCAGACTGACAGGGAAGTTCTCCAGTTAACTTTTTAAAAAGATGCAACAACTGATGGTCAATGGGGGAAAGATAAACTTTTTGACAAATCGTGCTAGATACATGGGGTATCCGGAAGAAAAAAAGATGAACCTCAACCCAAGTCTTGAGCATTAAAAAAAAAAAAAAAATCAACTCCAGAAAGATAATGGACTTAAGTGTAAAACAAAACTGAGTTTTATTAAATATGGGAATTTTAAAATCTTTTCAAACACATAGGAGAAATCTTTGGGATTTAGGGTGGAACAAAGAGTCCACAGACGTAACAGTCAAAGTATGATCCATAAAAGATAAGAAAGTGGATGAACCAGACTTTAACAACAATAGACTCTTTTGCTTTTTGAGACACTGTAAGAGGAAGAAAAAACAAGCTCTATGGAGAAAATATTTGCAGACCACATATCCAACAAAAGCCTCATAGCTAGAACATACAAAGAGAACTCTCAAAATTTAGCAGTTTAAAAGAAAAAAACTGAATTAGAAAACCGGCAAAAAATACAAAGAGATATTTTACCAAAGAGTATACACGGGTGGAAAATAAATACATGGAAAGATATTCAACATCATTAGCCATCAGGGATTAACCATTCTGGTAGAATTAATGTGCTAAGTCACTCAATTTTGTCCAGCTCTTTGCAACCCCATAGACTGTAGCCTGCCAGACTCCTCTGTACATGGGATTTTTCCAGGATACTGGAGTGGGTTGCCATTTTCTCTTCCAGGGGATCTTTCTGACCCAGAGATCGAACCTGCATCTCCCACATCTCCTGCACTGCAGGTAGATTCTTTACCACTGAGCCACCAGCGTAGAATTAAAGGTGTTGCCTAATAACCTAGAGGTTCTCAACCATGGCAGCAATGTTAGAATCATGTCGGGGGAGGGGGTGGGGGGGTGGGGGGAAGGGCAGAGAACAGGTGAAAAACACTGACCCTTAGGGGTTTATCCTCCTCCCTCAACCTGGATTCTAATCTAGTACGCAGTGATACAGTCCTAAGTATCAGTATCTTTAAGATAATTTTAAAGTTGAATTTCAAAAATACACAGAGGTAAAGAGAAACATATAACGAACTCCCTTATACACATCATGGCTAAATAATTACCAATATTTTCCCCAATCTTATTGTATCTTTTGCCCTCTCCATCTTCTTTGGTTACTATTGTTAAAAGTATTTTAAAGCAAGTTCTAGGTATGATATCATTTTGACCCTAAGCTTTCTGTGTGTGTGTATACTGTTACCACACCTAACAAAATCAATAGTCATTCCTTAATAATATCATCTAACGCTGGTATTGAAAGGGAGGGTCTCCAGGTCTCTGACTTGTGCAGGCATGCTCTTCCCCAAGGGCTGGGAGTTAGGAAATGTGGCTTCAGGAATGGGCCGTAGGGCTGAAGCGCTAGTCCCTCAACACCCATTCACCTTATTTTTTGAATTGAAAATAATGTTAGCATTACTGTTATCTAGGATAGTCTATGGGACAGGGCATTAAAATTGTCCCATTAGCTACCACATCCAGGCTGCTCCATTTTATTCAACGTCTAGCGGCTTCCTGGGGGAAGGCAATGGCACCCCACTCCAGTACCCTTGCCTGGAAAATCCCATGGACAGAGGAGCCTGGTAGGCTCTAGTCCATGGGGTCGCTAAGAGTCGGACACGACTGAGGGACTTCACTTTCCCTTTTCACTTTCATGCACTGGAGAAGGAAATGGCAACCCACTCCAGTGTTCTTGCCTGGAGAATCCCAGGGACGGAGCCTGGTGGACTGCCGTCTGTGGGGTCACACAGAGTCGGACATGACTGAAGTGACTTGGCAGCAGCAACAGCAGCAGCGGCTTCCTAGTAAAAATATGTCCCACAAAGAACTCAATAGTGTTATTCTTGGCTGGAAAACTCATCAGTTCTGTGGCCCTGTGAATTCAGGCGTCCTCTGAATGTGCTTCAAGTCTAATTCCTGACTCCTGGAAGGCCATTGTGAACTAAGAACCGGATAAATCTAAGCAAAAAGTCAAACTACACTAGCAAAGCGAAGTGCCGTGTCTCGCACCACTAGTCCAAGTGGAAACTAAAAATGACGAAATGACATGGAAGTTTTCCAACAATTCCATCCCTCTGCAAAAACCTCTGTCTATTCACCTCCAGGGATTTTACAGTTGACCACTTTCAGGAGTTTCTTGGCAAACACCCCCATGTCCTTCTTCCAGGGTCCTCTCCAATGGGACCCTACTTTGGGAGAGTTGTTTTGCCTTTTTTCTATCAGATCTGGGACTTTTGTCTCCAAATGTTAGCTGAGTTAAAATACTGACTCTTTGTTAAATATAAAAATATGTCCTCAGTTTCAAAGTCAGTCCCCTTAAAACACTTACTGACTGCAAAGAAGAAAAACAGGGCCTGAAAGACACCACCTCATCAAGGGATCAAAGTGAAGATCTCCAATAACAAGACAAACTGAACTCGACCACTGATCGGAGGCACTGAGAAGGACACAGCATCACTTTGGTGATGCTCTTGCCAAATACACAGAACCCGAATTTCATCATGAGAGAACATCAGGCAAAACAGGCTGAGAGCCATTCTATAAACTACCTGGCCTGTCATCTTCAAAGATGTCAAGTCATGAGACTCAAGGAAAGCCTACGGAATGTTCCAGATGGAAGGAGACCAAAGAGACATGATGACAGAAAGTAACATGTGATTCCAAACTGGCTTCTTTGCTATTAAAAAAAAAATTAGGATAAGTGTGAAACTTCAATAGGTCTGAGGATTGGGTAGCAGTGACGCACTACTGTTAATTTCCTGGTTTGCATGGCTGTACAATGGTTATGGAGGAAAATGTTCTTGTTTTTATTCATGGGGGACAGGGTGTCAGATTAGAAACTTCCTCTCAAATAATCTAAGGGGAACAAATTATTTGTATTCTACTTACTAACTTTCTTTAGGTGGGTGATTGTTTCAAAATCTGAAATACACTCACATAGATGTTTTTTTAAAGTAAGCCTTGCGTATTCGAGAGACAGAAATAGGTTTTTTTGTGTGTGTGTGTCTGTTTTTGTTTTTTCTGGGTTTGACTATCCTAGAAAAAAGTCTTCTTTGTTAAAGTACCTTTCTCAGAGGTGGCTGTAGACACTGCTCTAGGCTTAGTGCACCATCTTCAAAGCATGAGGTCCGCTTTGAAATTAAGCCAACAAAATGTAAAGAACACCCAAGGCTGCTGGAATTATCAGCCTGGGCTGATAAAAGGAAACGTCATATAGATCGTATTAATTATTTCAAACCAGGGCCTGGTTCTGAGACCACAAAATATGTGGTGTCTCTACTCCTACTCTTGCGCTGGATTGTTAGAATCTACTCACTACAGAAAGTCCTTTTCACTTAACACAGTTCTCCCAGGAGGGAGGGAAGGAGGGAGATGTCTGTGTTCCTTTGAAACAGCCCTTCACAACAAAGCACCACCTTTTCCTAATAAGGCCGTCCACACTCTCAGACAGAATTAGCCACGCAATGTAGTTCAAGTTCTCAATGCATGCAAACTCAGACAGCAAGCAAAACATCTATTTATATGCTTTGTGATAATGATGTTGATCTATTATTCAATCATTTCTACATCTTACCAAAAAATGCAGTGCTCTTGGGCACGGCCCTGACTGCATCATTCCTGGCCAAACATGGAGGGGCTTGACTGTCATCACAAAGCTGCCTCAAGTTAGGGCTTGGCTTCCAACTCTGCCTTCTTCTTCTTCTTCTTCTTTTTTTTTTTTTTTTACCATTTTGAAGCTGAATAGAATAACTAGTTAATGAGTGAGGCATAGTCTGGAGGTGGTGGTAGCAAAGAATGAATTTCATTTGGCCAGAGGCCTGGAACTTGGTCTCTTTCCTCCTGAGAGCGGCTTCTTGTTATGTTCAGGGTGCACTCCAGCTCTGGTTTGTCCCAGACTAAATGGAGAATGGAATTTGCCCCAGTACAAACAGAACCCAGATCGACAATAAAACCAGGGCCAGGTCTGCTGCTAATATATGGGAGTGCTATTGTCAAAAGTCTTTCTGGAGGAGAAGGAAAAAGCCAGTGTCACTGTTGAGACATGTGAAAACCAGGAGAGGTTCTAGGCTATAAATTCACCCCTTCCCCTCCTGCCTCACACAGGGAACGTGGGAGGAGATAGATGTCCAGACCTGCGTCCCCTGGTTGGGGCTGGGGCTTTGTGATGGGGCTGGAGGAACTCTCCAGGGACAACTCTCAGGGGAAAGGCCCAGAGCAGCAGAGATGAGGAGTGGCTGAGGACAAAGAGAGAGAAAAGCCCCTGAAAGCAGTGCTACAGGGAAGTCTGAAGAGGGGCTACTGGGAGGATTTGAGGGGGACCCTTTGGATCTGAAGATTCTAGGTGAAGGATGCTTATTTCTTCCTTTCTTTAAAATAGACAGGTGGGGCTTCCCTGGTGGTCCAGTGGTTAAGAATCTGCCCTGTGAGGCTAGGGCCTCTGTGATCCTGATAGCATGGAGTGACAGGGAAAGCTGATCCAGGCACCAAGGACCCCTGCGTTCCAGCTACAGTTTTGAGATTAAGCACTTGCTAGCAGGACCACAGGAAGGAGCCTGTGAGTTGTATAGGGTTCTTCCTGGATTCACCCTTCATGACTCTGGTTTTGGTGAAGACTCAGCATGGCAAATAGGAGGTGATGTTCCTCCCAGAATCCCGCTTGAGAACCACATTTTTCCTGACGGTGCTGGATCACAGAACACAATGGATGCTGTAGGAGGGCTAGACTCACCCCCTGGCCCTGGCGGTGACTGTTTCATCAAAAGCCTGAATAGAAAAGACGGGTCTTCTTCTCTGGGGGAAGATCCGGCTCAAATGACACTTGCTTTGTGATAAAAGGCTAAAATGACACACAACTGAAACCATGATGATGACAGTGGGAGGCACCTAAGGAACACCCACTGCATGCTGGACCCTCCCCAAGCATGTCCTGTCTTCACTGCTGCATCCCCTTTACACCTTTTGTCTTCAAGTTTACAGGCGAGGAAATCTAGGCCCAAGAAGCTTGGGTCACTTCGGTCAGGACACACAGCCAGCAGGCTGTGGGGCTGTGACTTGAACTCCGACAGGCAATGGCTGTCCAGGCTGTCCACTCAGGGACATCTCTTTTAATATCTTATCATATAACACCTCTGCTTAAATTCTTCAGTGGCTCCAATCACCTAGACTATGAGATAAAATCAATCCCTTTGGCGAGGAGCACCTGGCCTGGCATAAGCTGCCCCGGCCACCCTGCCGGGCCTCACCATACTGTGTCACCTACCTGCATCCAAGCTCCACACAAAAGGAGTTACTCACGCCTTCTCCCAGTGGACCACGCTCCCTCCCTGCCCCACTTCTTTTGCCTGGTAACCAATCCATCACCAAGTCTGTCTGACAAATTCCTGATCAGACTTGATCTTGAACAGGGTGACCCCTTCTAGGAAGACTTTTACAGTTTCTCCAGGCAGATGAATCCACATTCCCCTTCTTTGTTTCTCCGCTTTGTCTCCACAATGTGCACATCTCTATATTGCAGATCTGAGCTCATCAGCACAACTGCCCGCTGGCCCTGGTCTGTTTCTCCAGTGAACTGGGACTTCCACTGCATCTTATCTATTTTTGTATTCCCAGTGTCTAGCACATGGTGGACCTTCAATAAATATTTGTGGGATTGAATTACATGACTTGGTAACTTTGGATTCATATGTCTTCCTAAGGCAAAATTTAGATCGTAAATCCTTGGAAGGTAAGGACAGTTCCTTCCCTTGAAAACAGTCCTCAGTGCTGGGGGCTTTGCTGATGCTAACATACTTAAGTATTTATTAGGTAACTGAATAAATGAACAACTACTTTCAGGGAAAGCTTTAACATGAAATGAGTAAAAGGGAGATCTCGATCCAGCTATCAGGAGATACACCCAATTTTCTGGATCTTATCCACAGAAGTAACCAATGAGGCTGAAAATGGTGGACAGTGAGAAATAAAGAAATTACTTCGGGAACATAAAGCAAGTAAAAGGTCAAGCCAGGAACATATTCATAGCTTTTCAGATTAGGAAAAGAGACTTGTTAATATAACATTAAATGATATTTTGTTCCACGGGAAATCCGTCTCCAAATGTTATTTCCCTCTTGAGGTGGTACAGTTTGCATTAAACAAAACTACTCTGATGTATTAGTGTCACTGATGGTTCTTCTCACTGAGTACCAAGAAAAAAATTGCTTCCACCATTCCATAAACACAAACTCATTTTATTATGTCTTTGTTTTCTCTTTGTCCAATTAGTTGAAAATGTTTTATAGGTCTACAGGGTATGAGGTGAGGAGATTTCTGAGCATGAGAAAGGAGTTTTCCACAATCTTCGGATACAAATCTTGGAAACTTATGCTAAACCACAGAAGAAATGTTTAAACAATGACGGGCTCCTTTCTTTTTTTTTTTTTTTTTAAGGATTTAAATTTCTTTTCAGCAATTCTAATTTCACCACTTCAAGTAATTTAAAAGGAGGCTCCAGAGTAAAATTGCGTTGTAGACCCCAGCTTGATCTCATCACTCCCTGGAAGCACTCCACTCTCCCAGGTGGCCTTATAATTCCGGTCGGAGTTCGTCATCACTGTTGTTTTCAGGTAGAAGCTACCTCTCTGGCCCTTCAATTTACCTCCTATTTACTTCAAAAGATAAAGTCCTTGAGGGGAATAAATGATCAAATCTAATGTGTATTTAAAATATTCTGTTAATTGTTTCTGTATGTCTTTCTGGAAAGAAGGACATTTTTGGAGGAAGAACAGTTACAAACATTACTGGCAGATAGAAGCCATCTGGAAGAGCATACGAAAATCACAGAGTTTTGGTCCTGGCTGGGACTGATGGTCTTGCCCTACTTTTTCAGATGGGGAAACTGAGGCTTCTTAAGGACCTGGAGGAGATCTCAGATGCTGGCTGAGTGGGGCCCTTGGTCCAGGCTTCCAGATGCCTGGTCCTAAAGACCCAGAAAGTCCTCTTGGTGACCATGACTCTGAAGGAAACCACTGGTCAGGAAAATTCCAACGCTGGGGAGCATTCCCTGATAAAGAAGATGCCAGACAATGAATCTAATGTATACGTGTGTGAGCTGCTCGGTGGCAGGAAATGGACAGAAGGGAGTATGGAAGTAAAGCCTGTAACGGGAGAGCACCTGGATTTTAAAAAATGACTTTTATAGTTAGTTTGGAATCCTAACTCAAATGATGCTCCTCCCTCCTCTAAAAGGACTAAGGACCCATCTGTAAAAAAGATGATGTACTCTCTGAGCTTTAGAAATCATAGAAAATAGACTAAAAAAATACACCATTAAATCACAAGGGAATGATGCAAGAGAGATAAGGAATTTTCATACTAGACCCGAATAGTGGAAGCTTTACATAATGAAAGGGTTGAAAGGGTTAGAAACGAATAATGTACAAAAGGGCAGAAAAAGTGAGATACCTGCACCAGGTAAGAAAGGGAGAGAAGCCCCACCCACCAGGTGTGGGAAGCATGCTGTCAGGATCCCTCTGGAGAATGGACTAGAGCAGTGGCCCCAACCCCTGGGCCATGGACTGGTGGGCAAACAAGTGAAGCTTCATCTGTATTTACAGCCACTCCCCATCCTTTGCATTACCACCTAAACTCCGCCTCCTGTCAGATCAGTGGCTTCATTAGATTCTCATAGGAGCGTGGACCCTACTGTGAACTGCTCATGGCAGGGATCTAGGTTGCATGTTATTTTTGAGAATCACCTGAAACCATACCCCGACTCTAGATGTGGGAAGAAGCCCCACCCACCAGATGTGGGTTCATGGAAGAATTGTCTTCCATGAAATCGGTCCCTGATGCCAAAAAAGATTGGGGACTGCTGGACTACAGGACAATTCAGCTATACCTTTCAAAGTATAAAATGTGTATAGCCTGGGTCCAGCAATTCAACTGTAAGGGATTTATTCTATAGATACACTTACAAATACACATTAAGTCATGTAAAATGTTGTATTACCTTAGTCTTTGTGACTACGTAACAAAAGAATAACCTAAATGTCCATCAGTAGGAACTGGTCACATAAGGAATATTTGTATGAAAGGAACGAGGCAGAAACACATATAAGCTTCTTTGTAAAAGAGTGTGTTAGCCTGTTACTTTCCATATAAAAAGGAGATGTACTTATGTCCACATAGACAATGTCCAGAAAGATACATGAAAAGCTGTCACCTTTGGTTCCCTCAAAGTCTAAGGAAGTTGAAACAATCACAATAATAATATCACCTCTCTCTAGACAGGGCTTATGTATGCTGGCACCCTACCTATGCACTTTACATGAATTAACAAACTTAATCCTCACAGAGAGTTCCTTGGACTGCAAGGAGATCAAACCAGTCAATCCTAAAGGAAATCAACCCTGAATATTCACTGGAAGGACTGATACCAAACCTGAAGCTCCAATACTTTGGCCACTTGATGTGAAGAGTCAAAACTCACTGGAAAAGACCCTGATGATAGGAAAGATTGAGCATAATAATAGAAGGGGGCGACAGAGGATGAGATGGTTGGATGGCATCATCAACTCAATGGACATTAATTTGAGCAAACTTTGGGAAATAGTGAAGGACAGGAAGCCTGGCATACTGCAGTTCATGCAGTTGTAATAAGTCAGACATGACTTAAGAGGCTGAACAACAACAACAACCATCCTCACAACAGTTCTCTAGATAGATATTAGGGTTCCCATTTTAAGGACAAGAAAACTGAGGTACAGAGTTTCTGTAACTTGCCTACGGTCAACCAGACTGGCAGGGGAGGAGTTGGGTTTGAACCGAGTCAGTTTGCCTGAAATCTATGCTCTGAATGATTCCACTCTGAAATTTACTTTTCATTGAGCATCCTGTTTAACAGTTAAGATTCCCCCCTCATTATTGTACTCATTCATATATTTTTTTAAGTTAAAATTTTTTTTGAAAAAGAGACTGGTCCCTTCCCTTCTCATTAGAGCCCCAGACCGGCTTTTGGGTAGAAGACCTATAAGAGGGAGGACACAGTGCTGGGAGTGGGACCAGCTTCAGGAGGAGTTGGGGGGACTGAGGTGTCTGCCGGGGGTGGTGTGGAGAACAAGTTGGTGGAGCAGGGGGTGGTAGCAAGCAGATCACTTCTCTGTGGGCTTCAGTTCCTTGCTTTAATGACAACCTTCTATCAGTGAAAGATTTGCTGTTTCATCCTGCTGCAGAGCTTGCAAATCTTGGCCGTACTTAGCTAATTTCATTGACTTTTGACCACTCATCATGTTTTTAACATTCATAAACAATCTGTATTCTCCTGCTGATCTGTGGGAGCATCTGACCTTCCCAGGCCAAGCAACAATTCTGAGGGGGTTGACCCCCAAAGTGATCTCTGCATACTTCAGGTGCAGGGAGAGCCGTGAACTTTGATAAACTAGCCCAAAGTCAGAACAAAGGCAGGAGAGGGTCCCCAGGTGATGTGCTATGTGACCTCACAGGTGGCCAGGCTCCAGCTTCACCGGGCCAGAGAGAAAGCATAGCTTCTTGATGGCCATCCATTTGTCCAATGGTTCAATGTATTATAGCATTGACTGCAAAATCTCCTTGAAATTTTACAATAAAATACAAGAAACCTTACATGTGTACTATGACTTCTGTATATGCATCTCCCCACCCCCAGCACAGCCACTCTACCCTGCAAGCTTTTGAGAGGATAAGTTCAGGTAGGGGTAGCCTGGGAAGATTACTGAGGAGTGTTCCCAGCCTATTTATTGGTGGGTTGAGGCTGTTAGGGTGGAAAAGGCAAGGAGGTCAAGGAGTCCAGCTCATGATGAGTGGGGTGACTGCAGTGGGAACAAGAAGCTTTGAGCAGATGAGTGATGTGATCTGATGTATGTTTTCCGGCTGCTCTGGAGGAAGCACTGTTGGAGAAGGAGTGGGATCAGAGTGGGTGAGATACTTTTATGAGATTCCACATAAAAGATGTCAGTGGCTACGATGGTGAGAGCTGGGAAGGTGGTGAGCAGTGGAGGGACCCGGGGTCTACTTTGGAGGTAGAGCCTGTAAATTTTGCTGATGTGGGAGAGGGAAGTAAACAGGAATTGAGGATGACTTCCTGGTTTTCATTCTAAGTCAGTGAGCCTTTGGTGGTACTAACTTCAGGTCAAGAAGGCTCTGCAAGGCTCTTAAGGCATGAAAAACATGATAAGAAAAATGTCAAGAGTTCTGTTTGGGTCTTTTTCAGTTTGAGATGCTTATTTATCATTCAAGAAGAAATGTCAGATATGCAGGTGAAATGAGGCACCCCCATGATAGCTAGACACAAAGATTTGAGAGAGAGACTTAGGTATGGCAGGACTGCCCTGGTGGCCCAGTGGTTAGCACTCTGTGGTTTCACTGCTATGGCCTGGGTTCAATCCCTGGTCAGGAACTAAGATCCAGAAAGCCATGTAGCATAGCCAAAAAAAAAAAAAAAAGAATTCGGCATGGCTTCCTATAACGGAATGTTTCCCAGGTAGCTCAGTGGTAAAGAATCTGCCTGCTAATGCAGGAGACACAAGAGATGTGAGTTCAATCCTTGGATTGGGAAGACTCCCCGGAGGAGGAAATGGCAACACACTTCAGTATCCTTGCCTGGGAAATCCCATGGACACAGGAGTCTGGTGCGCTGTTGTCCATGGGGTTGCAAAGAATGAGACATGACTGAGCACACATACCAGAAATCCTGAATATCAGTAGCTTCAACAAGAAGAGGCGTATTCCTTGCCCAGCTGGTGGTAATCTGGAGGTAGGTCCCTCAGGGCTGATACAGGGAATGCACTCCTCATCAAGGACCCGACACCTGTCTTTCTGTCTTTTCTTTATCGTCCCCAGCATGTGGCTGCTGTCCCCAACGCCATGTCATGGTCCAGCATGAACCAGGGTGCTCTCCTCATGAATTCCACAGTCTGGGAACAGGAAGAGTCGGGGAAGGTGAGGCTACAGAGTCTTCTGTCCATCTCATTCTCCAGAGCTTAACACCATGGCTGCAGGGGGATGCGAGGAGTGTAACCTTTTCACGGGTGCATCGCTGCCCTTAATGACATCCCTCACTGGGCTTCCAGATAACAGGAAGAGCCTCTGCTGTAGACTCATCTGCTCATGAATGGGACTGACAGTTGTGACACTGGCAGATGACACAGTCAGGGAGGGGAGGACCGGATCTGCAGAGAGAACACTGACACATGGGGCGCGGAACCAAGGGCCGTGCAGCTCCACTGGGGCTTGAGCAAGTCTGTCTTGGTTCCAGGCCTCAGGTTTTGACCGCCTCTGCCTTTCCTTCTCTCGCTGTCCTACTTGTCACAGATACCACCTTGCTGTGTTTTCTGCACTCTTTCAAGGAGCCTTTCTAGAACAAGACTGTGCGTAAACAAATGAACCAGTCTTTGACCGGTCTTCCTCCTGGTAGAACGGAAAGATGAGAGAAGGAGATAAAGAAGAGGTCAGGGTCGGGGGCAGGAAGGAAAGGGAGGAGGGGACAAAGGGCTGACTGAGGAGGTTCTTCCTGGAAGGAGACTCAGGACTTGTCCATTATATGTGTGTTGCCTGGACGCAGTGACAGATTCAGACTCTCAGAGCATCTCTTCATCAGCGGCTTCCTGGGGTCTGTCTGGAGAGATTACCAGACACTTGGTAGGAATTGGATCCTTGACCATGATCAATGATGACATGGGCATCAGTGAGTGCAGGACACTCACGTCTTCTCATGACCTGTGACCGGCGGATTGTGTCTCACAGAACCTCTTTAACAACAGACACAGACAAGACTGAGCATCTGAGCACACTGAATTATATAAAGAGCTAGTGATTCCAGCTCCAGCAATGGTCTGTGCTCCAGAGCTTCTCTCCTGAAGGTTCCAAGGCCCGGCATAACCCCACAGGTATGTAAGAAGTCAGCAAACACTTGGAAATCAAAGACATAGGAAGCAGACAGCTTCATCTGAGACACACAGCACCCTCCTCAAACACCCTCAACGCCACCCCTAGTACATTCTGCAAACTAGCAGTCCGGTTTAGATTCCAGGACTCAGGGGGCAGAACGAGCCAGTCCAGGGGGCACTAAAGCAAGAACGACCCAAAGGCAGCTGTGATTGAAGCAGCTCGGCTGTCAGAGCTGGAGCCAGAAAGGATGCTGGAATGAAGGAAATTTACCCTTGTTAAGCTTCTTGCTACTTTCTCCCAGACAAAGATTGGAGGACCACCACCAGGATGGTGTGAGTCCACATAGCATGGCTGGGCAGTTGTCCAGAGCAATCTTTGCTTTGACAGGTGAGGCCTCCATGCCAGGCTCAGCTGACTGTCCTGTAGCAAGCATGACCTTGGCTTCTATACCTATTTCCCGTATCCTACCTGTCACAGGTTGGGGCTGGCCCAGTGCCAATGCAGGAGCCGTGGGTTTGATCCCTGGGTCGGGAAGGTCTCCTAGAGTAGGAAATGGCAACCCATTCCAGTATTCTTGCTGGGATAATCCCATGGACAGAGGAGGCTTGTGGGCTACAGTCCATGGTGTTGCAAAGAATCAGAACGACGAGCGACTGAGCACACACGCAGATCAGTGCTACTAAGTTCAATCTGAGTTCAGCAGTGCACCAATATATGAGGGGCAAGGGGGAAAAGAATCCCTGTCCTGAAAATTTCCCTGGGCCATGGCCATCCCATGACGTTCGGAGAAGTTGTTTATACTCTGGTCCTTTGGGCCTCTCAAATCTGACCCCAAATTTCATAATGCTGAAAGAAACGTTTTGGGGCTCTCAGAAAGGGTCAGGAAGGTCAGGGATTCTTGGGGTGCGTGGGTGCTGCTCTCTCCAGGGAATGCCCTCCCCCAGAGACCCCTGTGGGCACACCCCAAACATGAGCCCTCCCTTTGCTGCCCGGGTCCACTCTGAGATACTCAGGCTGGGACACTCCGGCAGGAACAACAGATTCAGACCCAGGAGAGAAAGCCCAGGGGAGAACTTGGGAAAGAAGAGGGTTGGGGGGAGTTTCTGAAGTGGGGTGTGTGCTGCCCAACAACTTATTCCAGGCAGCCTCAAGTTGGGGGGTGGTCCCTGGAAACATAAGCTAGAGATGAGGTGTGATGCTGTTGTGATGTGGAGCCCTGGATCTGGGCCAGGCTGCTTGGTCATTCCCTGGTCCTGCTGTGTGGCCTTGGGAAAGAAACTTAACTGCTCTGTGCCTCAGTTTCCCCATCTGTGGAGTAACAACTAATACCAGTGCCTACCTCACAGGGTTCCTGTCAGGATCAACACATGTGAATCACTCAGAGAAGTACCAGACACACAGAGGCTCAGAAGACGTAGCCCCAAGAAGACAGGAAGCAGGAAGGACCATGTGGATCTGGGGGTCGAGCCGAGGCTAGTTTTTCCCATGCGGAGTCTGCTTCTTGGGGGAGAGCTACCTCCGGAGCCTGATGCTAACAGAAACCTCTGGGAAACCTGTGGAGGCTTCAGCGTGACTGTTTATCCAGTGAGAAGTGATCTCTGAGGCAAGTTTTCCTCTAATAAACAGCAATTTGTGAGGAGTTTTTGTTCTTGGACAAAAGTACTGTTGTTATACATCCTACAGGGAAGCAGTTTGTAAACCTCAAGGACTTGGCCTCAAGGTTATTGTTTTATTGAATTACTCTCTGAAATAGATTTTTTAAAAAAACAATAAACAACAGTACTTAATAAACCAGTGTGAGCAGGAATAGAACTCCTGCAAATGTAGAGATGGGACGCTCACCCAGTAAAAAGATAGGGTTCTATCTAGTTAAGAGCTGTTCTCTAACTGAGCTGCCTAGGTTTAGTCCTGGCTTTGCCTTAGACCTGCTGTGCTCCTTGGGCAAACTTCCTAACGTCTCTGGGCCTCTGCCTGTCTTAGATACGAAATGGAGATGATAATGATGTGCTCAGTCACTTAGCTGTGTCTTTTTGTGACCCCATGGACTGTAGCCCACCAGGCTCTTCTGTCCATGGGATTCTCCAGTGAAGAATACTGGAGCGGGTTGCTATTTCCTCCTCCAGGGGATCTTCCTGACCCAGGGATCGAACCTGCATTTCTTAGGTCTCCTGCATTGGCAGGTGGATTCTTTACCACTACACTGCCTGGAAGCTCCTCAATAATAATGATAGATCTTACACATAGCTTGTGGTGAGACTGGAATAGGTGAGACAGAAATAGGGTAATAGGTAACCTGAGTAATAGGTATACTTAGCATAGTAAACCCTAATTAATTTATCCTAATGATTATGGTAGTAAAACATAACATGCAAAGTAAACAAACATAGGATGTTTTGAAAAGACCAGTGTCCACCCCATTTTCGTACTCTGTAAGGTCAGGTAAGTTACACTGCAGTAACAAAACCCTCCAAACCTTAGCAGCTGGTGAGAGAGAGAGATGGGGGTGGGCTGGGGTTTCTCCCTCATCCACGATGTCATTGCGTAGGTGGTGTCCTCTCTGGTGGCTGCATTTGTACCAGAGGAAAGTGGACCTGAAGAGCCTGGCACCACCTCTTAAATGCTTCTCCCCAGAGGTGACACATGTCTTCTCTGCTCATATTCACCAGCCAGAACAAGCCCTGACCTTGGGGAACTCCTGGGAAGTGGGAAGTGAACCCCACCCCCACTGTGGCTGGAGTAGATGCTGGACAGTAAGTAGGTCTCACACCCAGCCCCAGGGTCCTGCAGGCAATGTCGCAGCTCAGCAGAAGAATGAGAGGTGAGGATGCCCTGAGACAGGGTGCTCCAGCTCTACAGAGCATCCTTTCAGACTCTCCCAGTTTCCTGTCCTCCCAGGACCAGTGTGGCTCTTTAAGAATTTTTTTTTTTTTTAACACTTACTGAAATTAAAGGACACTTACTCCTTGGAAGGAAAGTTATGACCAACCTAGATAGCATATTCAAAAGCAGAGATATTACTTTGCCAACAAAGTCCGTCTAGTCAAGGCTATGGTTTTTCCAGTGGTCATGTATGGATGTGAGAGTTGGACTGTGAAGAAGGCTGAGCGCTGAAGAATTGATGCTTTTGAACTGTGGTGTTGGAGAAGACTCTTGAGAGTCCCTTGAACTGCAAGGAGATCCAACCAGTCCATTCTGAAGGAGATCAGCCCTGGATTTCTTTGGAAGGAATGATGCTAAAGCTGAAACTCCAGTATTTTGGCCACCTCATGCAAAGAGTTGACTCATTGGAAAAGACTCTGATGCTGGGAGGGATTGGGGGCAGGAGGAGAAGGGGTCGACAGAGGATGAGATGGCTGGATGGCATCACTGACTCGATGGATGTGACTCTGCGTGAACTCTGGGAGTTGGTGATGGTCAAGGAGGCCTGGCATTGCTGTGATTCATGGGGTTGCAAAGAGTTGGACACGACTGAGTGACTGAACTGAACTGAACTGAACTGATGCTTGCAAAGTCATAAAAAGGGCTCTCTAAACCTGTCCAGTAAGCACCATGGTTGGTGATATTTTAGAATATTTGCTCTTTGCTATAATTTTGATGACTAGGTGGTCTTCCGGGGAAGGAAATGGCACCCCACCCCAGTACTTTTGTCTAGAAAATCCCATGGACGGAGGAGCCTGGTAGGCTCCAGTCCATGGGGTCGCTAAGAGTCGGACACGACTGAGCGGCTTCACTTTCACTTTTCACTTTCATGCATTGGAGAAGGAAATGGCAACCCACTCCAGTGTTCTTGCCTGGAGAATCCCAGGGACAGGGGAGCCTGGTGAGCTTCCATCTTTGGGGTCGCACAGAGTCGGACACGAATGAAGCGACTTAGCAGCAGCAGCACCAGGTGGTCTTCAGCACTAGAATTCATACAAGAAAGGCTGAGAACTAGACACCAACAACCTCTCATTTAATATTTAAATCAAAATGTATACTCTGGTCTTTTGGGCCTCTCAAATCTGATCCCAAATTGAACATAATGCTTAAAGAAATGTTTTGGGGCTCTCAGAGAGGGTCAGGAAAGGCAGGGGTTCTTGGGGTGCATGGATGCTGCTCTGTCCGGAATACCCTCCCGCAGGGACCCCTGTGGGCACACCTTCTTCATGAGCCCTCCCTTTGCTGCCCATGTCCACTCTGAGATACTCAGGCTGGGAAACTCCTGCAGGAGCAACAGATTCAGACCCAGGAGAGAAAGCCCAGGAGGGGCTTTCATGAAAGGCCTTAGATTCACCTGAAAGGTTTAGAGTCACCTGAAAACCTCTCAATTTAAAAATTTTTTACATCATGAAAATGTCAAACATACTCAAAAGCAGAGATCATAATGAAATGGACCGCCTTATACAAAGGCTTGGTATCATTTCCCCACTGCCATCCGGATGTAGCTCTAAAAAATGTGAACCTTTAAAAAAACAAAAACAAAACATGATTACAGCCCATTACCCTCTTATTCCCATTCTGTGATTACATTCGCTCAACTGTCAAAAATCTGTATTTCAAGCTGACTTGTTATAAGTAGATCCAAATTAGGTCTACAAATAGCTGTTGGTTATTATTTTTTAAAGACTTTTGCTGATTTATTAATTTTGTTTCTTGGATTACTAATGATGTCATTTATCACGCAACATACATTCTATCATCTGCACTTACTTCTCCATAAATTGCTTGGTCAGCCATGCTATCCCTATGCTAAGTTGCTTCAGTCGTGTCCGACTCTTAGCGACCCCATGGATTGCAGCCTACCAGGCTCCTCCGTCCATGGGATTTTCCAAGCAAGAGTACTGGAGTGGGGTGCCATTGCCTTCTCCATGGTCAGCCATAATTCTATTAGTTGTGAGCTGTTTTCATTTTGTTTGTGGGATTAGTACTGTATGTTTTTTTAACTGAAGTATAGTTGATTTGGGCTTTCCTGGTGGCTCAGATGGTAAAGAATTTGCCTGCAATAAAGACCTGGGTTTGATCCCTGGGTTGGGAAGATCCCCTGGAGAAGGGTATGGCAACCTCACTCCAGTATTCTCACCTGGAGAATCCCATGGACAGAGGAGCCTAGCGGGTTACAGTCTATGGGGTCGCAAACAGTTGGACGTAATTGAAGCAACTGAGCACACACACAGCATAGCTGATTTACAATGTTAGTTTCAGGTACAGCATGGTAATTCCCTGCTTTTACAGATTATACTCCATTAAAAGTTATGACAAATCAGATGGTTGTGTCTCTTAGTTCTCTCCATGGTGTGTCCATCTGCAAGCGCAGGGGGTCCTGTTGCCCCTGCTGCAGAGCGAGATGCTTAACCAATAAGCAGGGTCGGGCTGACGGCTCGAGTGGTCCTTTGTCAGATTCCTCCCCAGCCCTCCATGATCGGATCATTCATTGGCAAGTGTGGCTTCATCAATCATTTCATTAGAGGCTGCAAAAGACTGTTTTTACAAATTCATGACTTTTCCCCATTCCTTGGATTCTTTCCAGACGGTGATTTTTCCCTCATCAGTGCGGACTATTTTTACCCTCAAATATAGTTCATAAAAAAGGGCTGGATAGAAGCTTAATTCTTTCTTTTCTTAAGGCTCATTTTCAGAGTAAGGATTTGGTGCCCTACTTAATTCCAGTGGTGTCTGAAGGTTGTGTTTATTTGTTCGTTTGGTTGCTTGTTTTTTTTTGGTGGGGATAAGAGTTTTTCTCTTAAGTGATGATGATGATGATGATGATGATAATGGATTCATGACTTTTTATGAGTTTCAAGTGTTTCAATCAATCACATTTACTAATTCTTTTTATTCTTTTATTTCTCCATCTTTAGTCACTGGGAGGTGGTTCACTTTGGCTCCTACATCCTTTCACACGACCCATCATCGTCTCTGCTTCCTTTGTTACAACACATCTTGGCTCCTCTTGTCTATTTCCTGCCTAGACTTGGAAGTAGTCTCTCCCCCAAAGAGCCTTGCTGCTTCCTAATGGGTCTACTGATGATATTCTACAACACAAAATGCAGGTCTCTTATGTCCATGAGCCTGGGCTTGAGAGATATCATCTCTTCCTACACCACCACTCCCCAAAGCCTCCCACACACAACTCAACTTCATTCCAAAGGTCTGGAATAGATGGCACTTCTGTGGGCCCCTCAGAAAGCCTCACTGCATTTCAAATGAGTAAATAATTTTTTTCTTAGTTTTTCCTGATGCAGCTGTGAGTCTGAGAAGTGACAGACACAGTGAGATGTAAGCCAACACATAATCTAACCAGGGGGAGATGTGGAGTTACCAGCGAAGGGGACCCTGGAGATCAATGGACTGGTGAGACCAGGGGGAAGGGACCAAGACATGAGGTGGCACCAGCTCTTGCCTGAACATATATCCCTGGAGGACTGCCCCCTTTCTCTGGGAGCTTCACCCTCCTGCAAAGAGGGAGCACAGCTTCCAGCAGGACTCCTGGGGAGCCGAGAGAGAGGAAGGGGACCCCTGACTGAGATCAGCTGAATATACCAAACCATCAGTGGAGAATGGGGGCAGGGACAGGTGCCAGAGACAGATCTACTCAGGCCCACATCCGCCAGGACCCTGTGATGGAAGAGAAGAAGGACACTGCCCTTTAGAAAGACAAATGAGCTGATTCGATGAATGAACAAGGGACCATCCGTGCCAAATTCCCCTGAACTTGAGCAAGGAAAACTCTGTACAAATTACAAACATCAATAAATGAATTGCCAATTGAGTTCCTGAAATACTGGCAACTAGGAATCCATAGCAGAGCCCTTCAGAGACATGGCATGGTCACTCTAGGTGGGTAAGGAGAGAGAAATCTCTTGTTTAACCACCAGGCCCTCCCTTGGAACAGCGGGTTATCTTTCAGAGAAATGCAACATCGATCTCTTCTCCTCGACTTTGCGTAGGGGTGGAAAGAATCTTCCACTCTGCGTCTGGAACTTGTGGAGACAGAGCAGGGGGAACCCAGCTAAATTTATGCTCTGGGCTGCATGCCATCTGCTGAGCCCCGCTGTGCAATTAGCAGACCTCTCCTTTGTAAACTGTGTGGCCTCCTGCGCAGCCTGCTTGAGTCTCTGCCATCAAAATAAGTTTTATATGGGCCGTCGCTGCTCAGTGTTCTGCAAGTCATTTCTCTCGCTTAAGACCATACAAGGTTAGGGCTTGTGTCTACTTCGTTTCAACGTTCAGCTAACTGGGTCCTGCATGATTTCACATCCGACTCAAAGGAACCCAGCATCCTGGCGTTCCCAGAAGAAATGTGGGGAAATAAAACTCATGTCTGACACGTGGACGAGACTGGTAGGGGGAATCTCTGAGAGTTTGTCCAGGTGGGCTTTGTAAAATCCCATGTTCAGACAAAGCTCCAATATTTTAAACAGACAGGAAGTTGGCAGGGTGCCCCCTGAATGACTCGCTTGTTGATGTCATTTTCTGCCTGCTGTGCCAGTATGTCTCCTGAGGGCCCAGAAACAAGTCTAAGGAGGCTCTGAGATAAGCCTGGGGGTGTGCTGACTTGTGATCCTGATGCCACTGGGGCCCCCCAAGTCCAGGGAGAAGCAGCACCCTGAAAGCTCTCGGTGGGGAAAGGAGTAGAGCAGATTTTGAGCACTTGGTCCAGGATCTGTTTCTACTACTTGGACTCGTATCCTCTCCATCCCTTTTGAGATTCCTCCTCTGCACCCCCCCCCCCAACCAAAACAACCCACATGTTGAGCAGTGGCCACGATCAGTAGGTTTAGTTCGATTCAGTCACTCAGTCGTGTCCAACTCTTTGCGACCCCATGGACTGCAGCATGCCAGGCTTCCCTGTCCATCACCAACTCCCAGAGCTTGCTCAAACTCATGTCCATAGACTTGGTGATGCCATCCAACCATCTCATCCTCTGTTGTCCCCTTCTCCTCCTGAGTAGGTTAATAGTGAATTACTAACACTAGCAATGCTGAAGCTGAAACAACAGTACTTTGGCCACCTCATGCGAAGAGTTGACTCATTGGAAAAGACCCTGATGCTGGGAGGGATTGGGGGCAGGAGGAGAAAGGGACGACAGAGGATGAGGTGGCTGGATTGCATCACTGACTCAATGGACGTGAGTCTGAGTGAACTCCAGGAGTTGGTGATGGACAGGGAGGCCTAGCGTGCTGTGATTCATGGGGTCGCAAAGAGTCGGACACGATTGAGCGACTGAACTGAACTGAACTGAAGATACACATTCAGCTGGTGGAAGCCTCCACTCCTCAACTGATGAGAAGACATGGTAAGAAGCAATGGAGATACAAACAAATATGGGGGTGGTGAGAAGGAATGAGAGGGTGGGATGTATGGAGAGAGCAACATGGAAACTTATAGATAGCCAATGGGAATTTGCTATACGACTCAGGGAACTCAAACCAAGGCTCTGTAATAACCAAGAGGGGTGGGATGGGGAGGGAGGTTCAAGAGAGAGGGGCCATAGATATACCTATAGCTGATTCATGCTGATCTTTGGCAGAAACCAACACAATTTTGTAAAGCAATTACCCTTCAGTTAAAAAATAAATAAATTCTAAAAAAGAAGCTGAGAAAACTGCTGGAAGGCTGATTTCATGGCTGGACTTCTGGACCTTTCTTTCTCTTCAAGCGAGACTGCCATCCAGTTTTATTCGCAAAGCTTCCACACAATTCAGGGACCCTGGGGGTAATGTGGAAGGAAGCAGAAACAGGCTTGTTTCAAACTCCCCTGGAATGTCAGTAGGGTAAGTGTGTGAGGCCCAACATAAACTAAGCTCTTAACAGCCTTGCTTTTTTCCCCTCACTGAGCTTGTTTTGGGTCCTCACCTGGCTGGGAGCAGAATTTAAGCACTAGTGGCCGCTGCTGCTAAGTCGTTTCAGTCGTGTCCAACTCTGTGCAACTCCATAGACGGCAGTCCACTAGGCACCTCTGCCCTTGGGATTCTCTAGGCAAGAATACTGGAGTGGGTTGCCTTTCCTTCTCCAGTGCATGAAAGTGAAAAGTGAAAGTGAAGTTGCTCAGTTGTGCCCGACTATTGTGACCCCATGGACTGCAGCCTGCCAGGCTCCTCCATCCATGGGATTTTTCAGGCAAGAGTACTGGAGTGGGGTGCCATTGCCTTGCTCCACTAGTGGCCGCATATCCCTGCTAATGCTTGTTTCCCGCGTGTACGTGAGACTGCCTCCTGCAGGGGGCGCTTGGGAGCCCCAGCCCTGTACACAGGGCCTCTGCAGGGGGGTCGGCACCAGCTCTGCAGGATTTTATTCTGATGCCAAAAATCAACCCCATTTTCTCTGCCCATCCTTTCTCTCTCCTGGTCCTGCTATACAAGGGCAGATTTTCCTCCCAGTCTGTACCCCATCTTCCATCTTCCTCCTTCCCTTCGCCTTTCAGTTCTCGCTCCTTTTCCCCCGCTTTCCTGTCTATCTGTGATCTTTATAGCTTGCAACATCTTTCTCTCACATCAGTCCATGTAGTCAGTCAACTCACCAAGAGCCTACTGCATGCCAGCCTATGCTCAGCCCCAGGGGTGGGGCAGGTGCAAGGCAGAGAGACCCTGGACCTCTAAAATGGACCTGATGGGAGACAGGAGGGTAGGTGGCCAACAAGGAAGCTGAGAGGTGGATGTGGTCATCTCAGGAGCTGAGAGACACAATAAAGAAGACAGATTAGAGAAGTGTGACAGAAAGTGACAGAGAGGAAGGGAGTGCTCTTTTAGCCATTTTGGTCAAGGAAGGAACTTTTTGAGAAGGTAACATATACTCTGGACTTGAATACTGAAAAAGAGGTGGCTGTGTGATGAGTTGGAAGAAGGAATGGCAAGTGCAAAGGCCCTGAGGCAGCAGGGAGCTGGCAAACCTGAGTCGGGAAGAGACCAGAGCGGCCTCAGCTCAGGGAGACCCCGGGTTCCCAGGTTGGGGAGTAAGTGGGAGAACTGTCATCCACAGCAGAGGGTTTAGTTTGATTCTGGTGGAGTCATGATGATGGTGCTATTTAAGCAGGTAAGTGCTAAGAGAATACTCTTGTCTTAGCTTCTGTCTGTGCAGAGGACAGGGGTAGTGGCCAGGAAGTCAGCTGGGAGGCTTTGCTGTAGCCCAGAGATTATAGGGGCTCAGACCTTTACTGGAGCAGAAGAGAGGGGACAAGAGGTCAGATTCAGGGTACATTTGGGAATTCAACTGGATATGGCAAAGAGATCAGCAGGCTGGGTTTCTTTTCCTTCCCTTCCCTTCCCTCTTCAGCAACCTCCTCCACCTTTTCCCAATTGAATGATGACATATATTGAAAGTAGCAGGTTAGAGGTGGGGAGAAATCAAAAGATATATTTTGGCCACAACCTTAGCGAACCTACAAGGCAACTCAGAGAATCTGACAGGCACCCCCATGGAAGGTGCCTCCTCTGCAGAGCAGCTGGAGCCCACACTGGTGCTCAGAGCTTCAGAGACCAGATATGGGCTGGATGCCCAATTGGGATCTCTTGGCTGACTGCCTTTAGCAGTGCTCAAGCTGAACAACAATCCATGGTGACCCTAATCTGGCCCATACAACATCTGAGACATCTGTTAGACATCTGAATAGAGAGGATAGTTAGATGACTATTGTAGGTCTGAATTTCAGGGAGAAATTGGGACTAGAGAAGTGAATTTAGGAGCCATAATAACACAGTTTTTAAAATCAGGGGATTAAGGCTGTGAATGTGGAGAGGAAGCAACATGGGCTAGGAAGGAAGCCCGGGACACTCCATGATGCAGCAGTTAGGAGAGAGGAGGAAGATGCAGCAGCTGCTGCTAAGTCACTTCAGTCATGTCCAACTCTGTGCGACCCCATAGACGGCAGCCCACCAGGCTCCCCCATCCCTGGGATTCTCCAGGCAAGAACACCGGAGTGGGTTGCCATTTCCTTCTCCAATGCATGAAAGTGAAAAGTGAAAGTGAAGTCGCTCAGTCGTGTCCGACTCTTAGTGACTCCATGGACTGCAGCCCACCAGGCTCCTCCGTCCATGGGATTTTCCAGGCAAGAGTACCAGAGTGGGGTGCCATTGCCTTCTCTGAGATGCAGCAGAGAGACCCAGAAAGAGCTGCTGGTGAAACAGGTGAACAATGTGGAAAGTGATGACCCAGATGGCAAATGAAGAGAGGATGTGAAGAGGCAGACATGGGCTCTGTCAGATGAGGCTGAGCAAGATGAGCAGTGAGGTGGAGTATCTGGTCAGATGGCGACTCAGGGTGCAGAGTGCAGGAAATGGGGCCGAGCCTGACTGCAGTGGGCAGGGCAGAGAGGAGACAGGCAACCCTTTAGAGGACTTCTGATAAAGGGGGAGAAAGAAAAACAGGAGGTGAGTGGGAGCACAAGGCATAAATGATGATTCTATTTATCCTCACATGTACTGATTTGTGAAGAGAAAAGGTACAGAGCAGCACACACAGTCTTCTTCTGTGGGGTGTGGGATTTGGGCACGCATTCACATTTTCTGTATTTCATTTTGAGTTTTACCTTACACTAAATATACTAAATATGTATTATTTTTATAGTCATATAAAAAGCAAAATGGTATATAATGAAGACAGCTCATTGGGAACTCAACAGTTTCCTGTTTTTTGTCTTTGTCAGTCTTTACCATTTTCCCTCTCTGCCCCCTCCTCTTTCTGCTCTCTTTCTACTGACTCCCCTACTACCACAGTTGCGTAGCTGCATGCCACCTTGCACAGATTACAGCTGTATCACCTGTGGATGGTGGGACCCTACCTGACGGGTATGCTGTACCTGGTACAGTGCCCAGCACCCCTCCAAATTCAGGCAGCCTTAGTCAGCACTTCCTGTTGAGCCACGGATTCAATGATGATAACACGGGCTCTTTCTACTGTTCTGCTGGAGCAGCGAGGCTCACACCACCTGCTGGACCCACTGTGAATGGAGAGCTTATTACACCAAACAGTCAAGGTCAATTTGTTTTAGGGTTCACAGAGAACTTTGGATGCCTTGAGGTCTACATTCAGGTCAGCGATTTGCCCTGTGCTTAGCACAGAAGCCGCATCGCATATACTCTATGAACACTGGATGTGATGGCTATAGTTAACACTGTCACATGGTATTCTTGCAAGTTGTTCAGACAGTGGATTCCAGGGTTTCTCATCACAAGAAAAAAACCATTTCCCTTTTTATTTTCTGTGTCTATGTGAGATGATGGATGTTCAATAAACCTATTGTGATCATCATTTTATAATATATGAAAGTCAAATCACTATGTGGGCCACCTGAAATGAATACATGGCTGTACATCAATTTTATCTCAATAAAACTGAATGTTGAATGAATAAAAGGATATCGGTGTACAAGTATCTTACCATTTGTGACTCCTAAAATAATCTATGTTCAAAACCATCATATGTGAGACTCTTGCTCCTCAAGGTGTGAGCTGAGGACCAATAGCATCACCCCACCTGGGAGCTCATTAGGGTGCAGCATCATCTTGGGCTCCCCCAAGACCTGCTGAAACAGATGTGCATTTGGACATGATCCCCAGAAATTTGCCTGCTTCACAGGGAAAGCATTTGGTTGCTGGTTTTTAAATCTCTTGGTTTAATGTTCTCTACCTCTTTGGTACTTAATTGTAAGACTTTAGAGTTTTTGCTGGAGCACAGACTAGAAGTGGTAGCTCTGCATAAGTGCAAACTTTTGCCAGCAAGAGGAGAGTCTGCAGAGCAACTTTTTTAAAATCAAGGATAAAATATCTGTGTTTGTTCCCATGATGTGGCTGCTCCTCTATTTCCGCCATAGCTGTGCTGGTTCCAGCCCCCGCCCCCTCCTCCTGGGATGGTCAGGATTACAGCAAGAAGGCCTCCTCCTGGGGTGAGTGAAGCGAGCTGGCTGTTTACCCTCCGCAGCCTGCACCTGAAGCCAAGCTGGTGGTCTTATGAAGCTGCCCGGCAGTGGCGTGTTTTCCATCTGGGAAGCAGTTCAGAGCCCAGCTCAGCGGCCAGCAACAAGGACGGCTGCAGCTCTTGCCCTGCTTTCTGCTGGCCCACGCTCTCAGAGCCCCATGAAATCGGCCTCCGCCAGCCAGCTCTTCACAGACAGGCGGGGTGGACTCTGCAGGGGTGTCCAGGATTATGATGGAGGGGCCCTGGCAGGGAGGAATGGAAAACAAGTCCCAATTCCAAGCCCAAGTCCGGCTTGTGAGCCCCTTGCTGCTTTCCAGAAGAGTGCTGATGCAGGCTGCCCTTGGCCAGAGCCAGTCCAGCTTCCGGAGCACGGCCCAGCTGCTGTCCACTGTGGGGGCACAGGGCAGGGAGCGATTCCCACTCTCCACAGGGAGGAAGGGGCTTCACTTGGTCCATCTGTTGAAGAGCTAGGAAGCAGCTGGCTTCTCCCCCTCCCCTGTTCCCTCCTCCCCTTCTTCCTCCTCCTCCCTCCCCTGTTCCATCCCTCCATCACCACCCCAGCCATACCTCCTGTCTTTCTCTCTATCTTCATTGGGAGCAGGCAGGAGTGAGCTGAGCTGGCCTCTGATGATACTGTCTTCCACTACAGAAACTTGACTTCGGGTCAGGATGAAGATTCCAAAAAGACGGCCTCTCTGCCATCTTGATTTTATTGAAGGGACTCCTGCCAGTCTGTCTGAAATAGCAGAGATAAACATAATCCCATTTTCACCATGGCCAAGGCCATCGGATAAAGTTGGAATTTGATAAAGAACTAAAATACTACTGAAACAGGGGAAACCTTCCTGAAGCAAGTTCTTCTACCTACTTCCTCACAGAATTAGTCCATGGCTCCAGGTCCGGCCAACACAGATTCGTGGGCTGGGCAGCTATCAACTTCAGCTGCTAAAATCGTAGCTTGTTACTCTTCTCTCCCTCACTCATCTGCTGGGAGCATCTTGATAACTGGTAAAAACTGAATTTAAGAGTTCTCTGGAGAGCAAAGCAGAGATGCTATTGCCCCCTGGCAATGCCTCAGCTGCTGAGAATGTGATTCCCATCAGAAGCAAGAGGCAGTCTCTCCAACTACACTTGCAAGGTGTGTTCCACGTGGCCTCTGGGCGGGAGTGGCTGCAGGTGAGGAGGCAGGTGTGCTGGGAGGATGGGACAGGTGCTGCCCCTTGCTGACCAGTGGTGAGACTGGGCAACCGAGTTGTCCTTTTTAAGTCTCAACTTCTTCAGCAGTAATATGGAAAGAGTGATGCCTGCTACAAAAGTCTGTTGGTTAAATGAGGAAAGATCCACAGAGCACCTACTTCTGTGCCTTGCCCCATTGCTGGTGCCAGTAAATATTCGTTCTCTTTATTGGCACCAGAATTCTTGGTGGAGGTGTGGGAGAGGACTAGGGGGTATCATGATGACTTTTTTTTAGCCTAAATACCTCTATCCCCCTAACTCCCTAACTCCCAGATATTCAGAAGTCCTCCCCTTCTGCCTTCACATTCAGGTCCTTGAAAATCATGGCCATGTGCATTAAGTTCCCAGCAGTAGTTCTTTGTCAAAGTGCAAGAGTTCCTTGGAGGAGAAGCAGGCTGAGTTCCCCCACTGGGGCATGAATGTGCATCTTGGGTGTGGGCTTCCCCCGGAAGAACTTGGCTTCAGAGGAGGACTAAGTAGGGGAGGGGAGGGAATGGTGATGGGGGAGGGGTGAGAAGGGGAAAAGGGGAAAAGCATAAAAGGGAGAAACACTTAGTTAACAAAACAGTGATGTGGGTTCTTTCTCTAATGCCAGATCATTTATTTTGTGGAAGACAAACCTGCTTTTTTTTATAGAGGACTCTTCCTACACTGGCCATTAGAGTTTATACAGATTTTCTAAGAAATCCTGATTTTACAATGAGCCAAATTTTCCCCACATGATGCCATCTTGAAAAAAAAAAAAAAGGTTTGTCCCCAGATATATATTCCTGAACATTAACTTTCAAAGCTTACATCTCTCTAAAATCGATTTAAAAAGAATCTGCAAATTCTGTTTTCCATCTTAAGATGTATCAAATATTGAAGACATTCAAAAAGGAATAAAGAATACTATAATGAATGTTGCCCTAGCTCCCAACCAGTTTAATTGTATAGAGTTAAAAACAACAAATAGAGCATATTTTCCTAGAATATGTATCAATGAGATAACAATGTGTAAACAGGGAAAGCAAGGGCCTCATGAACAGACTTGGGGAGGGTGGCTACCTTGCACGGGGACATCAAGGAACAGGGTGAGGAGGACCCACTGCTGGAGGGGACTGTGGAGGTCTTAGCCTGCTTAGACAGTGGCATGAAGCAAAGTCTGTTAGATTCTGCCTTCAAAATTTAAAAGATGAAAAGCCCAAGATGTGCAGTGACAGAAAATTCTAGCTCTCTTCAACATCACAGGTCTAAGAAAGGAAAGTGGATTTTGGAGGCGACACACTTCATTCAGAGACTAGGCAACTCAGACTCAGTTCAGATTTGGGCATCCAGCCCACATTTTCACTAACACAAAACCAGGGAGTGCATAGGGAAGCCTGTTCTGTTTAGGTGACTGAAGAATCATTAAACAAATCACACAGAAAGCACAAAATAAAGCCCATATGAGCAGCACACAAGGACCTTTATATATTACTGACCATTATCCCTTCTTTTCAAAGGAAAGGCATTTCCATAAAGTGAGTGTTATTTACTGTGCATCTGGTATCAGACCTATTCAAGATCACCATAAAAAGATTATTTATGACTCAACAGCTATTCTTGTTTACTGCAGATGACATCATCATCCCAACACTGTGACATTACATCAGCATTTGCCCCACTTTTATTGCCTTTGCTATGAAGCCTGCGGCTCAGGCAAAAATGCCTTATGAAGACGAGCCCAGAAAATAATAAATAGAATGCAATTCCAGCCTTCCCTGTGCTCCAAGTTTTCTTCCAGCTGGACCACCCGTGGCCCAGCGAGAAGCCCCCCGTCTGTTCTCTTGGGCATCTGTCCCCCTTAGTGGGAGCATTTCTCAAGGAGGTCGGAGTAGCATCTTCCAGGGGTACAGACCCTTGCAGGAGCAGGAAAGCCAGCACCCATTCATCTTCTTCAGTAACACCATCCCAGTTTTGTGGAGGGAGGATGGAATTACTCCTCTGCTGCGAGGTGGATCGGGGGAAATTGCTATTCGTGGCGCTATGCCCTCCTCCACTTAAGAGACAGTCATTTGACACAAGCTAGACCAAACAAACTCCTCAGAACCCAGGAGCACCTCTGGAATTTGAATCACAATCGTCCCTTGTGCAGAGGAGGGAGAAGCAAGGGCCAGAGGTGAAAAGGCAGAAGCCACTGGAGTTCATTTCTTTGAGCGTACTGCAGTCAGCCTCGGCATCCCCCAGGCACTGGTTCTAGGACCCCCATGGATACCAAACTCTGAGGATGCTCAAGTCCCTCACATAAAATGGTGCAGCATTTACACATAACCTATGCACAGCTTCCCGTAAACTTTACATCTTCTCTAGCTGACCTACAAAACCTAATACAATGTCAGTGCTAGGTAATGTCAGTTGCCTGAGTGCAGCAAATTCAAGTTTTGCTGTCTGGAACTTTCTGGAATTTCCCCCCAAATATTTTCAATACACAGTTGATTGAATTTGCAAATGCAGAACTGGCAGAGACTGAGAGCCAACTGTACCTCAGTTGATTGAAATACATTTCTACTCCCAAGATGGAGTCACTCCTGCCCTGGGTGCCATGACAGCCAGTGGAAACTAATCCTTATCCTATAAAAAGGTCCAGACTTCTGCCCCATTTTGTAGGTCCCTGGATCCTTCCTTGGGAACAGGGACCACTTGTATTATGAGGTGTTGAGCAGAGTCTGCATGTTACCTACATCGTCATTTTTAATTATCTTTAACAGGTTAGATTGGCCCCAAGTTCTAGGTTCCATTCCTCCCTGTGAATTCCCTTTATTGTTAACTAAGCTGGAGTCTTTCCATCCCTCAGTGGGGAAGATCCCCTGAAGGAAAAAATGGCAACCCACTCCAGTATTCTTGCCTGGAGAATCCCATGGACAGAGGAGCCTGGCGGGCTACAGTCCATAGGGTTGCAGAGAGTCGGACAAGACTGAGTGACTTAGCATGCAAGCTGGAGTCTCTATTGCTTGTAATCAAAGACTCAAAGCCCAAGCCCTAGGCTGCGCTGTAACTGTGTGGATACCCCAACTCAAGAGGCAAACACAGTCTGTCCTGAGGAGTCAGTCACACAGCTGGCAAATGGGCTGTCCCTGACAGGGAGAGCCCAGTGGAAGGAGTTCAGGCTCCTTCACACACTCTGAGGCGCTCGAGGCCATGTGTCGTACAGATAATCAATTCAAGCTGCAAACCGAATGCCTACAGCACCATCACTCCTGAGGTTGGCTGTATCCCCGCTCCTATAGGAAAGAACAACCAGCAGTAACATTGTTCCTGGTTCCATAAAGGACTTGAATTTCGAGGTGAACCCAGGAGTTGTCCTGTAAATTTCCCCGTGCTTGCTGTTTTCCGTCCCCCTCTCCCTACACCTTTAAAAACTCATGTCGGCAGCGATTCATTTCCTAGTGGCAGGAAGCGCCACCTGTCCCCTCATCTCCTGGCAGCTCTAGGAAGTGACAGTGATAAAGAGGAATTGGCCTCCACTCCCCACCCCCAAGGGCTTCCCTGGTGGCTCTGAAAGTAAAGAATCCGCCTGCAATGTAGGAGACATGGGTTCGATCCCTGGGTTGGGAAGATCCCCAAGAGGAGGAAATGACAACCCATTCCAGTGTTCTTGCCTGGAGAATCACCATGGACAGAGGAGCCTGGCGGGCTACAGTCCATGGGGTCACAAAGAGTCGGACACAACTGAGTGACTAAGCACAGCACCTCCCTCCAAACCTGGCTCGTTAATGTTCCAGGGCTGGCTGCCTTCACAGAAGCCTGGAAGGACCCAAGAAATGAATACTCTCGTGAAAGGAAAACCCAGAACAAACAAGCGAAGCTGGCTGGGAACTGGGCTTGGCCCACCTGGGAGTCGTGTCCTGCCAAGGGCCCAAGCAGGACACTTGGCTAGTCACTACACAGTACTGTTCTTGTTGCTGAACACTCACTCAATCAGCAAAGCTCTCTGTGTTAATCCGCAGACTCTGAGACGGTGTTTTGGTTACTGAAGCTGTCAGACAGACAGGAGGACCCAGGCAGGCCCAGCAGGGCTGGCGGGTCCCTGCTCCACAGGGCCTGGGGCCTCAGCAGAGTGCTGATTTGACAGGCTGGGGGCTGGACAGTGGGGGCAGGGGGATGTCTTCTGAGATGGCTTGGTCACGGTCACTCATGTCTGGCATGGGGTAGGGATGGCTGGAGGGCCGAGTTTAGTGGGACTGCAGCCCAGTGGAGGAGCCCTGGGAGGTGGATGGCACTGCCTGCCTTATGTCCTCAGGCGGCTTCCTGGCCTCACTCCCGCTGGGCACTGTGGGTAGAGGCAGCACCAGTGGCCCAGGTTCAATGGGAGGGCGTCAATGAATTGGGAGCCATGTTTAAAGCCACCATGGGCTGGAGAGAGGCTGTCCGGAAAGGGTGACAGTGAGGGTCGGTGCTCCGGAGAAGTTAGTGTTGCACCCTGCTCCCTCCTCTGGGCTCCAGATACAGCTCTCAGAACACTCTCTGCTGCCCGTCAGCCTCCAGGGTAAAGTGTCGGGTCTGAGGACTGGAGTACTAGGGCAGCACAGCACTCAAGAAGGGGCCTTCCACATCCCCAGGGTTGGGAGGCAGGTAGGGAGCGATGCGGTGACTGGGCCTGGGTGAGTGTGGTCCTTTCTCTCCTTTGTCCCCCTCCCTCACAAAGGGGGTCTGACCTGACTTCATGACATGCAGCTCCAAACTTGGGACTCTATGGTCTCCATCCACCTGCTGAGTCTCCAGCCCCCAGAACCTGCAGTCCCTGGAGCCAACTCTGCAGAGCCTGAGTTTCTTCCCTCCTTTCGGCCCTGGGATCCGAGAGCTCACATGCTGATGGGCTGGGCGTACAAGGGTCTGGAAGGGCCTGCATCCAGCAGACCTGGGTGGCCACTCCTGTCTGTGTGGGACCTGCCACCCCAGCACCTCACATGCAGGATGGTGCTTCCACCCACCTGCCACCTGATGGGCTCAGAAAGTTCACCTAGCACTGGAAAAGGAAGGAAGAAAGGGGTAACTGGGAATGGAAGGGGTATAATGATGTTGAAATCGGAGCTTAAAAAAAAAAAATAAACTAAAGGAGTGAGATTCCAGAAGGCTGGTGGGGATACAAGGCAAGGGAGTGTCATTGTCATGTCGGCACAGAACATGGAGGCCCACAGGTCAGTGCCCACTAGATCCAGATGGACCCAGGGCCCTGGTCTTTTCCCTCTCAGGCTTCTCTCCCTTCCAGGAAGCACAGTGTGCAGTCACTCCTGTGGGCCATGGACGTGAGTGTCCCCTTGGCTCTTTGCAACGCCCCTCATAACATGAGTTGGACCCATGGGCCCCAGTGTGCACCAAGAAATGAAAGCACAGCATACAGCTGAGGCCCGGTGGGAAATTTATGTTACACAAATAAGGCTTTGTGGGCTGGGCCTAGCTCTGCAGTGCCCAGCCTCAATAACCTCCAAGGTCAAGCACAAGCTCTGGACTCCTCTGATCTGTGGGCAGCTCTCCACATAGACTGCTGAGACCCTGTCTCACACCATGCAGGCTGCATACCTGTTTCCTACTTTGCTAGTAATAAACAAGGTACATTGTCTGAGTCTTCATTCTCAGCAGCCCTTGGATCTGGCTTAGCTCTGCGGCTGGTGCAGCTCATCTGTGGATCCTAGCATGGTCCACTCAAGCTGTGAAACTCTCTTAGCCCTTCATACCATGAGCTCATGCTCTCACATCTTTAACTGGCTCAGCCTGAAAGGTCTTGCTGTTAGGTCTTGTCTGTCTTGCAGTTTGTGCCCTGTGGTTGCTTGCATGGTCCTGTATCTTCAGTGTCTCTGTCTCACTTAACCACTGCTCCATTCTCTCACCAAGTACATTTACAGTACATTCATGAAGTCGGCATAGCAGTCGTCCCCATCCCATTATATTGGGTTTGAGCATCAGACTTGTTTGGCTGGTAGGATGTGAGGCAGGGGTGGGGGTGGGGGAATGTGCTGTGAGTGTCTGGGGCTTGGCTTGCTCTCTTGTACTCTGGCTCCAGAATGAAATACACAAGAAACTGACCTAAACCCAGCCAAACTGCAGACCCAGAAATAGGAAAAGTAAATGCTTCTAAGCATTGAACTTGGGGACTGTTTGTGATACAGCATGTTCTGTGCAAAAGCTGACCAATACAGAACCTCCTTGGGGGCAAGACCTGCCTCATGGCTGGTTTTGTTCTTTCTGATTCTGTGACTTCAGCTGATGACCTCTTCTCCCATGACCAGCCCCTTACATCAGCCAGGTCAGCGCCTTCCTCAGTCTCCCCTCCTCAACTCCCTCCCCTCGTGACCTCAGTCCCCCTCCTCATCCTCCCCTCAGTGAGCTGATGGAAGACCTCAGTCCCCTTGACACCAGGCTATGTAGCTCATGATAAACAAGGCCAATGGTTCTACAACACAGATCACAAAACTGATTCAGAACGCACTGTTTACCATCTTTCTCCCCTGATTAGAAACGTCCTAGTGATGGGCAGAGAGTACAGATATCCCTCCCAGCAAGGGCCAGTGCTGCTTCTTTAAATTGTGATAAAATATATGACCATGACATTTACCATTTTAGTCATCTTTAAGTGTATAGTTCTGTGGCATGAAGTATATTCACACTCACCATCACCACACCACCGTCCATCTCTAAAACTTTTCATCTTCCCCAACTGAAAGTCTGTTTCCACTAAACATTAACTCTCCATCACCCTCCTCCCCTTATCACCTCAGCCCTTGGAAATCACCGTTCTTTGTCTGTTTCTGGGAATCTGACTGTTGTGGGTGCCTCATCAGTGGAACCATCATACACGTGTCCTTCCGTTTCTGCCTTATTTCATTCAGCCTAATGTCTTCTGGGTTTATCCATGCTGCAGCATGTGTCAGAATTTATTTCCTTTTTAGGGCTGAATAATACTCCATGGTGTGTATATTTCACATTTTGTTTATCCATTCGTCCATCAGTGGATATTTGGGTTGTTTCTACCTTTGGCTGCTGTGAATATTGCTGCAAAGTATATGGTATACCAAAGGCTGGTGCTTCTTAACTAAGGTGTCTGCAGCTGGGGGGTAAATACCAGGACTTGTACTTTAGGGGAGTGCTGAAAGCAGTGCTGGGAAAATAAATCAGACCAGAATGTTTCCCTGAAGCCTTTCTCACTAGGCTCAAGGTGAAGGAGAGAGGGTAAGCAAAGTGCCTCAGCCATCCAACAACTCTCTCCAAAGACACTCTTTAATATCTAACCTCAAACAATGTAAATCCTTGGCTGGGTACAGAGTTCAGGGCTGCAAAATGTCTTCAGACCCCTTCTTTGCAAGTCCTGCACCTGTAGATGTTGTAAATCATCACCATCACTTCCTTTGCTCTCGGTACATGCATCCTGCTCAAACTCCTCAGGAAAGTGGAATCTCTTCCTGCCCTGCCCCCTCCAGCCTGCCTTGTCCTGCGATGCACCTTGGCCCACTGAACGTGGCAGAAGGGGTGCTGTCCCAGTGCTGAGCCTTGCCTTTAGGCCTGGCATCCTGAGGTGGGGTGGGAGTTCAACAGACTGGTGAGAAGGCCCACTATCCGTCTACCATGCTATGAGAAAACTCAAGCTAGCTGTGGGAGAGGCCACGCAGCAGAACTGAGGAGCCAAACCTCTGGGAAAACCCAGACCCCCGTCACACGGCGACTGTCAAGCCATCTTGGCCCCTCCCTGCCCCTTCCCTGACAGTTTGGGGATCCCACCTGGGGCCCTGATCGACAATTGGGGGTTAAAATAAAACAGTCATTTTATTCCTCTGGGTTTTTTTGGTCCAGGTTAGGCCACCGTGGGCACCTATCAGAGGCTCACCCTTTACTCTGCTACGTTGGGACGCTCTGTAATTATGGTTTCATCCTCAGCCTTTGGGTGCCTCCGCAGAAATGAGACGAATTTCATTTTAACATCCTGCTACATACATTTCAAGACTTTCAGAGAGAATGTAGACGTGATGGTCTGTTTTTTTTTCTTCTTTTTTTTTTTTTTTTTTTTTTTTACCATATTCAGTTCACTTCAGTTCAATCACTTAGTCCCGTCCGAATCTTTGCAATCCCATGGACTGCAGCACGCCAGGCCTCCCTGTCCATCACCAACTCCAGGAGTTTACTCAAACTCGTCCACTGAGTCGGTAATGCATATTAATTCTATGTTAAGTCCCCGTGGCTTTCCCCCTGGCAAGCGGGCCAGTAGCAGGAAGAGGCTCAAGCCCCTGAGGTTACAAGGGGGGGGGGGGGGGGGGGGGGGGGGGGGGTGGTGGGGGGGGGGGTGAGGGGCTATGCTCCAAGCACAGTAATGCACTTTCTCCCCACACTTCATGGGGCGCCGGCAAGACCACCCCTCCACCCCAACCCGGGGGCTGTGGGAGCATCTCCACCTGATACCTGGACTCCACGCCCCAAAATCCCACTGTTACTGGCGGGAGGGCTTGGGAGAACCCACTCTCACCCTGCTCCCCGTGCGTCATCACTCTAAAGTTTGAGAACAGGTTGCAACGGGGAAAGCGGAGGTGCCTGGCGGCGGGGTGTAGGGGGTGTGTGTGTGCGGAGGCTGCTGGCAGCTCTGGGCCAGGGTGCGGGGGTGGGGAGATGAGGGGGTGGTAAGGTGGCAGGAGGGAGTGAAGAGGGGTGGGGAGACGGAAAGGGGGAGGGGGTCGACAAGTGGGTAGGGGAGGGTAAGGGTGTGAGTAGGGCTGGGGACAGGGTGACCCGCCTTCTCGCTTCCTCCCAGCCCCACCCGCAGGCCCAGCTCTCACCTTCTGGCTGCTGGAAGGTAACACACAGAGAGTCCGCAGACCCGGATGGAGAGGATGGGCCCAGAAGGGCTGAACTTCTCCTGAAGCATCACCTCGGTCAGGTGAGAGTGCAGGTCCCCCCACCTCAGAGTCTGGCTGTAGGATGACTGGGTGCGCTGGGGCCCGGAGTGGGGTTGGGCGGGGGAGCTGGGAGGGCGAGGGGTGGCAAGCGCAGACAGACATAAATCAGGGGACAAGAAAACTACTCAGCGGCTGCAGAACCGGGTCAATCCGGCCTGATCTGGGCCGCATCTGGCCGGGGAGCAAGGGCACAGGGTCCGCTGGGGCAGTGGGAAGACTTCTGCCGTTTGGTTCTGTCTTGGAGCTGGCGGCAGACCTGAGGCTTGGTTACCCTTGAGCATCATCTCTTAGATGCGTTCATCAGGAAGGAGTCTAGAGAAGCCAAGTTTTGACCATCGATGATCTACGGCTTCTCACATAGCAGAGCTCGGGGCAGGAGGGCAGAGACACGCACCATCTGTCTCTACACAAAGGCAATACACCAATACACCCGATCAACAAACTATTAAATTCAAGAAATACAGATGATACCACCCTTATGGTAGAAAGTGAAGAGGAACTAAGAAGCCTCTTGATGAAAGTGAAAGAGGAGAGTGGAAAAGTTGGCTTAAAGCTCAACATTCAAAACGAAGATCATGGCATCTGGTCCCATCACTTCATGGGAAATACATGGAGAAACAGTGGAAACAGTGTCAGACTTTATTTTGGGTGGCTCCAAAATCACTGCAGATGGTAACTGCAGCCATGAAATTAAAAGACACTTACTCCTTGGAAGGAAAGTTATGACCAACCTGGATAGCATATTCAAAAGCAGAGACATTACTTTGCCAACAAAGGTCTGTCTAGTCAAGACTATGGTTTTTCCAGTAGTCATGTATGGATGTGAGAGTTGGATTGTGAAGAAAGCTGAGTGCTGAAGAATTGATGCTTTTGAACTGTGGTGTTGAGAAGACTTTGAGAGTCCCTTGGACTGCAAGGAGATCCAACCAGTCCATTTTAAAAGAGATCAGCCCTGGGTGTTCTTTGGAAGGACTGATGCTAAAGCTGAAACTCCAGTACTTTGGCCACCTCATGCGAAGAGTGGACTCATTGCAGAAGACTCTGATGCTGGGAGGGATTGGGGGCAGGAGGAAAAGGGGACAACAGAGGATGAGATGGCTGGATGGCATCACCAACTTGATGGACATGAGTTTGAGTAAACTCCGAGAGTTGGTGATGGACAGGGAGGCCTGGTGTGCTGTGATTCATGGGGTCAGACTCGACTGAGTGACTGAACTGAACTGAAATTCAAGAAAATACATTCTGTCTGACTGATTTGGGGAAAAAAAAAAATAAAAACCCCTCATAACCATCTCAAAGGCCAAGGTTCAAATTCAGAATTCTCACCCCTTTGGAATTGGAGGCTGGAATATGGTGGCCATGACCCTGGGCTTTGTTCTGTTTCCTGCCTCTTGCCAGGGCGTCAGGGGCTTGGTCAGCATTACCTGGCTCTGGCTGTGGGGGTAGGCATAGGGCACTGCCAACTAGGGAAGCCTTCAGCTGCATGGTTTTCATTAAGTTTCTATCGGTATTACCCACATGGCTGATCTCTAGTCTCCAGCCCCTCTTGGAGTCTGGGGCTAACATCTCTGGAGGTTGGAACTGATTTAGTGTGTCCCAAGTCTCCAGTGTAAATCATATTATCCTTCTGGGCAGTGCCTTTAACCTCCAGGCAAAAGCAGATTCTCTTTTTAGGCAGGACGTTCCAGAGACTCAGACATACCACCCCTCCCCCTCTTCCCCCCACCATTAGCCAGGGCAAAAGCCAGACCTCACTCTCCTGCTCCTGCTCAGTCGCGCCCTACTCTTTGCCACCCCATGGACTGTAACATGCCAGGTTCCTCTGTCCCTGGAATTCTCCAGGCAAGAATACTGGAGTGGGTTGCTGTTTCCTCTCCAGGAGAATCTTCCTGAGCCAGGGATGGAAACTGCATCTCCCACAGCTCGTGCACTGGCAGGCGGATTCTTTTACCACTAAGTCACCTGGGAAGCCTGACCTCACTCTGAGTGAGGCTGATTCTTCACCTGGGTCAACGGTGATTTTGATCAGAAAAGCTCTCCAGAAGGTGACATAATCCAAGGTGAGCGGCACAGTCAAAGAAGCAGTGTCGCTGCACGGTGAATTCTCTGAGGATCCCAAGGCTCAAAAGGGAACGAGAGACTTTTCTTTTGGTCTAGTGTATAAGAATCTGGCTGCCAATGCAGGAGACGTGGGTTCGATTCCCGGTCAGGGAAAATCCTGCATGCTGTGGAGTGACTAAGCACGTTCATGTGCCACAACTTCTCAGCCTACACACTCTAGAGCCCAAACTCCACAACAGGAGAAGTTACTGCAATGAGAAGACAGCATACCACAACTAGAGAATAGCTCCCACTTGCTGCAACTAGAGAAAAGGCCCCACAGCAGCAAAGACCCAGCACAGCCAATAAATAAGTAAATGATTTTTTTTTATTTTAAGAGAGAACAAGGGAATGAAAGAGATTCCAGATCCAAGAAGAGCAGCCCAGGGTGGCAGAGCCTGGCAGGGGTGACATCAGGAAGGCCCAGATGGAGCTGAGGGTTCAGGAAAATTGCCATGCAGGATGGCCCTTCCAGCCACTTTGCAATGGCCTGCATAGGACCACCAGCTCTGGGCACTGGGGTCAGCGAGGCCGATCCTTCTCCAGAAGTGGCAATGCATAAAATCTTATTTACTTGTCCAACGTGAAAAGCAAGAAAGCTCTGAGAAAATCAAAGCTAGAGACAGGGAAAAGCTGATGAGGGAAGCAAAACATTGCTTCTTATATAGTAAGTCCCCTAACATACATGGATGTGAGAGTTGGACTGTAAAGAAAGCTGAATGCCGAAGAATTGATGCTTTTGAACTGTGGTGTTGCAGAAGACTCTTGAGAGTCCCTTGGACTGCAAGGAGATCCAATCAGTCCATCCTGAAGGAAATCAGTCCTGAATATTCATTTGAAGGTATGATGCTGAAGCTGAAACTCCAATACTTTGGCCACCTAATGGGGCTGACTCATTGGAAAAGACCCTGATGCTGGGAAAGACTGAAGGTGGGAGGAGAAGGGGATGACAGAGGATGAGATGGTTGGATGGCATCACTGACTCAGTGGATATGAGTTTAAGTAAACTCTGGCAGTTGGCCATGGACAGGGAGGCCTGGAGTTCTGCAGTCCATGGGATTGCAAAGAGTCGGACACGACTGAGCAACTGAACTGAACTGAACATTCGGATGAGTTCCATTTCAAGAGCATGTTCCTAAGTCCAATTCATTCATAAGTCCAATAATGTTAGCCTAGAAACCCAACCACACAATTGGCTATAATACTGTACTGTAATATGCTTATAATACTTTTTACACAAATAATACATTAAAAACAAACAATAAAACATCTTTAATGTGCTTTAATCTTAAGTACAGTTCCTTGAAAAGTACAGTAGTACGGGACAACAGCTGAATTACAGGGGCACATTCGCATCCTTCAAAGTTTGAAACTTGAAGTTTGTATGTGGGGACTTGCTGTGCTTGTATTCAGCTGGGAATCTGTAAAACTCCCTCCTGGTACCTCATGTGAGTGAGGTATGGAGAAGGGATCAGGTGACGGCAGGTACAGTCACACCCCCGCTCCAGATTCCTGTGCTTGAAGGTGAATGATAACTCCTCACCTGAAGTCACCTCCAATCCCTCTGTTTGTGTTCCTCATTTTCACTGTCAACTCTGATCAGGATTTTGGAAGGACTGATGCTAAAGCTGAAGCTCTAATACTTTGGCCACCCGATGTGAATAGCTGACTCATTGGAAAAGACCCTAATGCTGGGAAAGACTGAGGGCAGAAGGAGAAGGGGGTAACAGAGGATGAGATGGTTGGATGGCATCACAGACTAAATGGACATGAGTTCGAGTAAACTCCAGGATAGTGAAGGACAGGGAAGTCTAGTGTGCTGCAGTCCATTGGGGTCAGAGAGAGTCAGACATGACTTTGTAACTGAACAACAACAACTGATCAGGAGGCCAAAGGTTCTCTTATAACTTAACCCATGACATGAAGCCAGAGGGGATCACTGATATCAGAACATAAGAATCAGGACTCAAGAGGATCTCAGCAGAACGTAACAACAAAGGAACAAAGTTTAATGGAGATAAATGTTGTCTATGATATATATGTTATATATCCCTAAGTTTAGGTCTGAGAGATCTGGCTTAATAAGAATTCATGTGAAGAAACAGGAGAGGCTTTTAGTTATTGAGAACCCATTATGAACCCACAATAGAGTTACCCTCAAATATTAACCAGACCTTAGAATGCATTGAGAGAAAGAAAGCATATACATCAATAAGGCACTTGAGGACTGTACCTCCCCAGTGTTTGGGCTTCCTGTTTAAATGATCAGGTCCAGAGAGAAGTGGTTCAAGTGATGATGACTCTGGAAATCCCATCATCAAGAACCGGTTGAAGAAGCTCAAGGGTTTGAGTGTGAAACAAGAAGGCTTATAGGAGACTTGCTAGCTGTCCTCTAATATATGGAGGACCATCATGGGAAAGGAGTAATAGATTTATTCTATGATACTCCAGAGGGGCAAGATTAACATGAATGAATGAAAGATACAGGAAGAGCTTCAGCTCAACACATGGAAGACTTTTCCAAAATGAATGTCTTATATCGTAGTTAACTCCCACCCCTGGAAATATCCACCTAGGGATATTACAGAGAAGACTTTTGGAATCCAGGGAGATACAATAGCTGAACAAAATGTGGGATCCTTCATGGTGGAAATTCCAAGCACTGTGGCAGCTGCAATGCTCATCAATTTGGACCATGAAAGCAGCTGTCTCCTGCCCCTACAGTAACCAGAGGATGGCTCTGGTCCTAGAATCATATTACTTTTCCCCTTAGTTTTGAAGGTTGGTAATAAATCAATAGCTTTGTTGTAGCCAGACTGAAGTTCTGGCTTTTCACATTGGCAACAACAATCTCTCATTTGACTGGAATGCAATTTGAGTAAAATTAACTCACTTTCCATATGGTCAGGTGTGCAGAAAGCCCCGAGTCCTGATTCATTTTTCCTGGATTGTGATTCTTTCATATTCATCTGCACTGGTTAAGGTCTCCTATTTATAGCTGATGAGACATTGAGGTGGTCTGGGGGTTGACTCCTTACATTCATTCCTCTAGAAAACTCACAGCAGCTATAAAAGTTGGCTATTTTCTAGAAAGTGCCCGTCTATTATTTTTCATGTCCACCATGGGACACCTGCAAAGATATATCTGTGCTGACCTTCTAAAAGTTCAACTTGGTTTTCTTTGTCCTGCAAAGAGCACGTCTGATGAAAGTCAGATGGGGTTTAGGTCATTAGTGGGGAGTCTGCCAGTGGAGTTGTGCTTAAGGGAAGGGAAGAAAAACAACAACAACCACAGATGAGAGTGTGTCCTCAGGCTGAGGCACTAATGATGGTGAAATGGACACCTTCTGAGACAACAGGAGGCTGTATAAACTTACATAAACTTAAGAAAGCTCTTGGGTATTTCTGAGCCTGTAGAGATGGAGAAAAAAATGTCCCCAATACTGATGAGGCTGACTTTGCTGAGTCCACGAGTCATTTTCCTTAATGTGTGTGTGCATATATATGTGTGTCATGATGGCTCTGGTAGATACAAGCTACAGAAAATTCTCAGAGTTTATCAGCAAATCAGTAAATTTCACTCTTGCTGCCATCTCTGTTTCCAGCCTGAGAGGAAGATGACCTCTCATCTTCATTACCTGATGTTAGCACATCCAAGTGGGTATATGATGCTTGGCAACACAGTCAGTTAGGATTGCATTGACTTTTACCTCCACACTCTTTTTTCTGTTTTTTTTTTTTTTTTTTTTTGCATTTAAAAATGACTTGGTGGTCAAGTGGTTAATAATCTGCCAGTGCGGGGGATATGGGTTCGATCCCTGGTCTGGGAAGATTCCACATGCTGTGGAGCAACTAAGCTGGTGGGTTACAATTACTGACCCCACATGCCACAACTACTGAGGTCTATGAGCCCTAGAGCCTGTGCTCTGCAACAAGAGAACCCACTGCAATGAGAAGCCGGCATACCACAATGAAGAGCAGCCCCCCCACACCGCCCACTCACTGCATCTAGAGAAAGCCCTTGCACAGCAATGAAGACCCAGGATAGCCAAAAATAAACAAACAAATAAATCTTAAAAGATATATATATAAATGGCAGCCCACTCCAGTATTCTTGCCTGGAAAATCCCATGGATGGTGGAGCCTGGTAGGATACTGTCCATGGAGTCGCAAAGAGTCGGACATGACTGAGCAACTTCACTTCACTTCACATACTGGGGGTCCAGTGGTTAAGACTCTGCACTTCCTCTACAAGGGGCATTGGTTAGATCCCTAGTCCGGAAACAAAGATCCCACATGCCACATGGCGAGGCTGAAAGAAAAAAAAATAATAATAATAAATAAAATGACTTTTTAATATTTTAAGAATTTCTAACAGTCTGAGAAAAGGAACAACTTCAGAGATGAGTTTGGAGCATTTTACCTGATGGGCAGCATTTTGATAAGTACCCACTGGGACATGCACTAAAAAACTTTTCAAAAGGCCAGTTAAGAATTTGCCCCATGACTGGAGGGGTGCCCTTGCCCCACCTTCTTCATGAAACCCTTGGGTGAAAGAAGAGAGGATGATGACAGTGTGTGTTATTATTGGAAGTTGTCTTGTGGCATGGCCCCGAGGCAGCCTGTACGCCGTGTGCATGCAGATCCTCCGTGTGTGGGTGGGTATGTGGGGGCCAGAGGGTCTGTGTACAGACGGGGCAACTTTCCTGGTGGTGGAAATACAAGGACCCTTGGCTTCCACATGTACAAAGTATGAATTTGGAACAGAAAAGGGTCTTTAGAAATAACTTTGCTGCATAGTAGGATCTGCTGTGGAGAAGGCAATGGCACCCCGCTCCAGTACTCTTGCCTGGAAAATCCCCTGGGCAGAGGAGCCTGGTAGGCTGCAGTCCATGGGGTCGCTAAGAGTCGGACACAACTGAGCGACTTCACTTTCACTTTTCACTTTCATGCATTGGAGAAGGAAATGGCAACCCACTCCAGTGTTCTTGCCTGGAGAATCCCAGGGACAGGGGTCTGGGCTGCCGTCTATGGGGTCACACAGAGTTGGACACAACTGAAGCGACTTAGCAGCAGCAGCAGCAGCAGCAGCAGGATCTGGTGTGGAACTTTGAAAAGAAAACCACAAACTACCTATGAAAGTGAAGACACTCAGTCGTGTCCGACTCTTTGGGACCCCATAGACTGGAGCCCGCCAGGCTCCTCTGTCCATGGGATTTTCCAGGCAAGAATACTGAAGTGGGTTGCCATTTCCTTCTCCAGGAAGTCTTCCTGACCCAGGGATTGAACCCAGGTCTTCTCCATTGCAGGAAGATTCTTCACCACTTGAGCCACGGGGAAAGCCGAAGAATACTGGAGTGGGTAACCTATCCCTTCTCCAGAAAATCTTCTGGACCCCAGAATCAAACTGGGGTCTCCTGCAATGCAGGTGGATTCTTTACCAGCTTAGCTAGTAAGCCCTAAACCTATTGTTGACTGGAAAAAAAAAAAAAAAAAAAAAACACAACCTGAAAGTTGAGAATTATGTTTTATTTGGCGGACATTCCGAGAACTTAAGCTTGCCTAGGATACTGCCTCTCAGGAAGCTCTGAGGGACCAACAGAAGAGGTAGGGGAGGAACCAGAATATATAGGAGGTTTGCAACAAAGACCAGTAGTTGGAATATCAAAAGATGACTGTTAATAGAAGAAAACCAGACATCACTGGTTAAGAAATTAAGCACTTTTCTGTGTGGGAAGATGCAAGAATCTGGGCTCATTGAAATCACTCCTTTGATAAGTGTCTTAACTAGAGCCAGTAGCCTGTTCTCTCCCATCCTGAATCTCCTCAGGGTGCACAGTTTGCAGGAAGGGCTACAGTGGTTGCTGGGTTGCTGGACGCATTTTCCTTTGTTTTCAGAGGTGGCAGGTGACACTTTTTCTGGCAACAGGACCAATGCCTGTGCTGTAAACCACTTGAATAAGACTTTCTGATGATAGGGCCCAGGCATCTGTATTATCTAAGTTACTAGATAATTTGATGTATGCTATGCTTGCTTCCTTCCTCCCTCTGTGTGCCCGCGCCCCGGGGGCCTTTGTGTATATTAAGACCAAAAAACCCAACTGATCCTGGTCTAATCCCTTTATCTTACATACTGTGATCACACAATTAACTAGCACCTGCACTGGAGAAGGAAATGGCAACCCACTCCAGTGTTCTTCCCTGGAGAATCCCAGGGACGGAGGAGCCTGGTGGGCTGTCATCTATGGGGTAGCACAGAGTTGGACACGACTGAAGTGACTTCGCAGCAGCAGCAGCAGCAGCACTGGAGGTAGATTCTCTGGTATGTTCTCTTTAAATATAAACAATAATATAATATTATAATAATATATCAGATCAGATCAGTCGCTCAGTCATGTCCGACTCTTTGCGACCCCATGAACTGCAGCATGCCAGGCCTTCCTATCCATCACCAGCTCCCGGAGTTCACTCAGACTCACATTCATCGAGTCAGTGATGCCATCCAGCCATCTCATCCTCTGTCGTCCCCTTCTCCTCCTGCCCACAATCCCTCCCAGCATCAGAGTCTTCTCCAGTGAGTCAACTCTTCTCATGAGGTGGCCACAATACTGGAGTTTCAGCTTTAGCATCATTCCTTCCAAAGAAATCCCAGGGCTGATCTCCTTCACAATGGACTGGTTGGATCTCCTTGCAGTCCAAGGGACTCTCAAGAGTCTTCTCCAACACCACAGTTCAAAAGCATCAATTCTTCAGCGCTCAGCCTTCTTCACAGTCCAGCCCTCACATCCATACATGACCACAGGAAAGACCATAGCCTTGACTAGGCGAACCTTTGTTGGCAAAGTAATGTCTCTGCTTTTGAATATGCTATCTAGGTTGGTCATAACTTTCCTTCCAAGGAGTAAGCATCTTTTAATTTCATGGCTGCAGTCACCATCTGCAGTGATTTTGGAGCCCAGAAAAATAAAGTCTGACACTGTTTCCACTGTTTCTCCATCTATTTCCCATGTAGTGATGGGACCAGATGCCATGATCTTCGTTTTCTGAATGTTGAGCTTTAAGCCAACCTTTTCACTCTCCACTTTCACTTTCATCAAGAGGCTTTTTAGCCCCTCTTCACTTTCTGCCATAAGGGTGGTGTCATCTGCATATCTGAGGTTATTGATATTTCTCCCAGCAATCTTGATTCCAACTTGTGTTTCTTCCAGTCCAGCATTTCTCATGATGTACTCTGCATATAAGGTAAATAAACATGGTGACAATATACAGCCTTGACGTACTCCTTTTCCTATTTGGAACCAGTCTGTTGTTCCATGACCAGTTCTAACTGTTGCTTCCTGACCTGCATACAGATTTCTCAAGAGGCAGATCAGGTGGTCTGGTATTCCCATGTTCTCTTTAAATATAAACAATAATATAATATTATAATAATATATATATAAATATTATATAATATATAATCCAGAAGGGGAAAAACAGAGCTGATTTCTGGTGCTTCCAGTCTTTCCACTCTTCTGTATTCCCTTTTTTGGCTGTGTTCTCATTCCCAGCCAGTTCTCATTCTCTTAGGTTTCTGTGTCCTTAAATTTCCTCACCTTCCTTCTATCCTTTGGTGTTTAGGAAAGACCCTTTCACACTCATGGTGATTGGTAAGTATCTTCTGCCTTCCCTGGATATATTTGCAAAGCCTCTAAAGCCACTTCATTTTTCTGGGATTTCAGTTCTATCAGCTGTAGATAGAGTTTGGGGTTCAAGGATATGGTTCTCAAAATGGAAATGTAGATATTAGCAAATGGGTAGTGAAGGAATTCTCATTTGAGAGGGACATCATCTGTCATCCTTGAAATTACATGTAGTTGCCTGAGTTCCACATTTTAATGGGAGCCTGGCCCCGAAGTGTGTTCAGTCCAAAAAAAAAAAAAAATTGATTTCATGCCAATTCTACGCCACAGAGGAACTTGGTCCATCTGTCATACTATTCCACCAAAATAAGTTCTTTTGTGATTCTTTGGGAAATCAGGAATTAGCTATTAGTTGTATAAATGGGAAAGATGGATTGAAAAAATTTTCTTTTTCCAAAGTGAGAAAATTAGAAAAATTGTTGGACTAAAGGGAGAGGAAGAAAATTGTTAAAATGTATGTACAGTGTGTGAATAGTGAGCTGGCAGATTCTTTCAATTTTTTAAAAACATAATTTTATAACAAAGCTTTTTTTTATAAATATATATTGTTTCTATAATCAGAAAACACACATTTAAAGAATAGGCCCCATGCTAGAGGTTTGTGGAGCTCCAGAACTGAATATTCAGGCTGCCCAGTTGTCCAAATGCCGGCCTCTTACAGGTGTTAGCATTTTACCAGCAGATGTCTATCCCTTTGACAGCAAACAGCTCTAGGAGACAAAATATTAATGTCAAGTCTTATGAAGCAGAGTTGGTAAGATTCTTTCTTGGGGGCAGTCTGAGAGGTGGTGGTTCAGGGCACCTGGGTCAGGGTTGGAGGCCAGGCCAGGCTGGAAGTTGTGCCTACAGGTTGCTGACGTTTTCTTGTCGCACAGGGACTGTGATCCTCCAGTCAGAACAGTCAGGGAAGTGACAAGCATGGGATGACTTCCTCCTTCTAGGCACATGAACAGAAAGTGGCTTTATTGATAGAGATGGTTGAGGGAAAGAAATGGGAGCATATATGCTTGAGGCTTATCTTTGTGGGTAAGAAACATGTCCAGTGAATATGTATGGTAATTGCACTTGTGCTAATGCCTGAGCCAGGAGCCCATCACTTCCTCAAGGAGCTCACATTTTAGTACAAGGAAGCAGCTGACAAGCAACAACGAGAACAAATAAGGACGTGACATGGAGTGGTAAGAGGTGCCAAGTATGTGGGTAAAGAAAGGGGTGAAGGAGTAGCAGCAAGGAACCGACACCACCAGGTCTAGGGAAGAGGTCGCTGCCCAGCTTCCTACCCAGGTTTAGAGGGAATGGGTGCAGCCCGAGAAAGGCTGGTTGGTCTTCGGAGGAGGGGGGCACATTCCTCCGAGGAGTGGGGGCTTGGGGGGTGGGGGCCGGGGGCAGAGGGATGCAGATGTCCAGGTCAGGAGCTCCATTCTCAGGGGCTGAGTAGCAGAAGGCTCCAGGCAGCGCACCCTGTTCCTGGGCTGGATGACCTAATAAGGCCTCTTCCATCTTGCCTGCTCACAGTCTGGCCAGAGAGAGGACTCCCTGTTCTCCCTGGCAGGCTCTGCGCAGGCCACAGTGTTTAGGATTTCTGAGCACCAAGGAGTGTTCCAGCCAAGGGCTCTCCGTGTGACAGTTCAGTGAGCTGGGGGGAAGGGTTTGGGAGGCAGAGGGGTGCAGGAGAGAGGGGAGGATGCAGGAGAGAAGAGGGGGCTATGGAGGAGGGGGAGGGCCTGAGAGGGGAGCAGGAGGGAGGGGAGGATGCAGGAGGAAGGGGAGGGGGAGAATGTGGGAGGGAGGGAGAGAGTGCCTGGGGGGAGGGAGAGAGTGCCTGGGGGGAGGGGGGGAGGGTGCAGGAGGGAGGGGGAGGGTCAGGGTGAGGAGCGTCCCATTTCAGCCTCTGGCACCAACTTCTCCGTTGAGACCGGGCAGACGGGGAAGAGAGATAAGAAAAAAATGCCAGGGCTTCAGTTGTACACAGAAGCTTTTCTAAAGCAGTTGGAGCTGCAGAGAAAGGTAACTGAGAAAGGAGAGAAAATAAAGGACTATTGAAGCAGGGTGTCTGGGGCTGGGAGGCATCTCTGCCGCGTGGGTGTTAGAGCGTTTCTTCTCGCCGGTGCCCCGATGGCCTGGCTGGGGCCCGCGGTCACAGGTCTTTCCTTGTCTTGTGGGAGGTAATTCGGGAAAGGACTCCGACATCTGGGGAGGGGGAGCATGATCTCTTTTTTCTTCCAGGCTCTTCACATGCTGGAGCTGTAGGAAGCTTCGAGATCACAGCCCTGGAGTCACATGCTGGAGCCTCGGTGAACCCCCAAAAGGGAAAACTGTCCGTCTGAGGCCACGCCCACAAGCATGTCATTCCTGCCAGGCCTGTCTCTGACCTGCCTCCGTAAATAAAAGTATGTAAGGGACATTTGGTTGGTGTTTTCCTGTTCTCTTGCCATTAAAGGGCACATTTTGAGGCAGGACGTTCAGGCCAGCAAGAGCTAGATGTCTCATGTCTCAAGGAGGATGGAGGGTTGACCAGGCCTGAGTTCAGGTCTTATGTTAAAGTGAACTTTATCACCTTTATCATCAACTGCACACTGAATAAGTCACCCAGGGGAATCGTCCACAACCTGCCCAGGGCCTTAGAGACCAGGCAAGGCCTTCTCTCTGCAGACTTGTCCTGGGCCTGTGAGTCCTTCCTTCCTGACTGGTGAGGAAGCAAGTGTGGACTGGCACTGGTCTATGAAGAGATACTGAATCTTGAGCCAGGAGTGGCCTCAGCAAGTCACTAGCTTGTTGCTGTGAGACTTTGGCTGAGTCAAAGCTGTGGTTTTTCCAGTAGTCATGTATGGAGGTGAGAGTTGGATCATAAAGAAGGCTGAGCACCAAAGAATTGATGCTTTCCAATTGTGGTTCTGGAGAAGACCCTTGAGTGTCCCTTGAACTGCAAGGAGATCAAACAAATCAATCCTGAAGGAAGTCAATCCTGATTTCATTGGAAAGAGTGATGCTGAATACTTTGGCCACTTGATGCAAAAAGCCAACTCTTTGGAAAAGACCTTGATGCTGGGAAAGATTGAAGGCAAAAGAAGGGGACAGCGGAGGATGAGATGGTTAGATAGGATCACTGACTCAATGGACATGAATTTGAGCAAATTATAGGAGAGAGTGAAGGTCAGAGGAGCCTGGTGTGCTGAGGTCCATAGGGTTGCAAAGAGTTGGATGCGACATAGCAACTGAACAAGAATAATAACAACCACAACTTCCCTTCTCAGGCCCTTTGCCATCATTGCAGAGAGGGGCTAAAGGAGACTTATGTTTCTGGAACTATGCTGGTTGGAAAGTAAAGGAGGGCTTGGGGCTTGGGGGCCAGCTGCCACCTGACTTCATCCACAGCCCTGCTAGTTTTCTTTTCATGTCATGTAGCATGTGATATGTTTACATTTATGATATGTATATAACATAACACAATAGAATAGAATATTACCATGCTGGACTTCAAAGTAAGTCTGTACTTGAAAGAAGGATTTCGTTCCCTAGAAAACTTGGAGTACCCCATGCATCAGGTGACTTCGGAAGTGACTACAGAGGCCTCTCAATCCGTGATCCTATTGCTCATTAAACAGTCCTGAGCAGTGCCAGAGAAGACTGGCAGCGTTCACTCTGGTTATTTAGAAGTCTGAAAAAATGCCAAGAATTCGCAGTTAGAGAAACACCCTTTGGCTCCTCATTTATCTGAAGAGCAAAACAAACTCACTTGACGGACTGTGTGGTGCTGGGGAAGCGCCAGCGTGGGAGAAGTGCTCACTGCCTCTCTGTGATTTCTAGCCAGCTGGACACTTACTGTCCCTGGGACATGCCTGAGCGAGGAGGGGGTGGTGTTGCAAGCCCATTCTGGAGAGTGTGGGACTTTTATGACCTGGGGACGCAGCACTGACATTCTCACTGTTCACAGGGAGATGTGAGATCTCTGACACGTGGTGAGTCCTTGGTCTCGTGAAAGGAGAGGTTGTATTATTGGAGGTTGAGTGAAGTGACCGGAGGTGATGGGGGCACCTGAAACGCCCGCCTCAGGTTAGCAGCTTCCAGGGACCAATCAGTCGCCACCCGCCTCCCCAGCTTCTTCTGGTGTGAGGGAGGGACAAGCTGAGGGTGAGCTACGGCTGGTCACCTGTGTGAAAAGTTGCACACACGAGGGACTTTCCTAGTTGGTCTCATTAAGGAAAAAACCAGAATCTCAAGCGGTAAGACCCACGCCTGGGAGCGAGTCTCTGGGCCAAATCAGCCTTCGCATCTTAGGGCAGTTTTCTGGCTCTTTACTTCTACCACGAGCTCACCACTGTTGGAAAAGATGGGCTACATCTGTGAGCAACTGCTACTGCTACTGCTAGTCGCTTCAGTTGTGTCCAACTTGGCCCCTGCGGAGCCCACCAGGCCCCCCGTCCCTGGGATTCTCCGGCAGACACTGGAGTGGGTTGCCTTTCCTTCCCCAGTGCATGAGTGAAAAGTCAGTGAGTCCCTCAGTCGTGTCCGCTCTTAGCGACCCCGTGGACTGGAGCCTACCAGGATCCTCGGTCCATGGGATTTTCCAAAACAGACGCCAATTCTTGCTCTCAGGGAGCTTCCCTTCTGATGCTCATTCACAGATATCAAGCTAGAGCTTGAGCTGTAGGGATGTGTTACCCACAGGAGACTGGTTGGGATTTAGGATGCAGAGATCAGAGCCTGGATGTTGGTCTCAGACACCTGGGTCCAGGCCCTTTACCTCTCCGCTGGCTTAGTTCTCTCGTTAGACAGGTTCAAGGGCACAGCCATTTCCTTGTCTGCTTTTGTTTTGTATTGTTTGGGTTATTTATCTTTAAATTTTTTATTGAAGTATAGTTTTTGTGGGTGCTTCCCAGGTGGTGCTAGTGGTAAAGAACCTGCCTGCCAGTGCAGGAAACATGAGACCCGGGTTTGATCCCTGGGTCGGAAAGATTCCCCTGGAGGGGAAATGGCAACCCACCCCAGTATTCATGCCTGGAGAATCCCATGGACAGAGGACCCTGGTGGGTTATGATTCATGGGGTCACAAAGAGTTGGACATGACTGAAGAGACAACACATGCATATTTGATTTACAATGTTATTTCTGCTGTACAGCAAAGTGGTTCAGTTGTATATACACACACACACATATTCTTTTTAAAAAAATTTTCTTTTCCATAATGGTTTATCACAGAATTTTTTAAATTGGAGGATAATTACTTGACAACGTTGTGTTAGCTTCTGCTGTACAACAACATGAATCAGCTATATATATATATATATATCAATAACCTCAGATATGCAGATGACGCCACCCTTATGGCAGAAAGTGAAGAAGAACTAAAGAGCCTCTTGATGAAAGTGAAACAGGAGAGCGAAAAAGTTGGCTTAAAGCTCAACATTCAGAAAACTAATATCATGGCATCTGGTCCCATCGCTTCATGGCAAATTGATGGAGAAACAGTGGAAACAGTGGCTGACTTTGTTTTTCTGGGCTCCAAAATCACTGCAGATGGTGGTTGCAGCCATGAAATTAAAAGACGCTTACTCCTTGGAAGGAAAGTTATGACCAACCTAGACAGCAAGCATATTAAAAAGCAGAGACATTACTTTGTGAACAAAGGTCTGTCTAGTCAAGGCTATGGTTTTTCCAGTAGTCATGTATAGATGTGAGAGATAGACTATAAAGAAAGCTGAGTGCAGAAGAATTGATACTTTTGAACTGTGGTGTTGGAGAAGACTCTTGAGAGTCCCTTGGACTGCAAGGAGATCCAACCAGTCCATCCTAAAGGAAATCAGTCCTGGGTGTTCATTGGAAGGACTGATGTTGAAGCTGAAACTCCCAATACTTTGGCCACCGGATGCGAAGAGCTGACTCATTTGAAAAGACCCTGATATTGGGAAAGATTGAAGGCAGGAGGAGAAGGGGACAACAGAGGATGAGATGGTTAGATGGCATCACCAACTCAATGGACATGAGTTTGGGTAAACTCTGGGAGTTGGTGATGGATAGGGAGGCCTGGCGTGCTGAGGTTCATGGGGTTGCAAATAGACACGACTGAGTGACTAAACTGAGCTGAACTGAATGCCCTCCCTCTTGAGCCTCCCTCCTGCTCCCCCCATCCCATCCCCTAGGTCGTCACAGAGAACCCCTCCTCATCTGTTAAAGGGAGTGGTAAGGGATGCTCTGAGGATTCAACAGATGATCCACCAGTAGTGGTTGGGGTGATATCTGCAGCGTGGCCAGTACTCTGCAAAGAGGACGGCCCTCTGCAGGCATTTATCTGCCTGTATTCATCCCTCTCGGCCTTAGGGATTGTGCCCTTGACCCTCTATGTGGTTGCCAGGGGCGCTGTGTCCGTGTGGAGCGCCTCCGCCGGGCGTGACACTGTCAGGTGTGGGTGTGACCTATGCTGCCCATCGGGCCAGCAGGCCCTCCTGTCTGGGAAGGGAGTGGCTGGCTGTCGCTAAGTCAGCAGCCACAGTACCCGCCTCCCCTGAGGTGATGCCCAAAGGGCTGCCTTCACCCACTCTGAGCACTTTTGCTTCTTGGACCCAGCAGGCCGCCTGTTCTGGGGGAGCAGACCATGCTCCTCCTTCCCAGCCGCCCTGTAGTGGGCTCTCCGCTCTCCTGACTGCTGTGACACAGCCCAGTGCTGCCCCGAACTGGCTGTGTGACCTGGAACCACCGGCTTAACCTCACTGGTCTCAGTGTCCTCATGGGGAGAAGGGAAATAACATTCACAGCTGTCAGGGGCATTGTCAGGTGAGACAAGAAGACGAAGGACCATAGAACTGTAGGTGCAGTGCTCATGTGGTTGTCCTTCCCGTTGCTTGGTCATGTCTGACTCTGTGACCCCCATGGATGATGCTCATCGCCCCCTTCAAGCTTGTGTCCTGTGCACTCTTTGCCCCCTACGCACGTCTGATCTGGCCCACTCTCCCTCCCATAGTGTTACCTTCCAGCCTGCCCCGAGGTGCAGCCTTTTAGCATATTTGGCCACCTCTGTGATCATGAAGCCAGACTGGACTCTGGGAGCGTGAGAAGCACCCACTGCCATTGGACTGAGAGTTTCTTAAAGCGGGACCAACTGTCTCCCTCTTTGAGCCTCCCCTTCCTCTTCCAAAGAGGATGCCAGTTGCACAGACATGTGGGACAGACGTCCCAGGTGGGTACAGACAGACAGGAGGAGAGAGCTGGCTCCTCTCTCCTGATGCTCTGCTTATTTTGTGTCAAGTAAGGACATTGTTTCTGAAACTGTCACTCAGAGATCTAAATTTAGAGCAGCTTTCCGCCAGGAGCTATCCTGCCAGGAATGGGTTTGAAATGCAGTCCTCAGGGTGTGACTCTCTTGGGCTCTCAGTAGCACTGCCAGGCAGCCAAGTGGGGGCAGCTTTCAGCTCGGAGTCTTGGAGGAGGCTCTGGTGGAGCACGGATGGCTTGTACCACCATCCAGGCTGTCTGGAAGGTCTCTCTCCCAATCATCCCACAGGCTGGCCTCCACACTGTGTGGGTGTGCTCCCCAGCCCACCTGTCCTGCCCTCTCCTGCCTCTCAGGGCCGCCTAGATGCTCAAGAACTACTGACAGCATGAGGAGCTCACATGGTGCTTCTCAAATCTTGGAATTAAGAACTAATGAGGTTTCTTTGCCAACACCTGACAGGTGAGCTGATTATAAAAGCCAGTGGAGAGTTAAAGCTTCTTGGGATCACGTATCCAAGGCTCCCACTTGCCCTGATTGAGTAATAAAATGAAGACATTGATATATCATGCAGGAAATAGCCTTCCTGAAGGACCAGGCTAATTACTGTAATCCTTCCTACATTCCCAATTTTCAGTGAGAATCTGGTTAGAATCAATCGTGTAACAAGAGGTCCCAGATTAATCTGGGCATAGAAGAGTAACATGATACAGACAGAGTAAAATGATGCAGATGGATGCGGAGGCTAATGAGCGAACAGCATCCACAGGTGCTTCTAGGATTTAATGAGTCCAAGTCTGTGGGCCAAAGAGGAAACCCATCTCCTCTCCCTGATGTTTTGTTGGCTCCCACTTGTTGTTTTATTATTTTAAAGCTGATAGATCTCAATGTCTCTTCTGCTGATACAGCTGAAGGAAATGTTTGCATGGTGGCACATGCAGGCTGTTGATAAAATAAGGTCCTCAATAAACCATGCCACAATGATACATAAAATAAACCATCCCGTCATCTATTGGCAAAAAAAAAAACAACAAACAAAAAATGAGTTTTCTTTGATTTCATCAAGACAGAATTATGTGCTTTTTTGGAGAAAGAACCTGACTAGGGACTAAGAAGACCTGAATTGTAATCCAATCACTACCACTAACTTTATCAGCAGTGAATCTGTTAACAACCTCTGCCTAGGTTGTGCAGCTAGCAACTGGCAGAGTGAGGTCTTGAACCCAAGGAGTCTAAGTCCAGAGTTCAGTTCAGTTCAGTCACTCAATCGTGTCCACTCTTTGCAACTCCATGAATCGCAGCACGCCAGGCCTCCCTGTCTATCACCATCTCCTGGAGTTCACTCAAATTCTCATCCATCGAGTCAGTGATCCCATCCAACCATCTCATCCTCTGTCGTCCCCTTCTCCTCCTGCCCCCAATCCCTCCCAGCATCAGAGTCTTCTCCAATGAGTCAACTCTTCGCATGAGGTGGCCAAAGTACTGGAGTTTCAGCTTTAGCATCGTTCCTTCCAAAGAACACCAAGGGCTGATCTCCTTTAGAATGGACTGGTTGGATCTCCTTGTAGTCCAAGACTCTCAAGTCTTCTCCAACACCACAGTTCAAAAGCATCTATTCTTCAGCACTCAGCTTTCTTCACAGTCCAGCTCTCACATCCATACATGACCACAGGAAAAACCATAGTCTTGACTAGATGGACCTTTGTTGGCAAAGTAATGTCTCTGCTTTTTAATATTCTATCTAGGTTGGTCATAACTTTTCTTCCAAGGAGTAAGTGTCTTTTAATTTCATGGCTGCAGTCACCATCTGCAATGATTTTGGAGCCTAAAAAAATAAACTATGACACTGTTTGCACTGTTTCCCCATCTATTTCCCATGAAGTGATGGGACCAGGTGCCATGATCTTCGTTTTTTGAATGTTGAGCTTTAAGCCAACTTTTTCACTCTCGTCTTTCACCTTCATCAAGAGGCTTTTTAGTTCCTCTTCAGTTTCTGCCATAAAGGTGGTGTCATCTGCATATCTGAGGTTATTGATATTTCTCCCAGCAATCTTGATTCCAGCTTGTGCTTCTTCCAGCCCAGTGTTTCTCATGATGTACTCTGCATATAAGTTAAATAAGAAGGGTGATAATATACAGCCTTGATGTACTCCTTTTCCTATTTGGAACCAGTCTGTTGTACCATGTCCAGTTCTAACAGTTGCTTCCTGACCTGCATATAGGTTTCTCAGGAGGCAGGTCAGGTGGTCTGGTATTCCCATCTCTTTCAGAATTTTCCACAGTTTATTGTGATCCATGCAGTCAAAGGCTTTGGCATAGTCAATCAAGCAGAAATAGATGTTTTTCTGGAACTCTCTTGCTTTTCCGATGATCCAGCAGATGTTGGCAATTTGATCTCTGGTTCCTCTGCCTTTTCTAAAACCAGCTTAAATATCTGGAAGTTCACGGTTCACGTATTGCTGAAGCCTGGCTTGGAGAATTTTGACCAGTACTTTACGACTATGCTAATTTCAGGCTGTTTTGGGGACCCAAGAGTGGAGGGGACCTGTGGTCTACAAGGTAGACTCCTGGAGGCAGCCACGCTGTCCACACATTGTGCCTTTGTCCTGTTCAGGCAGATGGGCCAGGGACACACTGACAGAGAGACTCTGTGCGGTCTCCCCCCACCCCCACCACGGCACAGCAGTAGTAGAGGGGCCCTGATGTTGCCCATCAGTGTGGCTCAGGGGTGGCTCAGGGGCCCACGGAGGTCACAGGGACTGCAGTGAGGACCGGTTCCTGCAGCCCTGTGGGAGGGGCCAGGACCAAGGGTCAAGAGTGGGAGGGAGGAGGTCATTTCTATTGTGGGCATCTCTGTTGCAGGAGATGCCCAGCGTGAAACCTAGATGTCCCCTCCATGCCTTGGCACTGAGAGAATGTACTAGAACACAGACACCAATGTGCGGGGAAAACAGGGAAACCTCAAATTAATTGATACTCCCTCCATTCTCTGCAAAATTGACTTTTTGAACAAAAATTAATTTGATCAATAGAGAAGCTAAGTCATTCACGCATGTCTGAGGGTCAAAATTTTGTCACACAGTGCTTTCAATAAAACTGTGTTAAACAAAGGACAGATGTGAATACATTGAGTAGAGATCTGCTTCCTACAATTTGTATACGTTTGTTACAATCCCATCCTTTGAGCCTAGTCTAATCTAAATGGTTGAATCCCTCCTCTCTTACCAGATGTTAATAGCTCTTGTTTTGACAAACCAGCCATGGACAACCCCATTAGACAACCCCATATGTTGCACTTTTGATTTTAAAGATCAACATTATTGAGACACAACTTATATACAATAAAACGTACCCATTCTGAGCATACATTTCAATAAATTTTGACAAACGTATACACCCATGTAACCACTACTACAATAAAAATGCTAATCATTTCTGTCTCCTTCCAAAGCCCCACCTGGCCCTTTGTAGTCATCTCTCCCCACAAGGCTGGCCCGAGGCAACCATTTTTCTGCTTCTTGTCATTCTCTATTAGTTTTGCCTTTCCCAAAGTTTCATATAAATGGCATCATATGTCATATTTTAAGTGCCTATAAAATAAATGGAAAAGCCAGAGAAACCCCATCAAATGGAGCAGGGACCGTGGATGCGAGTCTGCTTGGCTGGCTTGCCTGGCAGTGCCTGGACCAGAGACAGCCCACCTAGCCGACCAGCATCAGTCCATTCCTGTTCTCAGCATCCTTTCCATGTGCCTGTCTGTCTTCACCACCACTTCTCCTCCCTTGCTCTTGGAGCTGTTATTTCCTTTCTTGGCCCACATCTGCCCATTGGGAAAGTAAATAGCCCATGCAACCCCTGGAGAAGCATCTTTGCTGAAGGGTTTGCTAATCTTCAGGGAGATGCAGACAGGAAGTGTGTGTCCACTTGGCTCTCACTGACATCCCAGATAATGTAAACTCGCCGTTTCCTCCACAGCTGGCTCAGGCGTTGGCCCCTGACAGAGTCATGGAATTTTCAGTTTCTCATTATTTAATGGTTGGAAGCCCCTTGCTCTCCAGGCTCCCAGGGCTAGTTTTCCTCTCTTGTCAAGAGCTCTGATTTTTTTTTTTTTTTTTTTGGCGGGGTCGGGGATGATTCTTTTTCTTGATCTTATTCACCTCCAGACTGAAAAGAGCGTGAGAGAGAACAAATGGTCTAGTCTTGGAATCATCTCCTCTTCTCCCTAAACCTGTCTGGTTCTTCACCCACTTGAAGACGATATTTTATGGGTGAGGAGACAGAAAAGAACTTCTGGAGTCCAGCTACCCTCTAATGTATTGGTGTTATTCTTCCTGGTAAAAATACTTCCATGAAAGAGCGACTGGTGGAGACTGAAAGTGTCTGCAGACAAGAGAAAGTGAATATGCAGTCTGTATAAACCTGAGAGTGTGACCCTCACCTAGATCTGTATGCCTATTTGTGCAGGCAGGAGAAAGCCTGTGCTGTCCACAACATCTGGTCTGGACCAGTGGGTCCCAAAAGGTGATCTTCAGATCAGAGGCATCAGCATCCTCTGATGTATTAGTTATCTGTGGTGTGTAACAACTTGCCCCCAATTTGGGGGCTTTAAACACCAATAAATATTATTTTGTACAGTTTCTGTTGCTCAGTATGTAGGAGTGATATCTCAGAGATCTTGGCTCAGGAGCTCTCATGAGGATGTAGACAAGGTGTTACCCAGAGCTACAGTCATCTGAAGGCTTGACCGGGGCTGGAACAAACCTTCCAAAGTAGCTGACTCCTGGGGCTGGGTGTTGGTGGCAGGTTTAGTCTCCTCCCTGGGCTGCTGCTGGAATGTCCTCAAGACATGGAGGTTGGCCTCCCCAGTGTATATGAACTGAAAGGCACAGAGACAGACACAGAAACAGAAAGAAGACCGTTCTATTCAAAAATAGAACTGTGCCTTCTAATATCTCATCTTAGAATCACACACCATTGCTATGCTATGCTATACTATGCTAAGTTACTTCAGTCGTGCCCAACTCTGTGCGACCCCATAGACGGCAGCCCACCAGGCTCCGCCATCCCTGGGATTCTCCAGGCAAGAACACTGGAGTGGGTTGCCATTTCCTTCTCCGATGCATGAAAGAAAAGTGAAAGTGAAGTTGCTCAGTCATCTCCGACTCTTAGCGACCCCATGGACTGCAGCCTACCAGGCTCCTCCGTCCATGGGATTTTCCAGGCAAGAGTACTGGAGTTGGGTGCCATTGCCTTCTCTGAAATACAGTTAGAAGCAAGTCACTAAATCCAGTCTACCATTTGCAGGGAGGAGTGTCAATGAATTTGTGGGTGTATGTTAAAATATCTTATCTGAGGGCTTTCCTGGTGGACAGTGTTTAGGAATCTGCTTGCCAGTGCAGGGGACGCTGGTTTGATCCCTGGTCTGGGAAGATCCCCCATGCCACAAGGCAACTAAGCCTGCATGCCACAACCACTGAGTGTGCCTGTGCAACAAACACCCAGGGCAGCCAAAAATAAACAAATAAATAAAAATTAAAAAAAAATTTTATGTGACTGAGCAATGCAAATTCTTGGACTGCCCAAATCTGCTGTGTCTCTGGGGTTCAAGTTCAACAATTTATTTCAACAAGCTCTCTGGATAATGGTGAAGCTGGCAAAAATTGGAGAGCCACCAGAGTACACCAAAGGATGCTGAGAAAACCTCAACTCACTTGTGGGTGTCTGGGCTGAAGCATTATCCACCAGGGCTACTTTCTAGAACCTGGGTTTTCATGAATTTGGCACAAAGGTCCTGGCCTTCAAGATAATCCACAAGAAAGATGCAATAGTCAGGATAGTACCCCCTACCCAGAGATGCCCACATCATAGGAGCCTGTGAACATGTCACTTAACATGGCAAGAAGGAGTTTGTGGTTGTGATTAAATTAAGACTCTTGAGGTGGGAGATTATCTCAGCTTGTCCAGATGGGACCAAAGTAATTACAAGGATCCTCACAAGTAGGAGGAAGGAGAGAGAGAGTCAGAAAGAATCAGAGATGGGACGTGCTGATGGCAGCAGAGTCAGTGAGATATTTGAAGATGGTCCACTGCTGACTTTGAAGACAGAGAGATAGCCAAGGACTGTGGCCACAAGCCAAGGACTGTGGGCGACCTCTAGAACTTGGAAAAGTCAAGTAAACAGATTCTTGCCTAGAGCCTCCAGAAAAACGCAGTCCTGCCAAGACTTTGATTTAAGCCCAGAGAGATTCCTTGTGGACTTCCAGCCTCTAGAAATGGAAGAGTATTCACTTGTGTTGTTGGAAGCCACTCTGTCAGTAGTCATTTGTTTCAGCAACAGTAGAAATCTAGCAGGAAAGTGTTCTCATGTGAGACTTCCTTTGGGTGGAATAAAGAAAAAAAGCAGGAGAATGGAGGATCTTCTCCCTTCTCCTGGAAGGATAGGAAGTATAGGCGTGTGTGTTGTTGCAGAGTCTGTGCTTATATTTTTACCAGCAGAAGAGGAATGCTGTAGAACTGCATTGTCCAATATATTAACGGTAGCCATCAGCCACATGTGGCTTGATAAATTTACATTTCAGTTAATTAAATCTACATAATATAAACAAATAAAGTTCCCAGTCCTCCAGCCATACAGCAAAGGCTCAGTAGCCAAACATGGCTTGTGGTTAATGTACTGGGCAGCATGGACACAGAACATTTCCAAAATGTTCTATTGACATTTGTAAATGTTCCATTAGACAGCACTGCTCCAGCCTGTTTGATATTTCCCAGTTTAAGCTTTTGCAAAAATCTTACTCCACTCTGTGGCCATGGCTGTGATTTCCAGTAGAGGCTATCAGATTCCTTCAGCTCCATCACTTGTATTTATCTGCAGTGCTCAGCAACTAGGTTTAAAAAATCCTTGCTTCAAGGGTTCCTGGGATTCAGAGGTGTCATACAGTCCAGAACATGGGGAGGTTGGGGGGCGGTGTCTGTATGTCCATGTTTATAGGGTTTATAGGGGGAGATGGGGACAAAGGCTTCATCCTGGCTTGAACTACAACAGCTTCCCTCTTCATGTTACCTACTGAGTTTATTGTACCACTTCATTTGGAGAAAGCTCGATGGCTTTCAAAAGAAGAAAAGTCTGGAAACCTGGAGTCTGAAGGGAGGGTCCCTACCCCAGCTCTCCTTTGTCCCCCTCCATAGTCTCCTAGAGGTTGTCTGTACATGACTCCTCACCTAAGACCATGAGCAGAGCAGTAAATCACTTGCACTTGGATATTGACATGGAGTCATCATCTAGAGTTACTAACTTTATGAAGATTTCTTCAAACACTGGAACTAAAATTTTATTTTAGATGATGCAGTTAATTTGAAAAGTAACTATATTGGGTTGATCATTTTCCTCCTAGGATTAACTCAACTATTTTGTATTTCTATTCTCAGAATCAAGTTACTCTGTCCCACTTATATCACACATGCACACATACACACATATGTATTTTATAGAACACACCATCCCTGCCTGTTGCAGTAAAGTTTTATAGGGCTTCTGGCCCAAAACTATAATCTTGGGATAAAAAGGGCCTTTGGAAGTTTCTTCAAACCATATAATTCTCAGCCCCCAGTGGGCTTCTAGGCAGAATCAACAGGTCCTTGGTTCAGGATAGGTTGGCTGGTGGGAACCTCATATTGGTAAGTGAGGTTGTTAGGAACTTTTCGTTTTAAACTTTGATGTTGAATATGCTGGGATCACACTTCTTACCTCTGACAATTTCACTCTTATAAGATACGATCTTGCATTAAGTACATACAGATTCCCTAGTTAGAGCACACTTTGCTGGGAATGGCAAACATGCTTGTACTTCTCCCTTCCCAGGGCAGAGTAAACACTTGCAAGTCTGGCCAAGTCCATTCTCATGACTCTACTACAGACAAGCACCTGTCTTTCTAGATTTGGCCTGGGTGTCAGTTTTCTCGTCTCTGAAAATCCAGGCTTGTAGATTAAAGGAGTTCTGTGTCTTTCCAACTCTGAAGTTCTGTGGTTGCATGATGGATGGAAATAATTAGACTCAAAGAACTCTGTTTTAAGAGTAAGGTAAAACTCTGTTTTAAGGTAAGAATGGAAATCCATCATGTATGATAGTAATAATAGAAAAATATGGCCATATTTAATCACAGTCATTATTTCCATTTAAAAGATGAATGCATCTGTAGCCAGATGTAAATGAGCCTAAATCTCATTTAAAAATACTACCGAGCAAAGTGGGGCTGGAGGTGCATTTATCCTGCAGCTGTTGAAGGTACAGTTTAGGTGCCCCTCATTTCAGTGGCCCTTCCAAAGCCCTGGGAGGGGATTTTGCAACATGTTTACATCTTTATATATTTTATAAACTTTAAAAAGTGCATTCTTTCAGCTGTAATCTGTTAAAACTGCCATATCCTTTCATCCACACTTTCTCTCCTCTTGACTAAGGTTGGGGCAGTCTGGGACATTTGGGGGAACCAGCTAAAGAAAGATGAGTTGGGGATACATTTATTTTGACCTTAGTAGGACAGGATGATGTGGTTTACTGTAAGGACTCTAGAAAATTACTAATAGTGTATGGTTTTTCCCATTCCCACGAAACCTCTGGTGGAGGGGTTGAGCTAAAAACCATTAATTAAGAAGAAGGGGCTTCCCAGGTGGTCCAGTGGTTAAGAATCTGCCTTACAAAGCAGGAGATGTGGGTTTGATCCCTGGTCTGGGAACTAGATCCCACATATGGCAGAGTAAGGAAGCTAGGGCACCACGACTACTGAGCCCTTGGGCTCCAGAACCCGTGTGCCACAACTAGAGAGTCCACGCGTCAAAATGAATGAAACATCTCACATACGGCAACTAAGACCAGACATAGCAAATAGCTGCCTAACTAAATAAATATAAGTAGGAGAATAATAAAGAGGAGAAATATGAAAAAGTCTGAATGAATAGTTTGTCCTTGAAGAATCAGTCCAGTTTCAACAGCCAGCAGCACTTTGGAATGAGGCACTTTGGGAACAAGGACTTGAAATAAGGTGGAGTTCAAGTCAGCTGTGCCAAGTGCCAACCATATCATCAGAGACTCAATATTTGTCTTTGAATCTGTTCCCCCCCAATGAATGAGAATAAGAAGATCTATCTCCCGAGCTTTTGCTGCTGCTTCTGCTGCTAAGTCGCTTCAATCGTGTCCGACTCTGTGCGACCCCATAGACGGCAGCCCACTAGGCTGCCCTGTCCCTGGGATTCTCCAGGCAAGAACACTGGGGAAGAGTAAATGCTATAAAGTACTGTGGAATATTATTCCAAATTGGAATAAGAGGCACTCCATAAATTATAGCTTGTTTTTTTTTTTTTTTAATCATACCATGGAAGTTTCTTGTATGGTGCACTGAATTTAATATCAAACATTCCAAGCAAGGGGAAGGATCTCTTTCAAAGATTGTTGAAGTGGGGAGGGGACTTGAGATGTTTGAATGAGGACATTGGGCTTTTTCAAAGTTGTGACTTGGACCAGGTCATGCCACTGTGTGTGAGTGTTAAATTGCTTCAGTCATGTCTGACTCTTTGCAACCCTATGGCCTACCAGGCTCCTCTGTCCATGGGATTCTCCAGGCAAGAATTCTGGGGTGAGTTGCCATGCCATCCTCAAGGGGATCCTCCCAACCCAGGGATCCAACCCATGTCTCTTTATGTTTCCTGCATTGGCAGGTGGGTTCTTTACCACTAGCACCATCTGGGAAGCCCAGGTCATGCCCCTAAGAAGCAGCAAAAATGGTCTTATAACCTACCTATTTGAGCTAGGAGTACAGCCAGGATAATCTAGAAATGTGTGTGGACCTGCACGTGGACCTTCCTTACTAATTGGTATTTGCAGGAACAGTTGCTTAACTGCCTTCAGAAAGGAATATTCTCCTTTGTTGTTGTTAAATTCAGCTGTTTTCAGGACTGATTTGGACAGTTCTCTGTTTTGCTACCTCCGCAGACCACCCCCTTGACTACAGCCCACAGCTAAGTTCAGATGAGTCTTGAGGAGAGGGGCAGCTAGATCCCCGGGGCAGGGGCAGCTGTAAGGAAAATGCAGGAGATTGCATTGAATCCGGCTCTGGGTAAACAACACATTTGTTGAATGAGTAAGAAGAATATATAATGCTTGGGGCTTCCTAGGTGGCCCTAGTGGTAAAGGAACCTGCCTGACAACGTAGGAGACGTAAGACAATCGGGAATTTGAGCACACACACTTTTGTGTCAAATGTTGTATACACTCTTGCTTTTAAAATGCAGAGAATGAACTTGTGGACACAGTGGTGGAAGGAGAGGGTAGGATGAATTGAGACAGTAGCATCGACATATATGTACTACCATATGTAAAATAGATGGCTAGTGGGAAGCTGCTATTGTATATAACACAGGGAGCCCAGCCTGGCACTCTATAATGACCTAAAGAGGTGAGATGGGAGGGGGAGGGAGGCTCAACAGAGAGGGGAAAGATATATATACTTATGACTGATTCGCTTTGTTGTATGGCAGAAACCAAACAACGTTGTAGAACAATTATCTTCCAATTAAAAAAAATTGTATTCATCTGTTCTTTGAAAAAAGATGTATTAGGCACTTTCTGTGTCCCAGGCTGTTTCAGTCTTTATTACTCTTATGGAAGGATGTGATGAACTCAACAACCCCTTTGTTTTAAGAGAAAAAAAAAAGGCAGAAGACAGTGTTGTAAGAGCAGTGGGCTTCAGGGGAGAATGAGGGAATGCTAGTCACAGTTTACTGCCTTCCTACTTCTGCCCCGAGCCACAGTAGCAAGAGCCTCATCTCACAGGTGTGTGTCTGACACCCTCACCTTTTCACCTGGGTGGGGCAAATGTTACTGGGGAATGTGAAATGTTCTTCCTCCAGGCTTTCTGCAAAGTCTGAAGAGGGAGGTAGGGCCCAGAAATGTGGGGGAATGCCTGGATCTGAGAAAACTCATGGATCAACTTGGAATCCTGATATCTCCAACTGAAAGGACCTCAGAGGCCCTTAGGTTCAGCCCTTAAACCAAGCAAATCCCTTCTTGATAAGGGATCAGAGCATCTCAGTTGGCATACCCTCAGTGCTGGGGAGCTGTCCCTCACGAGACAGCCCATGCTGGTTCTGAAAGTTGTTCTTCACCATACTGAGCTGAAATCTGCTTCCACATGATTCAGTCCAGTGGTCCCAGCTCTGCTCTCTGATGTCATGCCAAATACGTCTAATTCCTTTCCCAGAGGAATTCAGCGCCCTTAAGTGTCTAAACTCAGAGATCTCGTCCCCTCTAGGACTTTCTTTTCTCGCTTCTGCAGACTCCTCTTGTGCTGTTGTTGCTAACTCGTGTCTGACTCTTTGTGATCCTCTTGAGTGTTTTGATTCGTAAACCCTCCCCTCTTAGCTGGAATAAGAGAAATTGGAAATGAATGGGCTGAACGGCTTCAAGGCTCCCTGGGAAGAGCTTTTAAAAACGCACACTTGAGTGACAAGAGGCAGTGAAGAAGGCACAGGGGGGCTGCCTCTCCAGCCGTGAAAATGAGGACAGAGGTCAGGGCTCATCTGGCTGGTGTCTGAGCCTCTAAATAATGCTTGGGACACTCAGAATACTTTTTAAAAGGCCAGGCTGCAGAGTCTGATATACTAGAACCAGGGAAGTAAATCTAATGGTTCTCAAAGCATCCTTGCTCCTAGCAGTTTACGCAGCCATCTCTGGGCAGAATTATATTTACAGGAGGAAGAGGATGGATGGAGTTAAAGCTTAAAGAGTCTTGGAAATGACAACTGCCATAAGCCCCGGTCCCTCCACCCTCATAAATGTTTTCCCTGTGTTTTGTAAAGAACTGAAATTGAGAAAAGGGTGTCCATGACACCTTAATAATGCCCCCTCTACCCAGTGACATGGTGATGCCAACCCACTCCTTCTACAGACTCCAAGAGTGAGTAAGGGTTTCATTTTAAAAAACATTTTAATGCATTTATATTTTTATTTACTTTTGGCTCTGCTAGGTCTTTATTGCTGTATGAGGGTTTTCTCTACTTGTGGCGAATGGAGGCTGCTCTCCAGTTGCATTGCTTGGGCTTCTCATTGCGGTGACTTCTCTTGTTGCTCTGGGGTGTGCAGGCTTCAGTAGTTGGAGTGCACAGGCTTTGTGGTCCAAGTATGTGGAATCTTCCCAGACCAGGGATTGAACCTGTGACCCCTGCATTGCCAGACAGATTCTTAACCACTGGGCCACCAGGGAAGTCCATTCATTGTTTTAAAATATATTTATGTATTTGGCTGCACCAGGTTTTAGTTGCGACATGTAGGATTTTCAGTCTTTATTATGGGAGGGATATTTTGTTGCAGCATGTAAATTCTTAGTAGCGGCTTACAGGATCTAGTTCCCTGATCAGGAATGGAACCCAGGCCCACTGCACTGGGAGCTCAGAGTCCTAACACTGGACTGCCAGGGAAGTCCCCAAGGCTTAATTTTTTAAGGTAGCTTTTTAGTGATAAAACCGAAAGACCTAAGTATAGGGCATGTAAGCTAATCCAGTCCCGGTAATAGAAACTCATTTTTTTGTATTTACATAATGGCAAATTATTTTGTTGTTTGCTTCACTGATATTATCAGATGATTTTATCTTGGGTAAGTATGTGAAGCTAGGTTACAATCTAACATGTAGGTTAGGTTCAAAGCCACGTTGATATAATGCAAGTTTGCTTTTGTCCTGATTTCTTCCACTTAAAAGAACGAGGCTTCCTGTTTGTTACTTAACTATGCTAATTGTGGCTATAGCTTGCCACTAGTTCCACTGACGATGACGAGGTCTGTTGATGGGAGGGTGATAGCACTAGCTCTGTTTTGCAGGTCAGGCAGGCTGAGGCTGAGAAACATTCAGTCATGGGCACAGGCCTTTATGACTCTAGATAATAGACCTCAAATAATAACCCAGTCTTCTTCGCATTGCTATTCCCCTTGCAGTATTCTCCAGAACACGAGCTAACTAAAACAGAAGTGAAAGAATTAAACACACAGAGGTGCATTTCTATTCCAAACCAGTGGAAAATACCAGCAACATCCATGAACCTATACTTTGCACAATTATTAAAAAGAAAACAAAACTTGATCATTATGTCCAAAACAAAATCAGTTAAAAGCAAGTTCTCTTTGAAAATATCACAAGGGTAAGTTTTTAAGGAGAATGGTCTTCTGGAGCATGTGAGCTAGTTTGGGGCAGAGTAAGTATTTGGTCACCCTTGATTCTCTCTCTTTTTTTTTTTAAAGTCACTCAGTCGTGTCCTACTCCTTGTGACCCCATGGACTATATAGTCCATGGAATTCTCCAGGTCAGAATACTGGAGTGGGTAGCCTTTCCCTTCTCCAGGGGATCTTCCCAACCCAGGGATTGAACCCAGGTCTCCTGCATTGCAGGTGGATTCTTTATCAGCTGAGCCATAAGGGAAGCCCAAGAATACTGGAGTGAGTAGCCTATCCCTTCTCAAGCAGATCTTCCCAACCTAGAAATCAAACTGGGGTCTCCCGCATTGCAGATGGATTCTTTACCAACTGAGATATGAGGGAGACCTAGACACATCAAATTTTCCTTCTGTGTCTGGGAAGTCTTTATTGAAGTCTGCTAAGAGTAAGGCGGCTTCCCAGGTGGCGCTATTGGTAAAGAACTGGCATGTCAATACAGGAGATGCAAGAGACGTGGGTTCAGTCCCTGGTCTGGGAAGATCCCCTGGAGAAGGAAATGGCAACCCACTCCAGTATTCTTGCCTGGAGAATCCCATGGACAGAGGGGCCTGGTCTATAGGGTCACAAAGAGTTGGAAACAAGAGTAAGGCACACAAACTGCTTTAATTAAAGAAAATGTTTGGTGGTCAAAAGAAGAATATTCCAGAGATAGAAAACAGGGCTGTCACTGAGGTTTGGTGATTGCTCCATCAAAGCCACAGATCTGGCTACCCTCAAAGAAAGTGTTAGTCGCTCAGTCATGTCCAACTCGTTGCTATCCCATGGACTGTAGCCCACCAGGCTCCCCTGTCCATGGGATTTTCCAAGCAAGAATACTGGAGTGGGTTGTCATTCCCTTCTCCAGGGCATCTTCCTGACCCAGGGATCAAACCCAGGTCTCCTGCATTACAAGCAGATCCTTTATCATCTGAGCCACCAGGGAAGCCCTCAAACTGGTCTCTCAAATAAAGAGTATAACTTAAGGAGAACTCCTCTAATTCTTTGGAGGTTTTAAGATAACTGCTTGTTGACTCAATATAGTAATCTGTTTCTTCAGGGGTAACTGGAAATATTCTTTTCACTTTTATGTAAGTTATGTGTTAATCTTGGCTCTGAAGGAGCAGTTTGCATCCAAGATTCTCAAGGAACTCTTCTGAGATGAATTCATTTTGGAGACACATAGCTTATTTATTTCCATTCCACAGAGATTTAAATGAGTTCTGATGGGGGATGTTCCTTTTCCAAGGAAAGTGTAATACACTAGAGGCTGAGTTCTTACTCAGCTCAGAGTCTGTTATCCTCCTAATGGATCCTCCTCCACTTCATTTTGAAACAGAAGAATGTTAAGACCCACAACTCATGTTAAGAATGTAAATTTTGAATACTGATGCCATATTTACTTAAAAGAGGTGTCTGATCAGTTACTAGGCTTAATGACTTCATTTGACCATCCACCACCCACTCATTCATCCAGCCACCATCCAGCATCCGTCCCTCCACCATCCATCCATCTGTCTATCCATGCATCCATCCTTCTACCCATGCATCCATCCATTCATCTATCCACCATCCATCATCCAACCATCAGTCCCTTGGGAGAGGTCTGGCCACTCTCTACTTCCTGGTGATTCCTTAGGTTTACTCAGAAGGTGTCAGCCCCACCTATGATCATCAACTTTTAAAAGTTTGCACTTAACCAGCAAGGCAGGATGGCTGTAGTTAAAGCACCAGGCAGGAAGGGTTCTTCCTTGGACCAGAATGGCCAACTGCCCCAGTCTTCCCTGACTATATTAGTTTTCACACTGAAAGCCCTCAGTCCCAGGAAATGGACTGGTGGGTTGCCCTAACCTGAACTTCCTGGTAATTAGTAAGAACAATGCAATAAGGACAGTCCAAGTGATATACAGTGTGTTCACCTCTCTTAAACCTACTAGACTTTAATTATGTTTATTTAGCCTGTTTATTGTTTATTTAAACAGCAGAGGTGTGTGTGTGTGACTGCATAGTCCTGGCCCCTATAGAATTATTAATATTTTCATGGAGATTTCCTTTGTCAAGATGTTCTGGGTCCACAGCCAGGAAGTATGAGGAGCCCTGGAAAACATGTATGATTTCCTGTACAGGTATCATTGAGGGCTTCCCAGGTAGCACGGAGGTAAAGAACTGTCCTGCCAATGCAGGAGCTACAGAAGATGTAGGTCCGATCCCTGGGTGGGAAAGATCCCCTGGAGGAAGAAACGGCAACCCACTCCAGTATTCTTGCTGGGATAATCCCAAAGACAGAGGAGACCGGTGGGCTCCAGTCCACGGGGTTGCAAAGAGTCAGACATGACTGAGCACACACGCATGCACCCACGGGTATCACAGAGGCCTAATTCTCTGTATTATGCTGTGTTTTCCTCCTGAGGACCCAGGGGGTAGTTTCAGGACTGGGGAGACCCTGGGATCCTGGTTGCTGGAAAAGTGGGCCCTCTCCAGTGGCTGTCCCACAACCAGTTGGGGTGACTTCTTCCTCATTCATCTTATTTTCTTTTTGCAAAAATTTTACCCTTTATTTTTGTCTTTTACTGCATGTATTTTCTATATTTAGATCTAGAAATGGAATGCAATTAACTGAGGTTTCCAGCCCACCTTACGCCATGTGCCATAACAGAAAGTGACATGTTATGGTGTCTGCCCGTGGTCAGTGCCATGAGGTGCCCTCTTGGGATGGTGATGGTAGGTGTTGACCCTTGGAGAAGGGCTCTGAGAGGGGCCACAAGTTTTCACAAGAGGGTCTTTCAGTGACTCTGTACAGACAGAAGACGGTTATGTAAGAGAAATGTTGAGAAGCCCACACCAGGAGTCTTTCACTGGGGATGGAGTGAGAGACTAAAGTCTACAGGCAGCGGTGGGATAATGAAAAGTAAAAGTGAAGTGAAAGTCACCCAGTTGTGTCCCACTTTTTGTGACCCTATGGGCTATACAGTCCGTGGAATTCTCCAGGTCAGAATACTGGGGTGGGTAGCCTTTCCCTTCTCCAGGGGATCTTCCCAACCCAGGGATCGAACTCAGGTCTCCTGCATTGCAGGTGGATTCTTTACCAGCTGAGCTACCAGGGAAGCCCAGTGGGATAATACTGTGAACTAACCGAAGCCTCAGTCCCTGTCTGTCCTTAGAGGAGAGCAGCGAGTCAGGGAGTAAGTCATGTACATGAACGTTTAGGTCACAGACAAGGTGGGTCTCATACTCTGCCCTCTCAAGGCCTGAGGAAGGAAGAGAACATGTCTGGGGGAGTCAGTCAGCAGTGGGGGCAGGGGAGGGGCAGTGGTCCTGGGTCTCACCTTTCTTGGGCCCAACTCTGGGGAGGGAATGAGCTTACTAAGCAGAAAGGAGCCATATGAGAGCCTCCCTACAGACATCTATCCCCACACACACTGTGGTAGAAGCTGGAAGAGATCTGGGCCTGAGAGTGTGACAGCTACCTGTGTGAACTCAGACCTGAGGCCACACCTGAATCTCTGGGGAGTGCGCAGCAGCCTGTCCCCCCAGCACCTCGGCTGCATGGAAGTCAGCCCTGCCCCCAAGGAAAGGAGGTGACGCTGGATCACCACAGATGCATCTTCTTCCAAATGGAGGCTTGAAATAGATGGTGAATTTCAGCTCAGTTCAGTCGCTCAGTTGTGTCCGACTCTTTGCAACTCCGTGGACTGCAGCACGCCAGGCTTCCCTCTCCTTCACCATCTCCCAGAGTTTGTTCAAACTCATGTCCATTGAGTCAGTGATACCATCCAACCATCTCATCCTCTGTCATCCCCTTATTTGAGAAAAATAGTGTTGGGACTTCCCTGGTGGTCCAGTGGTAAAGAATCCACCTTCCAATGCAGGGGATGCAGATTCAGTCCTTGATCAGGGAACTGAAATCCCACAGGCCACAGGGCAACTAAGCCCGCATACCACAACTACTGAACCTGCATGCTCCAGAGCCTATACTCTGCAACTAGAGAAAGTCTGTATGCCATGACAAAGACCTAGTGGATCCAAAATCAAAAATAAACAAAATTTTAAAGAATATAAGTTATGCTTCTTTCACATCTGACCTTGTGGATCGAGATGAGTGTCGCTCGGGTAGAAGAATGATGACCATGCTTATAGCAGAGACTGTGAGAGCTGACACCTGTGGAGGGTTTATGATGAATTTTAACCTGGATTAACCCATGAACAACTTACAACAGTTACTTGCTACTTAGTTGCCACTTGGGAGGAAACTGGGGCACAGAGAGGGTAAGAAAGTTGCTCAGGGTCACAAAGGAGGCTGCTGAATCTGAACCAAGTCATCTCCACAGCCCTGAGCAATGTTTACAAACCAACTGGTCAGAAATTCTTTCATAATCTCCAATGGCAGCCTTCTTGTGGGAGTTTAAACCACGCCTTCTTGTCTTGTTCTTAACAGAAAGAGCTAACAGCAACTCACATGATTTGTATCTTTTCTCCATTTTCTCTTTTTCAAGCCAAAATGACCTTGGTTGTCTCAGCCTCTCCACAGAGTGCCCATGACCTGAGGCTAGGCACTCTTTGGTTCTTTCTGCTGTCCTCCCTCCTTTGGTGTCTGAGCCTGAATTGGAACAGAGATCAGTATATGATGAGGATTCTAGGAAGACTGCATCTTTATGACTCCCAAATAGGCAAATGCTGGTGTTGGATCTAACAATGTCTTTCGACAGGAACAGCTCACTCCCAGGGTCTCCCACGGTCCCAGCCTGAGCCTGCAGAGCTTTTATGAAGATGCCCCAACACTCTTTCCCAAATCTTCTGGGGAACAAGCTATTTGGCCTTATGGATGCGGCCGATTGCCAGGCTGTTCTCTGTCTATCTAAATTATGATGGCAGAGAAGATAAAAATACAAAGACCAAAAAGTCATTTTTCTCCCCCCAAAATGCTGCAATTCTTTTGAGCCTTTCATTTTCTTCTGCCTTTTTTTTTTTTGTTGTTGATAACAATGAAGAATGGTTTCTGCCTCTGCTTTTATTGGCTTAGCGTTTGGGGTCATAAGAATGTAAATGTTTCCCCAAGGAAAAGTACATTGAGGGGGAGGGGTGGATTAACTAGATGGTTTCTTTTATTTTTAAAATTTTAGTTATAAAAGGAAAAAGAATCTGCTGAACTAAACGAAGTTGGGATCTGATCTGAAACAAAAACTAGAGAGCAGAGACCACCATTAATTTGGGTTGGACAACTCTGGGGGTCCCATTTAACTTGGCATGGTTTTAAACAGTTCTATTTTGAATCCAATGACAGTCCTCTTCAAACATATTCATAGTTGGGTCAGGTCACATAATGAGTAAAACTGATTTTGTTCAGCATTTTATTCCTTGAACTGCCTGTACTACCTGATTTCCATGCCAACTTTTCAATGTGGGGTGAATTTTGTTGTTGTTTTAGTCACTCTTTGCGAGTTATGTCTGACTCTGCGACCCCATGGACTGTAGCCCCCCAGGCTCCTCTGTCCATGGGATTTCCTAGGCAAGAAAACTGGAGTGGGTCACCATTTTCTTCCCCAGGGGATCTTTCCACCTCAGGGGTCAAACCCGCATCTCCTGCATTGACACTCAGATTCTTTCCCTCTGAGCCACCTGGGAAACCTGGGGTGTATTCAGCAAGTGGCTGTTACCTTTTTCTCATCATCATTTTCCCCCTCGAGCCCCCTATAAGCTGCCATTTACCCTCACCCCTCTATGGAAGTTGTGCTCTTAGAAATCAGCAAAGAAAAAAAAAAACCTTCCTTTAGATCAAATGGAAAGAACTTTGAGCTCTTTTTTGCCATTCTACCTGAGCCCTTCGGCTTTGTTACCTGGCACCACCTTCCCCTTCAAGCTGCCTCAGTCTCCGGCCTCTATGATACACTGTGATCATTCCTTCTCGGGAGGGTGTCCATCCATTCTAGATCATCCTCCACAGCTTGGCGCCCATCTCTAGACTTCATTTTCTCTATGTTAATCTTGGCTGAGGCTCCTATCTTGAACTGTCAATGTTATTTATGTCATTGCTAGGTCCACACCTCCCACACTGCATCTCTGAGCTCCCAGCCAGCAGCTCCATCACCTTCTGAACGATTTCATTTGTTCATTTGCTTTACTCTGGCACCTGAAACTCAGCAGACCACCTGCCAAGATCATCTTCCAAATTCACGTCTCCTGAATTCTCTCCCAAGGGCACCATCATTTCATCTCTGAATCAATGGTCGTTGTTAACTCCTTTCCCAGACTTTGAGCTCCAAGACGAGCAGAGGTCATTCCCATCTTTTTCACCATCACCTCCCAGGAGCCTGGCACAGTGCTAGGCACACAGTAGGAACTCAGTACACATTTGCTGAATGATTGAATGATTTTTCTCTTTCATCACTTGTATTCAGTGAATTAACCCATCAAGCAATCTGCATGCATGTGTTTGGGGAGGCTCTTGATAGTACCTGTTGAGAGTGGGAGCTTTTGTGTTGGACAGTCAGGTTTCAGTCTTGCCTCAGCTGCTTTCTAGCTGGGTGACCTTGAGCATGTTACTTAATCTCTTTAGCAGAATTTGGCATGTGACAATGTTCCCATTTTAAAAACTGAAGTATAGTTGATTTTCATTGTTTCAGGTATATAGCGATAGCAAAGTTACTTGGTTATATATATTATATGTATATTCTTCTTCATATTCTTTTCTATTATAGGTTATTAGTTCCTTGTGCCAATATGGTTTCCTGTGTTATACAGTAGGTCCTGTTGTTTATCTATTTTTTACATAGCGGTGTGTATCTGTTTGCAAAAAAGCAAAATGTCTGTCTGGGGAGGCCTTACAAATAGCTGTGAAAAGAAGACAAGCAAAAAGCAAAGGAGAAAAGGAAAGATATAAACACCTGAATGCAGAGTTCTAAAGAATAGCAAGGAGAGATAAGAAAGCCTTCCTCAGTGATCAGTGCAAAGAAATAGAGGAAAACAACAGAATGGGAAAGACTAGAGATCTCTTCAAGAAAATTAGAGATACCAAGGGAACATTTCATGCAAAGATGGGCTCGATAAAGGACAGAAATGGTATGGACCTAATAGAAGCGGAAGATATTAAGAAGAGGTGGCAAGAATACACAGAAGAACTGTACAAAAAAGAGCTTCACGACCAAGATAATCACGATGGTGTGATCACTCACCTAAAGCCAGACATCCTGGAATGTGAAGTCAAGTGGGCCTTAGAAAGCATCACTACGAACAAAGCTAGTGGAGGTGATGGAATTCCAGTGGAGCTATTCCAAATCCTGAAAGATGATGCTGTGAAAGTGCTGCACTCAATATGCCAGCAAATTTGGAAAACTCAGCAGTGGCCACAGGACTGGAAAAGGTCAGCTTTCATTCCAATCCCAAAGAAAGGCAATGCCAAAGAATGCTCAAACTACCGCACAATTGCACTCATCTCACACGCTCAAAATTTTCCAAGCCAGGCTTCAGAAATACATGAACTGTGAACTTCCAGATGTTCAAGCTGGTTTTAGAAAAGGCAGAGGAACCAGAGATCAAAGTGCCAACATCTGCTGGATCATCGGAAAAGCAAGAGAGTTCCAGAAAAACATCTATTTCTGCTTTATTGACTATGCCAAAGCCTTTGACTGTGTGGATCACAATAAACTGTGGAAAATTCTGAAAGAGACTGGAATCCCAGACCACCTGACCTGCTTCTTGAGAAACCTGAATGCAGGTCAGGAAGCAACAGTTAGAACTGGACATGGAACAACAGACTGGTTCCAAATAGGAAAAGGAGTACGTCAAGGCTGTATATTGTCATCCTGCTTATTTAACTTATATGCAGAGTACATCATGAGAAATGCTAGGCTGGAAGAAGCAAACAAGCTGGAATCAAGATTGCTGGGAGAAATATCAATAATCACAGATATGCAGATGACACCACCTTTATGGCAGAAAGTGAAGAGGAACTAAAAACCTCTTGATGAAAGTGAAAGAGGAGAGTGAAAAAGTTGGCTTAAAGCTCAACATTCAGAAAACGAAGATCATGGCATCTGGTCCCATCAGTTCATGGGAAATAGATGGGGAAACAGTGGGAACAGTGTCAGGCTTTATTTTGGGGGGCTCCAAAATCACTGCAGATGGTGACTGCAGCCATGAAATTAAAAGACACTTACTCCTTGGAAGGAAAGTTATGACCAACCTAGGTAGCATATTCAAAAGCAGAGACATTACTTTGCCAACAAAGGTCCGTCTAGTCAAGGCTATGGTTTTTCCTGTGGTCATGTATGGATGTGAGAGTGGGACTGTGAAGAAGGCTGAGTGCAGAAGAATTGATGCTTTTGAACTGTGGTGTTGGAGAAGACTCTTGAGAGTCCCTTGGACTGCAAGGAGATCCAACCAGTCCATTCTGAAGGAGATCAGCTCTGGGATTTCTTTGAAAGGAATGATGCTAAAGCTGAAACTCCAGTACTTTGGCCACCTCATGCAAAGAGTTGACTCATTGGAGAAGACTCTGATGCTGGGAGGGATTGGGGGCAAGAGGAGAAGGGGATGACAGAGGGTGAGATGGCTGGATGGCACCACTGACTCGATGGATGTGAGTTTGAGTAAACTCCGGGAGATGGTGATGGACAGGGAGGCCTGGCATGCTGCAATTCATGGGGTTGCAAAGAGTCGGACGTGACTGAGTGACGGAACTGAACTGTGTATCTGCTAATCTCAAATCCATGATTTATTCCTCCCCCTCCCTCTTTCTCCTTTGGCAATCAGAAGTTCATTTTCTATGTCTGTTATACTTTAGTTTTGGTTTGCAAAGAGAGGGAAACAATAATACCTACCTGTGTATGTTGATATGAGGATTAAGTGAGAGGATATGTTTTTTAGACAGATATAGTAATTGTTCAATAAGCTTTTTGGATGATGGTGATGATGATGGTGATGATGATAGTGATGGTGATGATGGTGATGATGAAGATGGTGGTGATGGTGATGACGAAGGTGGTGGTGATGATGTTGGTAATGATGAAGGTGGTGGTGATGGTAGTGATGATGGTGGCAGAAGATAGGCATATGCTGGGCCTGGTGAAGTTTGGAAACAAGTGAAAGGCTGTGAAGGAAGGACCTCATGTTAGAGTGAGATCAGCAGCAGCAGCAGCTTCCCAAGGTCCCAGGTACATTTAGGGCAGAAGGTCAGGACCTCTGATGATGGACACGATGAACAGCTGGAGAAAAGGCAGACAGAAACAGACCCAGTAGGGAAGTGCGCTCTAGCTGTGCTCCTCGAGGCTCTAGGGTTTCTTGGAGGGTCTCAGAGACTCTGTGGGGGTGGGGAGGATAGGGACAGGGCAGGGTGACTGAAGGATTAGGGACTAAAACATATAAGGGTTGGGCTGACTGCTGCGGGGGAATGTGTTAAGGCTGTGCAGATTCGAACTGAGCTTTTGTTTTGTTTTACCTCTTGGTTTCATAGTATCGCCTTTAAACAAAGAGTCCTGCTGCTTTGTATAAAAATTGAGAAAATCACTGGTACAGGTCTTCAAGGCTAGCTGAAGAGTTTGCGCTTTCTATGCTCGGCCCTGGGGAAGATGGCAGGATTTGGATGCAAGAGTAGCAACACTTTGTCAAAACTTTTTTTATAGTTCATCCAGTGGGGGTGGTGCACTTGGCTGGGCAGGGGAACGAACACATGGTCCAGGTTAGGAAGTGCCTCTGTGAGACTGATCCTCCTCCAGGTTAGGAAGTGCCTCTGTGAGACTGATCCTCCCTCCAAAATACCTGCCTTGTCCCCTGCCGGGTGTTCTTCTGACCAGCAGTGCAGGGTGCTCTCAGAGTCCCACCTGAATCATGACAGCCACTCCCTAACCCTCTGTCTTCAGACCCTGGCCCCTCCGTCTGGGTCAGCTCTCCAGAACACCTATCCCGTCATTCCATCCATGTGCCAAACCCCCCTGTGATTCTCCCTTGATTTTTGGAGAAAAACCAAACTTCCTTGCTCAGCAATCAAGGCCCCACTACGTAAAACATTCTGTCTTTTGAGTCCTTTCTGCTACTACCTACTAGTCTGGAGAATGAAATGGCAATCCACTCCAGTATTTTTTGCTTGGAGAATCCTATGGACTGCGGAGCCTGGCAGGCTATAGTCCACGGGGTCACAGAGTTGGACATGACTGAGCAACTAAACAGTAGCTGCTACTAGTCACACCTCTGTCCCCAGCTGATTAAACCTTCTAACAGCACCTATACCTCCAAACACAGGGCATTTATTTCTTCTTGTCCATTTCATGCCATCTTCTGATCCTGGGATGCAGCCCCAAACACACACACAGATGCACACAGACACAGACACACACACACACACACACACACACACACAGACACACACACACACACACACACACCCCAAGTACTTAGTTTTCTGTCCTTGTAGACGTCACACAAGTTCCCGCAGCCTTCTTGACCATGCTCGGTCATAAATGTCTCTCCCCATAAGAATTCTTAAAGAAACCCTGCTTCTTACACACTCATTCTGCAGGCATCAGTGGTCCCAGTGTTGCCCAACATCATGCCGGGCTCACTGCACAGCACAAGCCACAGTGGCTTTGTCTACTGAACAGGGAGCATCCGCAGTTCCTTCATTCCTTCTCTGCCTGAGGCTACCTCCTGCCCCAACCCCTTCTCTCAGGACACCCACCCCCAGCCCGACATCCCCTTGGGTCTCAGGACAGGAACACTCAGCAATTTTGTGCAGCTGCCTGTGTTTTTAGAAATGGCTTGCACCCAGCCAGCATTCCTTCCCAAACAGGACTTTTTATGAAATGTCTTCTAGAGAAGCAGGCTTTCCAGGTGACACTAGTGGTAAAGAACCTCCTGCCAATGCAGGAGACAAAAGACACTTGATTTTGATTCCTGGGTTGGAGAGATTCCCTGGAGAAGGAAATGGCAACCCACTCCAATATTCTTGCCTGGAGAATCTCATGGACAGTGGAGCCTGGGGGGCTACAGTCCATGGGGTTGCAGAGAGTTGGACACGACTAAACGACTAACACTTTCACTTTCACACTGATCATCAGAGGAACCATAAGCCTCCATCTGTGCGTTGCAGTCAGAAGCCACTGGGAGAAGCTTCAGACAGTAAAGGCTCTGCCCCTCCCCACGGGCAGGAACAACAAGAACAAATTCAGGACGTGTGATTGAGGTAGAGAAGCATTTCCTAATCTGCGGTTGCCTAGGCCCCCATTCCTCAGCCCCCAGGCAGCACCTCTTCATCTATAAAAAGCATTCTTTGCCCTGAAAGTGCCAATGTTCTAGTGACAGACAGCCTCATTATAAACCTGTGTCACCGTCTTCCTCTTTCAAGACCCAGGAGCCACGGCACAGATGGCTTTGTTGTCTTCGTAGGATGGCCCCTGAAGACCTCTCTGGGCTGTGCTGAGGGCGAGACATGCCAGGTGTGAGCTGTGCCAGGCGCTGGTCCTCAAAGAGTTCCATATTAAGAGGGGTGATGGGAGCTGCCAAAAAGAAAAGAAAAGAACCAACAGAAAATAAAGATAAATGAATAAACAAATAAACAAAATAAAGTTTTCAGCTAGCTTGGGCTGAAGGCCAGAGCAATTCCGAGAGAATGGCAGGAGGAGGAAGGGGACCCACACCATGGATGTATCCCCAGCAGAGGATCCAGGGACCAGGGTAGGATGGACTTGGGTTTGACCTTCAGGCATGAACCGCCTGAGACCAGCAGTGGAAAGAGACGAGGCTGGATTCTCCCCCAGACACCGTATCGAGGTTAGGGAGGTGACTCAGACTCCTTGTAGACCCAATGCACTTCTCCTCTGAGCAGCCCTGCTTTGAGGTGTCAGCTTTGCAGAAGACACACACCATCAGAGGATGGTGGAAAGGGGATGCGGGGAGGTCCAGGCTTCTGCTGGTCACACCACGTGGCTTTGATTTCTGGCTACATTTACCCTGTGCTCTGGGGTAACCCAGACATCAACGATGAGGCCAGACATTGTGAATTACCATCTGAGTCTCCAGTTAGGAGCCACCCCAGGTAGAACAGGTAAAGCAGGGTTACAGGAGACAATATGTGAAGAGCCACCATGGTAAATGAGAGCTGTGTCCCACCTTCCTCGCCTTTGGTGCAGGTTCCCTTATTTGTAGAAGGAGCTTAAACACAGCTCCCTGGGTTTCCACCATATGGGCGAAGTGAGGAGCATGGAGAAATTCAATCCACGTACAAATATCAGCCCCACATTCAGTCCTAGTTTCCAACATCTTCCTCATAAAATCGTTGCCCAGGGCCATCACAAAGAGGACAAAGTTGTCTGATTTCCACAGGATCTTTCTGTCTTCCATTAATAAGTTGGCTGACCTTGAACAAGACTGTTGGTGCTCACTCTTTCTCACTGTGTAACGAGTATGGTGCTGGTCTGGGAGCACAGAGGTCATGTCCAGCGTTCACGTTTTACGATCATCTCCCAACCATTCTGTTCCTTCTGCGGGACTGGGAGGTGAGGATCGCTGAGCAGATGGAGTGTAGGGCAGTGGTTAGAGCTCTGCCTCTGGAGTGGGACAGACTTAGGGGCTTAGACATCAGCCCCTTTAGGGGGCTGATCACCTCCCCCTCTGATGGAGGTCGGCATTAAACCAGCTGGTTGGCCTCCATCAACCAGACCTACAGTGAGTCAGGTGCGAACTGAATCAGCACAAAGGTGGTCTAAGAGATTTGTGACAGAATGGGGACCTGGGATCCATCTCAAAAGTCAGGAGAGTGTCAACATTCCTATCAAAACACAATCTGTCATAAAGACAACATGAACCAGAGGTGGAAGACTTTCCGATGTGGACGCAGCTACCAGGAGGGACCAGCGTTGGCCGGCCTGTGTGGTGACCTCCGGGCATATGGTGCGAGAGAACGTGCTTGGGAGGAAGCCAGCCCCTCTCAGTGTCCTCAGGGGAGGGTGGGTGAGGGCCCAGTGTGACCCTCTGTCCAGTTAAGTAGACACTCGGAGGCAGATGGGTGTGGGGAGAAGTCCCACGTGAAAGATTTTCACTTATCTGTAGTGAGAGATGATAAAGAAATAAAGTAATAATGATAATGAGATTATTATAAATGATAAAGAGAGAAAGTAATAGTCAGTTCCTTTTCTCCGAGGCCGAAGACACAGTTTAAAGACACAGTTTAAAGATACAGTTTAAAGACTTTCTCCCAACTGTTCCCTCAAGGACTGGATCCAAGGTCCCTCACGCTTTCCCTGTTTAGAATTGATGCTTTAATTGGGAACACTTATTAGTGTTGTGAGTACGGGGGACTTCTGATCGCCCAGCCATATCTGAAAGCTGAAAGTGCAACTCTATTCCCAGCAAGCCTGAGGCTCCGGCTCCACGCTGGGTTGGCCATGACCACGGCCAGCCTGGGGCTGTGCAGCTGGAAGGCGCGGAGGCGGGGAAAGACATAGGGCCCCTCCTTGGGTCACAGGCACATCTGTTTCCCACCGAACTGGTCTGGCCCGGGGGTCCTTTTTCAAAGGCTGTCTTTTTACTGAGGCTTCCTCCTGTTTTATAGGGCGGCTGCTCCACCCTGGCCCCATTCCTCTATCCACGGGACTCACACCATGCTCCCGGTGAGGCGGTTCTGTCAAACCCTAACAGATGCGCCTTTTAATTTTTATTCCCAAGGGGATGGGAAGAAGCACAAGTGAATTACAGCCACGAGGGCTTCAGTGGGATTTTCTTATCCAATGTGCTGGGCAGGGACTGTGTTTTATCTCAGGAGTAGTAAGGAGGGGAATAGGGGTTTTCAAGACATTTAAAGGGAATTCTAGAGCGTTCTGACATTCCTGAGACAAGAAAGCATTTCAACTTTGAAGCTGCAGGACACAAACCCAGGGAAGATGGCTCGTTCCTTATGTCTGTCTCTCATTTGCCTTAATGTGGAGGCCCCATGATAAGTGACATTTGATGTCATGAAAAAAAGTTGAGGGAGGGGATATACACATAGAATAACCATCTGGGAAGGCCAGAGGAACTCATACTGTTCACTAGAGTTTTCCTGAAGATGAGGTTGGCCCGTTCCCTGGCTGGGCCTACTGGCCAGGTGGGACGTGGGCATCGTCGAGCAGCAGAGTTTTCAGTTGTCCTACAATGCATGTGGCTGCCCTGCGGCATCTTAAGAGGTTCAGATCTGGGAACTCCAGCACATGCCAGGAAACAGTATTCTCTGCAAATGGACCAGGCCTAGAGCTGGACATAGCGGGTCTACCATATTACACCAAGCTCAGGACTAGCTTCTTTCTATGTTCAGGAGCATCTTCTGGTCTAGCAAGCTTTCAAGGAATGGGACCTAAATGGAGAGGGGTATGCCTCTCAACGTCCCCACTGCCCCACCCCCACCACCACGGAAGGGTAGATCCAGGATTTGTGGGACCAACACATATTTAATTCAGAAATAAGGACCATAGTCCCATAGCATCCATGGGGCTGGGCCTGAAAAGGGACTTGTACATGGCAGAGACTCTGCGGGTTAAGCTCTTGTAACTTCACAGCGAATCATCTCTCTCCCCAGCCATGGTTATCAGCAGATGGCTACTCATTGCGAACTTACCCTTTGGCCATGAGGTCACAGCATGTGGGGACAATGGCCGTTGGTGGTCTGAATAGGCTTTGGATTTCCCCCAACTAAGACAGCTCCCAGAATCTTGTTACAGAAGACAAAACTGAGAAGGTGTGTGCCCTCCAGGGGACAATTTTCTTGCATCCTTGCCTCTTCTGGGACCTAGCAGAGTGCCTAGCACAGAGCCAGCACATGGTTGGCTGCTGAGGTGAAGAATTAAATTGAAGGAAAAAACCCAGGTCCCCAGGTGAGAGTGAAATTCCCAAACTGGGATCAGAGGTGAGGGGGATTTCCCTTCCTATGCGGATGAGACATGCATGTTCTTGCTTTGCCCACAGTGGGATGATAAACCTCACCCTGTTTATCAAGGAGAGGGGCTCTTCTGGGAGATGTCCAGGGCCACCAAGGAGCCCTAGGTGTTGGCAGATGGCGATTTTTCTCTCCAAAGAAGCTGATGCTGGAGAGACTTGTAGACTTGATCCAGCTTGAGTCCTTCAGCTCCAGTCGGTCCCTCTTGGCTCTTCTACTGAGTTTTGGACAAGGAGGTCTCCCCATGCTCATCCTTGCGAGGTGCCTGGGCCAAGTGCTTTCCACTGTGGGAGGCGGAAAGATGAAGGTCTCTGCCTCAGCCTGGAAGCTCAGAGGGCTTCAAGCTAGCAGTCAGTGCACGGAAGGAACTCTTGGGCAGGGTCAGATTTTGGGTAGAATTCTGGTAGATTCTGGTAGAAATTGGGATGATGGGGAGGAGCCCAGGCGTGGGGGTGGAGGCCCCTACGGAGGCTCCATGTGGCCCTGGCTGTAGGGTGGGGGAGGGACAAGGTGGGGTAAGTAAGAACACCTACCTCAATGGTCAGGATGCTGCAGTTGAAGGCAGGGGTCTGTGGGGGAATCTTTGGGAAAAGGTGGAACAGAGAGGGTTAGAAACCCTCGGGAATAAATCATGTCTTGCTTGGGCAAGAGATATGGAAGAATAGGATCCCACTCAATGAAGTTAAAATAAGGCAGCCCCTGGGGAGACTGAGGACTGCCTGAAAAATATCTGTTAGGATGACAGGTGTTCCCAGGACAGATGTTATTAGGGTGATGTATATTGATGATATGCCTAACATATGACTACGACTATTTACTATATCCCCTGGAGAAGGGCATGGCAGCCCACTCCAGTGTTCTTGCCTGGAGAATTCCATGGACAGAGGAGCCTGGTGGGCTGCAGTCCATGGGGTTGCAGAGTCGGCCACGACTGAAGCGACTTAGCACGCATGCACTATATTATTACCACGTGTGGTAACAAGCTATTGTTTAGCTGATGTTTTACTGTTTACAAAGTTATGTAAATCTCCTGAGTTCCACGGAAAAACTCCATGAACTATATGATGTGCCTTAATGTTACTCGTCCTCTGGAAGAAGTAAGTTGAGTAAGTAGCTGACATTCCCTTAATCAGGAGATGCTGGAGCCAGGACTCAAGCCCTGGGCTCTAAGTTTCAAGGCCTTTCTTTGGGAGGAGCTGGCAGCTCTCTGGCTCTCTGGCTGCCCCTCCCAGAGGGATGACTAGTGAGGGAGGGCCGGGGCCCCTGGATTCATCTGGCTGCCAGGGTCCTTAGCACTTGAGCTACCATGCTGCCCAGAACTGAAGACACAGAAGTGGTGGGAACTGGTGAGCGTCCCCCTTAGAAGCTGGGGATGCCAGGCGGGGAGGGCAGAAAGGATTCTCTTTCTCTTACATTTACCTCTGTGCTCCCTGCTAAGCCAGAAGAAGCAATGAAGAGCCCTCTGGACTCTAGGTTTTTCAAACTTTGAAGCAAAGACACAAACATTCCCCCTAATTATATCTCAGGCTTTCCCCCAAATCAGAAAGGCAGATTGAATAAGCCTGGATCCATTTTCAAGCTGTCTTGAGGTTTGTGTAGGGTGCTCTGGGATTCTGAGGCCCCAAGGGCCCAAGTTGATTCCCGAGATGTAGGTGGACCCAGGGTGAAGGAGGGGTCCACAGTTAAAGCCCACCCCTGCCCTAGGGTCATGTGCCTTGGGTTATAAGACCTCGAAATGACAAATCTAAAAACAAGAAAAAAAAAGAAGTGTGTTAGTGTTAAAATTTGCCCAATTTTCCTTGGTTCTGATGAGTTTATCCATAAAATAATTTTAAAGTTTGGTGACTCCTTTTCTGGCAAGAGATCCATGTGAAACTAGAATTTGGCTTCTCTTCTGTTAAAATAAGACTGTAGGCCTTAGAATATTTCATCTGCTCATTGTAAGCAGTAGCAAGATATTTTTCTTTACCCTTATAATCATTTTCCCAGGCAACAAAGATTGCCATATGTTAGAAATAACTTTGGCGCTTTGTGCTAACTTTTTATGTCTTGATTATTTCTATAATTTAAAAGTTCCTCATATCTGAAAAAGCTAAGGTTCCTAACAGTTGTGTTATCTTCTCAATATATTTTAAAATCTCATATTGTCATTTCAACTTATAAATATTCAAGACATCACATTGTAGGTAGTTATAAGCCTTTCAAAATCTCAAGTAACTTTAAAACATAAATTAAAAATTAAATTTTGTCCACCTCAACTATTTAATATTTTTTTCCTTTTCAAGATAGATTTTAAATTTAGGTGTTTAATAAGCCTCTAAATTATATATGCTATTTCCCTGAAGGCCCTTGGGCAATTACAAAGGTTTATTCTTTCATCTTCCATCTTAGCCTTCATCTTAATTTCTTAACATCTTTCATCTTAGCTTCCCAGGTGGCTTTCATCTTAGCTTACCATGGATCTCCCAGGTAAAACCTGCCTGCCAATGCAGGAGATGTAAGAGATGCAAGTTCGATCCTTGGGTTGAGAAGATCCCTTGGAGAAGGAAATGGCAACCCACTCTAGTATTCTTGCCTGGAGAATCCCATGGACAGAGGAGCCTGACGAGCTACAGTCCGTGAGGTTGCAAAGTTAGACACGACTAAACATGACTTAGCACTAGCACTATCCTTTCATCTTATGTAAAGAGGGATGATAGAAATAATTGGGTTTGTCTGTATGCTATTTCTTAAATAGGTCAACACGATAGCAAGAGCAACACAGGAATACTGTCAAATTAAAAGAGAGCTCTGGTTTCCCAAGTTAATTTTTAAGAATTTTTTTCTTTCTTTTCTGCGATCATCTGACTACAAAAGTAAACCAATTTTTGTTTCATTCACATTTCTCTATTTTTTTCCATCTTATTGATTTAGTTCGTTATCTCCTTTCTCCTACTTATTTTAGGATACTTTCTTTTTCTAGTTTCTTAATGTGGAAAGTTAGATTGTTGATTTGAGATCTTTACTCCCCCCCTCCCCCCCCCCACTATTTTTTAGCATCACAATGTAGCATGTGGGATCTTTGTTCCTGTGCCAGGGATGGAACATGTGCCCCTTGCAGTAGAAGTACAGTATCTTAACCACTGGATGGCCAGGGAGGTCCTGTTAATTTTCTAGAGGTAGTATGTTATTAATACAAATATATTTCAGAGATTTTATGTTTGAAGGAACTCCTGCAGGTCTGCCGGTGCCCTCACTGTCTGTAATATATTCTTCCCTTAAAGGTAACCACCAACCAAAGCTCTGTGGACTAATGAGGTTACCATAATTAGTAAGTGTAATAAAAGATGAAAGAATGCTGTGAAAGTGCTGCACTCAATATGCCAGCAAATTTGGAAAACTCAACAGTGGTCACAGGACTGGAAAAGGTCAGTTTTCATGCCAGTCCCAAAGAAAGGCAATGCTAAAGAATGCTCAAACTACCGCATAATTGTACTCATCTCACACGCTAGTAAAGTAATGCTCAAAATTCTCCAAGCCAGGCTTCAGCAATATGTGAACTGTGAACTTCCAGATATTCAAGCGGGTTTTAGAAAAGGCAGAGGAACCAGAGATCAAATTGCCAACATCCACTAGATCATCAAAAAAGCAAGAGAGTTCCAGAAAAACATCTATTTCTGCTTTATTAACTATGCCAAAGACTTTGACTGTGTGGATCACAATAAACTGTGGAAAATTCTGAAAGAGATGGGAATCCCAGACCACCTGACCTGCCTCTTGAGAAACCTGAATGCAGGTCAGGAAGCAACAGTTAGAACTGGACATGGAACAACAGACTGGTTCCAAATAGGAAAAATAGTAAGTCAAGGCTGTATATTGTCACCCTGCTTATTTAGTTTATATGCAGAGTATATCATGAGAAACGCTGGGCTGGAAGAACCATAAGCTGGAATCAAGATTGCTGGGAGAAATATCAATAACCTCAGATATGCAGATGACACCACCCTTATGACGGAAAGTGAAGAACTGAAGAGCCTCTTAATGAAAATGAAAGAGGGGAGTGAAAAAGTTGGCTTAAAGTTCAACATTCAGAAAACTAAGATCATGGCATCTGGTCCCATCACTTCATGGGAAATAGATGGGGAAACAGTGGAAACAGTGTCAGACTTTATTTTTTAGGGGGCTCCAAAATCGCTTCAGATGGTGACTGCAGCCATGAAATTAAGACACTTGCTCCTTGAAAAGAAAGTTATGATCAACTTAGACAACATGTTAAAAAGCAGAGACATTACTTTGCCAACAAAGTTCTGTCTAGTTAAGGCTATAGTTTTTACAGTAGTCATATATGAATATGAGAGTTGGACTATGAAGAAAGCTGAGCGCCAAAGAATTGATGCTTTTGAACTGTGATGTTGGAGAAGGCTCTTGAGAGTCCTTTGGCCTGCAAGGATATACAACAAGTCCATCCCAAAGGAGATCAGTCCTGAGTGTTCATTGGAAGGACTGATGTTGAAGTTCAAACTCCAATACTTTGGCCACCTGATGTGAAGAGCTGACTCATTTGAAAAGACTGATGCTGGGAGAGACTGAAGGCGGAAGGAGAAGGGGATGACAGAGGATGATATGATTGGATGGCATCACTGACTCAATGGGCATGAGTTTGAGTAAACTCCGGGAGTTGGTGATGGACAGGGAGGCCTGGCGTGCTGCAGTCCATGGGGTCAGACACGACTGAGGGACTGAACTGAACTGAAGTGTAATAAATGAACCATCACTATTCAGAGACTTTTCTCAACAGGTGGTTTTTGCTTTCTCCTCATATTTGCTGGAATTTTCTATAATATCCAGGTTAGCAACTGAATCTTTAACAAAGGATAGTCTCAAAGCCTAAATGGAAAGGCTTACAGCAGTTACCCTAAACTACTGATACTTGACAGATACACTCATGTGTACAGATTTGGGAGTTTTATAAAGATGGCATCTCTTAGACCACTCTGATTACTTGTATCAGACCAAAAGTCAGGTTTCCCAGCTCTCTCCCTTCCAAAAGCAAATAACTGCAAAAGCAGTTTCCTGACCCATGAGCCAGTGGAACAAGAATTGGTTAAGAGAACTGAATGAACAGATGAAGGAAGTTTAATTGTGTGTTTTTAAAAAAAGGATTATTGATATTGTTCTCAAATGTTTTATCATTTGATGGCTCTCTGGGGAAACTCTTCTTTTCTGTGGTAAAATATACATCACATAAAATTACCACATTAACCACTTTAAGTGCATAATTCCATGGTATCAAGTGCATTCACAATATGATGCAACCATCATCGCCATCCATCTTCAGAGCTTTTTCATCATTCCAAACAGGAACTCTGTACTCGTTAAACAACAGCTCTTCCTACCCACCACCCCAGTCCCTCGTGGCCACCGCCCTACTTTCTGTGTTTCTGAATTTGGCTAGCCCAGGTGCCTCATATAAGTGGCATCATACAATATTTGTCCCTTTGTGACAGGCTTATTTCACTGGGCATAATGTCCTCAAGGTTTATTCGTGCTCTAGCATGTGTCAGAATTTACTTTCTCTCTGCGTAATATTCCATGTGTGGCCATGCTTTGTTTATCCATTCAGCTGTTCATCAACACTTGGGTGGGTTGCCTCTACCTTTAGGTTCTGAAGCCATCTCTTTCTCCATCATTCTGACAGTTTAGGCAGCCTTGCCTTTTCCATAATCTATGAAGGTTGTAGATTTCCCTTATCTGCCAGGACTGAATATTCTGGGATTTATGTAGCTTGCATCAATGTCTGAACTCACTCATTCTTAACTCACAGAATGTTAGAGATCAGTGGAAGCCCTGCCTCCCTTGATTATAGAGAGAAACTGAAGCTTAAAGAAAAAGGGTTTAGATAAATATGGTGGACATACTCTAATTTATGTCTGGCTGTTTATTGATATAATATTTCTTCCTGTCCATGTATCTTTTCTCCATATGTTTACATCTTAGACTAAGTTCTATATGTATGATTTCTCTCCCTGCAGCTTTGCTGCTTTCCCAGAGGTGAATGGGTGTTGGGTAAGTGCTTTTTGATAAGGATAAAACAAAGGGAAGGAATGTTTCTGGAAGCACACGTTCTGGAAATTACCAGAAAAAGCTGTTCAGAGGTCAGAGGGTGACTGTTCCTCTGTCTGAAAGTCTTTTAAGAACCCTGCCTCCCTGGAGGATTGATTCAGCACATCCTTGACTTTGAGCTCAGTCCAGATGCCTCTTTGAGGCTCTGCATGGGGAAGTATTATCAGTGTCACTACCTAGGACGATTTTTGCTTGGAGCAAAAAATTTTGTTACTTTTGGCAGATATAGCCAGAGAATGGCCAAGAAAGGATGTGACATAAATTCAGCAATTTAATTCTGAAAACCCCGTGGTTTCAAGGCTGGTCATTTCTTGTTAGAGCTTTGTTTTTCCTCTTTGGTCTTAACAACTGGACTTCCAGGGAATTATTTCTTCTTACAAATTAAGGAAATTTTCTGAGCCAAATTTCAGGTCTTTCCTCATCTAATGAAAACAACAATGAAAGGATAGTGAGCTTGACTTTGAATAGCAGCCAGGGACACAACCCCAAAAGACAACTTTTATTATTATACTTCCTAACAAAGCAATGCTATTTTTGAAAAATAAAGTCTTTTGTTACTGAGAAAAATCTAACACTTTTATGGGACCTCTATTTGGAAGTTCTTGTAAACATAATTTTAACTTTATAGTAGATGGGAGTGGTTCACTGTAGGGAACAGATTTCTTTCTAAAGCAAATTTGGAACCAAAGCTAGTGGTGCAGGTATTACGTATTTGATCCCATCCTCCTTGAGGTTTCCTGGTGTAACGAACTTAACCCAGTTGTCCTTCACTCCTGGGCTCCTTGTCACCAAGGGAAAGTCACTGTTTGAATTTCCGCTTCCTCTTTGGTAAGATGAGGTCATCATTCATATCACTGCAATGCTGAAAGGATCAGTTCAATAGGATGACAAGAATAGTTAATGATAACTTACTATGTGCCTGGGGCTTCCCTCGTAGCTCAGTGAGTAGATCATCTGCCTGTAGTGCAGGAGACCCGGGTTCAATTCCTGGGTCAGGAAGATCCCCTGGAGAAGGAAATGGCAACACACTCCAGTATTCTTGCCTGGAGAATTCCATGGACAGAGGAGTCTGATGGGCTACAGTCCATGGCATTGCAAGAATCAGACACGACTTAGTGACTAAAACCAAACCACTATGTGCCTGGCACCTACGTAAGGATTTAACTTAAAGTAAGTTAAGGACTTAACACCTATTCTATCATTTAATCCTCACAACGCCCTCTAATGCAGAAACCATTTTTATTCACCATCTTATAAATCCCTGTCTCTAAGACTGAGGCACAGAGAGGTCAAGTAGTTCACTCAGGGTCTCACAGCTAGTAAGTGACTGTGAACCCAGACACTGTGCCATATTCCCTACCCAGCTGGCACGTGTGGCTATATCTAGTATAATGTCTCGAATATAATGAGTATTCAATTAATTTAATTGGATCTGACCAGTTCAAGCTCAGACCTAGCATTTCTATACAGCCCAGAGACCTCAGCAGCTCAATACCAATACTGTCTGTGCAATGAACATAGTCAATGAAAAATATCTTAATAAAAATAGACATCATTAACAAAATGCCATACTTTCACAGCTGGACTAAAGTAAATTCACAATAAGCCTTCAAATGATGAAACTATCTCTGGGGCACCAGGTGGGGCTCTTTTCTGTTCACTGGACCCCAAGCTCTTCCTCTATCACACCTTCTAATGAGCAGCATTTTCTCAGTAAAGAGCTGTCTTTGATCATATATACATTTCTGTGTATCACTTTGGCTGTTTATAAAGAGTTGCCCTTACTTTATTTATGTTCCATTTATTTCTGTCCCCTATGTACAGGATTGCTGTCCCCTATGTACAGGACTGGAAGAAAACAGTTGGAATCAAGATGCTGGGAGAATTCATACCTCAGTTGCAGATGACACCCCTTGGCAGAAGTGGAGGGCTGAGCCTCTTGATGAGTGGTGGAGGGAAGGTTGGCTGCCACACAGGGATCATGCATCTGGTCCCATCACTCATGGGATGATGGGAACAGTGGCAGTGTAATTTCTGGGCTCTCACTGCAGTGGTGACTGCGCCATGGCGCTCTCCTGGGGGGATCCTAGTGCATTCACAGGCATCGCCGCCTGTCCTGTCCCCGTCTGGTGGGCTGGACTGTGAGGGCTGGCGGTGGCTGCTGTGGTGTTGGGAGACTCTGGAGTCCCTTACTGCGGTCCACCAGTCCATTCTGTCGCCCTGGTTCTGGAGGTGTGCTGCTGCTCCGTTGCCCTCGGGGGCTCGGGGCTCTGATGCTGGGAGGGATTGGGGCGGGGAGAGGGGAGACAGAGGATGAGATGGCTGGATGGCATCACTGACTCGGATGTGGTCTGGTGACCTCTGGGAGTTGGTGATGGACAGGGAGGCCTGGCGTGCGCGATTCATGGGGTCGCAGAGTCGGACACGACTGAGCGACTGATCTGATCTGATGTACAGGATACCATGCCAGACCAGTCTGTTTTAAATAATTAAATAACTAAGTAATTTGTGGCCGTGCTGGGTCTTCATCGCTGCCTGAACTTCCTCTAGTTGCTGCGAGTGGGGGCTACTCTTTAGTTGCGATGCGCAGGCTTCTTTTTGTGGTGGCTTCTCTTGTTGCAGAGCACAGGCTTTAGGGCATGTGGTCTTCAGGAGTTGTGGCCCATGAGCTTAGCTGCCCACCCTGCACCAGCATGTGAAATCTTCCTGGACCAGGAATCAAACCTGTATCCCCTGCATTGGCAGACAGATTCTAAACCACTGGACCACCAGAGAAGTCCAATTCAGTCCTAAATAAAGAAGATAAGGCATGTCCAATGGGAAGGGCTTAGGGACTGAGTTACAAGACCATGCAGAGAATTCAATGTACTAGCCTATGCCTTCTTTGTAACCTATATAAGATTACCTGCTCTGAGCTGCTCCAAGGTACTATGGGGTCACCTTCATAAAAAAAAATTTCTTTTGACTGCAATCAAATGTCTTTGTGTTCTTCTTCTTCTCCCTAAGGATGCCACCAGCTCTTTTTTCTTGGGATTTTATGAAAGGATAACTAAGGGGGTTTGTTGAGTTGAATCAGATCTGCCTTATAAGTAACAGAGAAGCTAAGGCTATTTTGTTCATCTGGTCACTACTATCTACAGTGTACAGAGCATTTCAGATACAATAATAGCCCAACAGAGCTCCTGCCCTCAAAATGCCTACAGTATGGGGCAGGGATTCCCAAGCTCTGACCCATAAACTCAACCATTTGCTTTTGTAAATAAAATTTTACTAGAAACAGCCATACTGTTCACTGAAGGATTGTCTGTGGCTGCTTTTGCAGTCTTAACAGCAGTTTAGTAGTTGTATCAGAGATTTCAGGGCTCAAAAAGTCTAACGTATATCTTAGTTGGTCTTCCACAGAGGAAAGGCTGCCAACTTCTGGTCTAATGGCAGTCCTGTGAGAAGGATTATATAACTGGCATACCATATAAACTCATACATTAACCAAGTAGGATTTTGGTATATAGCCACAACACAATTTTAAGGTTTATTCAGTAGGGTAGGTTATTTTCTTGTTGTTGGATTAAAATTTGAGCTGGTCTTGTGACTTTAAAAAAAATTATTCTTAAATAATAAAATTCCTCCAGTCATTTTAGGTTGTAAAATACAGTCCCCCTTCTCAATCGCCAAACCCATATAACATTAGAAACTTCTAATTTCATGCCAAGTTGCAATTCCTTTCCAGCCTCTTAGAAAATCGATTCTTTGGTCTTTTTCCTCTAGCTTTTGTCTTTCTGGGGCAGAGGACAGGTCATGGGAGTAAGGGGGTTTTCATGTAACTGACACTGTCATGACATGGTTTGGGGCTTCCTGAAGGTTGGCAGCTGTTGAAAGCTCTTTATCCTGTGGGGTCCTTGTGAGGGTTGTTTGGAGACCCTGTTTCTCATCCCGCTGTGCCCACTCCAGAAATTTCACACCTGAGTGGATGTTCCTGTGGTTCACTGGATCATTTACTCCTTCTGCAGCCATGAAAATGAGGGTTTGGCAACTTGTCCTAAGCTGACGTCACTGAGTTGCTTCTGGTCTTGCTCACATCAGGTCCATAGAGAGCCTCTCATTCCCTCTGTCCCCACAAACTCCGGACATGCAGGCTGATCCCAGAGCCTCCGCTTCTGTTCTGACTTGCCGTCAGCAGCTAGCCAGTCTGTCTTCTCTCCTGTCTAGATTCTCAATAAACAGTCAGACACCAGCCTAGTCTACTGTGCCCTCCACCCCCAAATCCAGGGACAATGTTGAAATCTCTGGGGAGCCACCTGTTCTCTGCAGGTGATGGGGGCTCATCCCCTACCTATCATGCTTTGCAGGGAGGTCTTCTAGCACAGCTGTCTCCAAAGAAATTGTTTTTTACAAATCCTTCTTTGAATCTACTTTTGACTTATTTTGTAGCCTCGAAATTTTGGGTTTTCCTGGTGGATCAGATGGTAAAGAAGGGCTTCCCTGAATCTACTTTTGACTTATTTTATAGCCTTGAAGTGAGAGCTGGAACTTGAGAGTTTGACCAGTTTTTTGGTTAATTCTCCAGGTGGCACAGTTGTAAAGAATTTACTTGCCAATGCAAGAGACGCAAGAGATGCAGTTTTGATCCCTAGGTTGGGAAGATCCCCTGGAAAAGGAAATGGCAACCCCCTCCAATATTCTTGCCTGGAAAATTCCATGGACAGAGGAGCATGGCAAGCTAAGTATGGGCTCACAGAGTCAGACACACCTACCCATGCACACTGGTCACTGGTTAATTCTTTCTGTAAGTTCTCACTTGGAAACTGCTATTTACTATATCTTGGTGAGTCAGTAAAAACGTCTAAATTCAAAAAAACACATACATAAAATAAAAACAAAACAAAAAAAGGAAACTTCCAATTTCATATACTCTACAATTAGATTGAAGGCATTCAGACCAAACAAGAAACAGATAAATCAAAGTGAGGTTGGATCCAGGGCCGAGTCAACTTTCTAAGATAAAGAAGAGAAATGGGGTCACTGAGTTTGCATAGCTGTGAGACGGGAGCTGGAGGCATTTTAATCTACAAACCAGAGGTCAGGATGACATTACTAGTACAGAAAACTTGGGAATATACATCCAAGGTAATTGATACTGGGTTATATCTTGAGGCCAGGTGTGGGCATATTTGCATTTTTGGAAGTTCACTGTGGCCACAGTCTGAAGGGTGGTATGAAAAGGCAGAGGTTGGAGACGCAGGAGAGGTTATTACCATAAACCAGGTGGGAAACCATAAAGAGGTAAATCATCACATTGGCTTTGGAAACAGAGGGGAAAGGCAAAGTTTAAGGCAGTTGAGAGGCAATTCCTCTAGTAATTGATGATAGGATGTCGAGGAAGGAGTTAAAGATGATTTCAAGTTTCTGCCTTGGGCAACTGGGAGAACTGTAATTCTATTCACTGAGATGCAAAAGAGCAGATATGTGAGGGAAAGGTGCCTAATTTCTTTGATGGTCAAGGAGGGGATTATGGAAGAAAGGCAGTGAAAGGATCATGGAATCCATATTTAGATCAAAATACCTAGAAGGGAGGAAATTCTGAGTAAGGCTTAAGTCTTAAACTGGAGTCTGTAGTAATTCTTTACACCAATAATTGTGCATTAAAATATGATTGCTTAACTTTCACTGGAGAAGATAAAATTACTGTAGCACCATTAGATTACTGTTAGCTCTATACTATTAATCCTATCTGATTGGAAGTGGAAGGGACACTAAAAAGTACCGGTAAAAGAAAAAAGGTGTCAGGCTAATCCTTCTACTAAATCTCTATCTTTGCATTTATTCTATATATGTTTCATCTGCAAATTCATTCTTCCTTTACATCTAGCTCCATTGCGGAGCCTGTAAATCTCTAAGGCTCCCCCGCCCCATTCTCACCGGAGTGGGTTGCCCCCCCCGCCCCCCCCCCCAGGGATAGGCACATGACCTAGGACAGCTAATTAGAATACCCTAGCCCTCTTTGCATCCAGTGATTGGTTCAGGAGTAATCAGTGTCCCAAGCAGCACCAATCAAATTCTTCCTTCTGATGGCTGTAAGGATGTTGGAAAAGAGCATCTATCTCTCTGCCAGGCCTGCTAAGCACCACTTGGGGAGAGTCTGTGGTTGTGGGGTACCATTTTGTCTTCTCAGATGTGAGACTGAAGCAAACACCAGCTCTCATTTTCCAAGTTATGCTGGTCAGAACACGTCTCCTTCCCCACTTTAAAATTTTTAATATAGTTTGAGATGTTTTTCACTTGCAAAAGAGCTCTGATAAGGTTCCTTGGTGTCCACAGACAAAGCCCATGGCCCTCCCTTGTATGCCCCTACTGCTTTATTGAGATATCGTCATACACCATGCCCTTCACCATTTTAAGTACAATTCAGTGGACTTTTTTGTATATTCACAGAACTGTACAACTACCACCATTACCTAATTTTAGAATATTTTCATTGTCCCCAAACGCAATCCCACAAGTATTAGTCATTTCTCACTACTTCCTTTGGTAATCACTATTCTACTCTATGTCTCTATGGGTTTTCCTGTTCTGGACATTTTGTGCAGATGGGATCCTACAGTGTATGGCTTTTGTGTCTGGTATCTTTAATTAAGCATGATGTTTTCAAAGTTTATCCATATTATAGCATGTATCATTATATCATTCTTTTTTATAGCCAAATAATAGTACCCATTTTGGTTATCTATTTATCAGTTGATAGACATTCGGAGTCTTTTCACTTTGAGGCTACTATTAAAATGCTGCTATATTTGTGTAGATGTTCTTGTGTGGACATATGTTTTGATTCTCTTGCGTATCCATCGAGGGGTGAAATTGCTGAGTCACGTGATAACTCTATGTTTAAACTTTTGAGGAAATGCCAAGTTATTTTCCAAAATAGATGCATCATTTTATATTCCCACCAACAATGTATGAGGGTTCAAATTTTTCCACATCCTCACTACGCTTCTTATTATCTGTCTTTTCTACTTTGTCATCCAAGTAGGTATGAAGTGGTACCTAATTGTGGTTTTGATTTACATTTCCGTGGGGGAATATTTCATGTGCTTATTGGCCACTTGTAAACCTTTTTTGGAAAAATGTTTAAAGGTTGAGTTATTTGCTGTTTTATTGTTGGGTTGTAATAGTTCCTCATATAGTCTGGTTATAAGTCTATTACCTATAGGATTTGCAAATAAATATGTTCTCTCATTCTGAAGGTTGCTGTTTTACTTTCCTTATTGTGTTCCATGAAGGACAAAAACAAAAAATTTTAATGAAGTCCAATTTATTTATTTTTCTTTTGTCACATATGCTTATGGTATTATATCTAAAAAACAGAACAAAACAAAACAAAAAACCCATGGCCTAAGCCAAGAACACAAAAATTTATACTTAGAATGCTTTCTTGTGAGAGTTTACAGCTTTAGATCTATGATCCATTTTGAGTCAATTTTGAATCCTGTTACTTCTTTCGTCTCTCTCTCTCTCTTTTGTTCTTGTCCAGTTGCGCTATGATTTCTGGTACACAAACATCCTAGGTATATTTTTTAGAGGATGTGAATAAATATGGATCCCCAAGAGGACTTTGAACTTAAATAAGCTTAGAAAAGTTTGCAGAGTATATTTCCCTCTTGAAGATTCACAGTGTGTATTTGCTTATTAGAGGCTTAACATCAGCAGCAGCAGAAGAAGCCATTGTGTTTTGGTTTGTCTTGTGCTTACAGGTACCATAGTCTGGTGGTGGATGCCGTGCTGTGCCTCCCTGATGCCCCTTTGGAAGAGGACTCATTCCAGCTGCTGACAGCGCCCCTGGGGGCCACCCTAGGTGATTGGCTCCACTGAGTTTAACTACCTTATCCAAGGTCATGCTTCCTTCTGGGAATAGACCACAGCCAGACACTGATTGGCCTAGGGATGTAAATGCCTGGCTATCTCCCTCCCTCAAGACAGATTTGCAGGCTCGTTTCATCTTCAGAATCCCTGCCACCCCAGCTGAGGCTAGCTGCCCCTTAGTCAGCTCTCCTCTATCTGATCCTGCTTCCAGCCCATCCCTTCTCTTTCTCAAGTGTCGATCCTAAAAGCATGCCTTCAGAACTGGCTTCCATGCAAAAGAGCATCTCAGCAGCTGCTTCTAGGAGAACCCAACCTGTGACCAAAAAGAGTTTCCCAAACACATTGGAGTATCAAATTTTAATTTTTAGGAAACACTACCAGGGTGGCAGTCAAGAACACCACTTTGGGAAATGTAAATCTAGCAGAAGCAAGACTTGCAACCAAAAGAACTGATGTACATTCAGACTTGTCTGCTGATTGGCTATTTGATCTTTTAAAAAAACACATTATTTATTTGGCATAATGGATCTTTAGTTGCGGCATGGGGGATCAGGTTCCCTAACCAGTGATTGAACCCGAGCCTCCTGCACGGGCCCCCTGCATTGGGAGCACGGAGTGTCTGGCTATTTGATCTTTATCCAGCTTCCTATTCTGCTGGAGCTTCAGTCTATCCTCAATAAAAATGAGCACCGTAAAATCCACATCCGGAAATCTGAACAGGCCCACCAGTGCTTAGTTGATCCTTCCAAAGTGAAAGTGTTAGTCGCTCAGTCGTGTCTGACTCTTTGTGACACCATGGACTGTAGCCCGCCAGGCTTCTCCGTCCATGGAATTCTCCAGGCAGGAACACTAGAGTGAGTTGCCAATCCCTTCTCCAGGGGATTTTCCCAAACTAGGGATTGAACCTGGAGTCTCCCATATTGCAGGCAGATTGTCTACTGTTTGAGCCAGCAGGCAAGCCCGATCCTTTCAAAAGAGCTCCACAAAGCAGGGGGTTTGTGTAGTTTATATACTACTACGTCCCAAGTGCCTAGAGCTATCTGGTACCTAGTAAGCATTCTATAAATATTTGAATTCATTAAGTGAATAACACACAACTAACCGTGTAAAGTTTTATTGAGGTGTATTTCCTGTCCATATTGTTGAATAGGTCATCTGTGAAAAGGAAAAGTGAAGATTACTTTCACAAGGTCTGCTAGCTGACCTTTCCCATACTCACTGGGAGCCATAAAAACTCTGGCACCATTACTACGAGATTTCTCGGGCAACATCCCACAAACCTTGAAGTACAGCCACCAATTTAATTTGCTGACCTTTCCTGTAATTTCTGGTGTAGGTCATAGTCTCGAGCAAATAAGCTAAAAAGTCACTTGCATTGACTATTGTATTAGATTAAAGCAAGCCTCATAAAGTCCCAGTGAAATGCATTTTGAAGGCTTATTAATTTAACTCGGAAAACATCCTGAAGCTTACTGAGAAGAATCAGAATGTCATGCCATGTTTGCCTGCCGTAGCATGAACAGGATGCAGACACTCAACTTCATATAGCACATCCCAAGGCTTGTGTTACTGGATTAAGACATGGCAACCCACTCCAGTATCCTTGCCTGGAAAATTCCATGGACAGAGGAGCCTGGTGGGCTACACTCCATGGGGTCACAAAGAGTCGGACATGAAGCAACAGAGCACATGCAGGCGTATGTTGTTAGCAATGTTTCCTACTGGCAGTGGCACCGGAGAGCAAAAGTGAATAAAATTCCTCAGGGCAGCATTGTTTGTGTTGGATTTTATGCATGATTTTGCTAAAAGACATAGTCTCATCCCATAGGAAGACTTCAGGGGGACTAACACCCTTCTCAGAGAAAGCAATGGCACCCCACTCCAGTACTCTTGCCTGGAAAATCCCATGGATAGAGGAGCCTGGTAGGCTGCAGTCCATGGGGTCGCTAAGAGTCAGACATGACTGAGCGACTTCACTTTCACTTTTCACTTTCATGCATTGGAGAAGGAAATGGCAACCCACTCCAGTGTTCTTGCCTGGAGAATCCCAGGGATCGAGGAGCCTGGTGGGCTGCCGTCTATGGGGTCACACAGAGTCGGACATGACTGAAGTGACTTAGCATAGCATAGCATAGCATAACACCCTTCTAGAAGCAGGAAAGGTTTCGGATTTTGCTCTTGACTCTCAGGCATGATTTAGGGGGAGAAAAACACACCGCCACAAGCTCCTAGAAGACGAACAAAGAAAAGACCCATTGGGGAGATCCAATCAGGGAGCAGAGGGGCACAAGGATGCTGCTTGTTGTAGCTGGAGCTTAGGAAGACATGTTGAAGAAGCTGTCACCTGAATTGTTTCCTGAAGACTAAATATAATTTCTGATGGTGAGGTTGTGAGAGCAGGGCATTCCAGGAACAGCGCAAATGGTACAATCCTAGAAACCAATCGAGACAGGATACAGGGCGCCAAAGGCTAATGTGATGGGCAATGAGAATACACAGATGGTGCTGGGAATGAAAGAGCCGTGAACATTTTATTACATGTGATTGATCACTGAGTTAGCGATTCTCTTCTCTAGTTCTCATAGTGTATCTCATGCCCCAAGTCTTGAAGCAAGTTTTAACTATAAAACTACATGGAAACAACATATCTGAAGGTCAGGCTTTTGAAAAGTTTGTGTCTCTGGAATAACACCTTGAATGTCAAAATAACTGAAAGAAAAGAGAATAAGTAAGAAAGAAAAAGATAAAGGAGGAGGAAGAAGAAGAGAGAGAAAAGGGAAAACAGAAAGATCTCCAGCAATCACTAAAACCTATTGCAAAGGATGGGTTTAGGAGTTCAACAGTCTAGGCTTGAATCTTGATCCTGTCACTTATTAATCCTAAGTGGGACCTCACTAAGGTCCCATGGGACTTCACGAAGCTCCATTTCTGCCTATGCAAGTTGGCATCACAGTCTCACCCACCCTGGGGGTGGGGACCACATGGAGATAGTCTTAAAGCCTCTTGTGAGTGACCTCAAGCAGGGGGCACTCAGTCTGTCTACCTGCTCGGTGAAGCTGCCAGCTGCTCTCACTACCTCCTGGCACTGAAGCTCATGGCTTTTCTCAAAAGACAAGTTCTTCAGTTCTCAATCTACTGTCTGTATTCAAATGAGATTTTTGCTCACCTTGTTTGTTGGACATTGGGCACTCAGGCAGGGATGTTCTCACAGAGGGAGTCTCCTGGAAACATACATGATCGCCCAGATCGGCAGCAGAGGGTGGGACCAGCAATGCAGATTGCATGTCTACACTGCGCTTGTTTTATGTCTTAAAGCATCAGGAGGACATAGTGGGTGTGGTAACAGTGTCCTCGAGTTGGAATGCAAGGCTGAATTCCTTCCTTCAGTCCAAGTACCTTCCATTACCAGAGCATCAGGACTGATGGGAGGATGATAGAGAGCGAACACGACAGTTGTTTTAAATGGAGCTGGTAACGGACCAGGCAGTCTCTCACATGGCGAGGACATTTTCCATTCAAAACAGTCAACGAACAAATGTTTGAGTCATCTGAAAAAAAAAAATTTATTTGTGAAGGAAGCTGTAGATGACTTATTTTCCAGGAATGTTTGATAACGAATCGTCAAATCTGCTGAGCGAGGTGAGAAGCAGGTGCTCATAGGTTGTTTGCCAATTGAATGGGTTCTATTTTGCTTTTGTTGTGCACAATGAAACAGGTAAAACCACCATTTTTTCCTTCATTAGTGCCTCAACTTCATCCCAAAGGATGAATCCTCCTATCCCAATATTCCCTGTTCCAACTCATAGCACTGCCATCCTGAGCCTTCCAGACTGGAGATTGGGGGATGTCTTCAAGTCTTCTCTGCCCCTCATCCCTGTATCCAGATGATGGGCCAGTCTACACACACTTTTCTGTAACATTTTGTCCATTTGTGCCCATCTCTTGAGTCCTACTTAAGCAGGTAATTCTTTTTCACCCTGAGGTTGCAGTACCTTTGAGAAGGCAGCTATCCTTTAAATCCATCCCATTCTACACCCCACATGAAAATGGTCATCTGAGAATCTGGCTGGGACTTGCCCACAACCTGATCATGAGCACCTCTCCTAAAGCACTTCCAGCCTCTGCTTCTCAGCAGCAGGGTGAAGGCATACTTGTTGGAAGCATTGTTGGAGGGGGCAGGGTCATTTCTGGGAGGAGCCCTCCATTGCTGGGATGAGAGACCCTCCAGAGCTTTTCTCTTCCTTCTCCTGCAGTGACCAGTGTGCCTCAGACAGTAGCAACACCATCAGCCTGAGTCCTGAGGTAAGGGTAGTGTAAGGACAGTGTGCAGTGCAGCCCATAGCTGCCCCATGAATGTAACTAACATATATGGCAAATCCAGCTTGTAGTCTTCCGTCATCAGGGTTTAGTGGTATATGGCAAGTCCAGCGTGGTCTTAAGCCATTGGGGTTTAGTGGTTGCTCAGAACTGAGCCCATCTTGACTGATGCATCCCTCCCCAAAGGCTTCAAGGCTCCCCATTATATTGAGAATCTCTTCCAAGCCCTTTGACACAGCATTGAAGGACCTTTGATGCAAATCTACCCTTCTACTTGCTCTCCTGAGCTGTCCTTTTACACAGTCTCTATCTCAACTGAGCTGGACCAGTTTCTGCTCCCCAAGACTCCACACCCTTCCCTCTACTCCCACATTATGCATGGGTGCTAAGTCACTTCAGTCATGTCTCCATGTCTTTGCGACTCTATGGATGATAGACCACCAGGCTTCTCTGTCCATGGAATTCTCCAGGCAAGAATACTGGAGTAGGTTGCCATGGCCTCCTCCAGGGGATCTTAAAATGCTTTTCCCCATGCTTTCCATCACCAGTGCCTCCCTTAATACCGCCCTCAGACATAATTTTTCAAATGGAGCCTTTCCGGATTCCTCCTGCCCCTACCTTAGTCCCCTGAAGTGTCTCTGTTCTCTGTTACTCTAATCACTCTGTAAGATCCTCAGACGAGAAACCTGTCACCCTGGGCACTATACCATTATTACCTACAGGCCAAGCTCAGAAACAACACCATTCAGTGCTCCTGGAGGGAATTCCCTGCTGTGGATTTTACAAATAAGATACCTCTAGCCAATGAGATGCAGGTTTCCACAGGAAAAGTTCATCATAACTGATTTCTGGACCATAGGGGATCATTTTGTTTTTTTTTTTTTCCTCTGTGTTTTGTTTTTAACAATGACGCTCTGGTCCTGATGAATAAGCCCTATAGAGGACACTAGTTATTTCCTTCTCTTTCTCATGCCTCCCAAAAAGAAGTGGGTAAAAAGCCCTGCAGGGTGAATGGAAGGTTTACGAAGACATTGAATTTTTCAGAATTTTCTAAAGCAGACTACAAATCAGCCTAACTGATTCCAGTTGTGGGCCGATGTGAGTCTAGGCTCACATCTTCTCCGCCAAGCAGACTGGGTAAAGTTTTAGCCAAGTCTCCATATGGCTGGTGTTCGGTACATATTTGTGATGGATTGACTGCATTCTGGGTGCCAGATCCAGGCGTTTCCAAAGTGAAAAGAAATACCGATGGCTCTCTCTTTTCCTGTGTTAAAAAGTACAATGTGTACAGCATTCCGTGGGTCCCTGGGACTGGGACTGGAATGTCTTCCAGTGTAATCAAACCCCCGATTGGTCCACACTCAGAGGATGCAGTGGAAAAGCAGAAAACAGAATTTTTTGATGTCACACTCAGGCGCTAATGAGTCTCCATGAATCCCCTGGTTTCTTCTGCCTCTTGGATACTAGCTGCCCTCTTTATCTGGACAGCGAGGTTCTGACCTTCACAAATTAACGTCCATCTTTTCTAAGTCAGTGCTCTTAAAAGGAACCGTGAAAGCAGAAATGGGATTCACCAAAAGTACACTGAGAAGCTGTAAGAATCAGGAAATCTGAGAATCAGATTCAGAGATCTCACTGCCCTCCAGAATCAGCTCATCATGGACCAGCCCAGGGCGAGACCTACCATCTTTCCTGATGGTCTAGGGTTTAGGCTTCTGTCCTCCTGGCTAGAATTGTAGTCACTCCTTCTCTGCCCCTGGAATCTTCTTCAAGGACCTCTGCCTCCAGCTATGGTGGTTGGCTGGTCCAGCTTGGAGAGTATCTGAAGGGTGAGGCCAAGGTCATAGGCCCACACTCTTAGTTGGCACCTGAGGATGTGCTATTCTCGGGGGGCCTCACTACTCACAGTTTGAGCCATGAAGGAAAATGTGAATTTTGCATCACCTATCTCCCACCAAGACTCAGGTGGAGGACCTCGCCTCACACAGGGTAGAGCTTAGATGCAAAGTCACCAAGAAGCATGATAATGTTCACACTTCTTAACCAGATGTGCAGCACTCACTGTATTGTGTGTGTGTTCTTTGGTCTGTGCACTCCTTCTGGAGCAACTGGAAACAGGATGTGAAGGGGGAGGCCGAGGTGACCTCCACGCCCATTCTGGGGACTCCCATGCAGTCCCAGCAGCTAAGACCTCCTAGTGCCCGCATTGTGCCTAGTGTGGCCAGAAGACCCTCATTCTGCGGGACTGTTTGTACCCTGGTTGGTACAAGTCCACCTCTCAAACCAACTGGAGAATTGGGACAGTATCTCAGACTTGGTACCAACCCCCTGGGGACCTTGTTAAGGCACAGATTTAAGGGTTGAGGCTGGGATCCTTCATTTCTAATAAGCTCCCAGGTGACACTGTTGCTGTAGTTCATGGATGTACCCAGAAGAGCTGAGCACAAGAGGTCAGCATGCCTGGAGTGCTACAAACCAGGAGAGCACTTTGACGGATCACAGCACCGTGGAGCTTCTCGGTGGGGGGGGCAAGATCCTAGCCTTGACAAGCTGGCAGGAGTTCATTAGGTGGCCTGGCTTGAGCCTGGAGGTGTAATAGACCCAGAGTGATGCACCATCCTGGTTCGCCCAGATCTGTTCTGATTCAAGTGCCGAAGGCCTTGCGTTGCAGGAACAAGTATTGTATTTCTCTGATACTTGCCCAGTCACACCAGCCAAAGGCACACAGCAACCAACCGCGTGCCATTTGCTCAACAGGTTGGCCAAGTTTACCCTCTGGAGGCTGAAGTCACAGAGAGTCTGTTTCATTTCTGGTCTTAGTTAAAGCCTTGGAAAGGAAGCAGTGAAATTTTTGATTATTTTTTCCTTAATATCTTTGTGATATCAACCTTCACATCACTGTTTTACGGTAATAGTTCTTAAGGCTTTCTTTCATTACCCAGAGAGCTTTGTGTTGTTGTTGTTCAGTTGCTAAGTCATGTCCAACTCTTTGAGACCCCCATGGACTGAAGCAAGCCAAGCTTCACTATCTCCAGGAGTTTGTTCAAACTCATGTCCATTGAAGTCAGTGATGGGGCTTCCCTGGTGGCTCAAATGGTAAAGAATCTGCCTGCAATGCAGGAGACCCAGATTCAATTCCTGGGTTTGGGAAGATCCCCTGGAGAAGGGAATGGTAACCCACTCCAATATTCTCACCTGGAGAATTTCATGGATAGAGGATCATGGCAGACTACAGTCCATGGGGTCAGGAAGAGTCAGACATGACTGAGCGAGTAACACTTTCCATTTTCAGAAAACTTTACATTCCTATCACGTATTCCAACCCGCATATGAAGTGCCAATAGCACTATTGGAGGCCCCAGGAAAGCCAGTCTTGGTGCTGCTCAAACCAGGTCACCGCATTGCAGCAAACCAGCTGTACTGGTCATTGTAAAGCGTCTAAATCACCACAGCCATAGAGACCCCACCACATCCGGTTGGACCTTAGTGCGCAAGTTCAGTAAGCCAGCTTGTCCTCACCTGTATAGTGGACCATCCCAGAGATGAGACTTTTCCTAAAGAAATGGGTTTATTTGCTTTGATTAGCTTCCTCCTCACCCACAATCATGTTTTTCATTCTTGGTGAGCCAGAAAGATGCTCATTAAATTTGACATCTAGATTCCCTGCTCAAGAAACCCGAGCAAAACCCAGAAAGAACAAGTTGCCCTTTTTCCCCAGAGTGACTCCTCCAGCCGGCTGATGAGCACATTGGCCTGTGGGTGGGTTGGGGAGGAAGCGGGTCACCTGCGTGAACAGCATCCAGGTTCTGATCGTGCAAACGGTCCCCACCTGCCTCAGAGCTTCAGGCCTTTTGCTGGCCTGGAATGCACTCCTATTGGAACATGGAAGCCCTGGGTTCAAGGGCACAAATCAGCCTCTGCTTCCTGTCCTATCCCTCCTCCCCTCTTTCCTCCTCCTCCTCTCCCTTCCTCCCTTCTCTCCTCCCCCTTCTTCTTCCTCCTCTTCCTCTCCTTTCTCTTTCTCCTCCCCTCCTCTCTGCTTCCCACCCTTCCTGCCCCTGTTAAGTGAGTGCAACCTCACTCTGCTCACCACATGACAGGCCAGTAAACCAAGAGATGAGGCGTGGAGGCCAGAAATCTGACTTAATTCAGAAAGCTGGCAGGCCGAGAAGATGGCAGACTAGTGTCTCCAAAAAACCCATCTTATCGGGGTCTGGATGCCAGGTTCTTTTATAGCACAGAGAGAGACAGGAGGTGAGGAAGTAACATAAATAAGGCCATTGGTCTTGCAAAATAGGAGGGAATGTGTTCATTTCTTTTTTTCTGCAGCCATTCACAGGTGGGCAGGGTCAAGATTGTCCCCTAAGAACTGAACAAAGCCACTTCGGTTTAACATTCAGAAGAGTGAGCCGACTCATTGGAAAAGATTCTGATGTTGGGAAAGATGGAGGGCAAGAGGAGAAGGGGGCAACAGAGGATGAGATGGTGGTTAGATGGCATCACCGACTCAGTGGACTTGAGTTTGAGCAAACCCCAGGAGATAGTGAAGGACAGGGAGGCCTGGTGTGCTGTAGTCCATGGGCTCATAAAGAGTCCAGCACAACTTGGTGACAGAACAATAAGAGGGGCAAGGTTCCCTGAGGCAGGCCACTATGTATGATTATAATAGTAAAAGCAACATAAGGCAAGGGTAAAGTCAAAGAAGCAGATTCAACATGGAGTCACAATTGGCTTCTCCCTGTTACACCCTCTGCCTCCCTCCCAGCCTCACACACAAGTCTCTCTCTTCCCTTTCTTCCTCCAGAACCTTGAGGCTGCCTGCTCTGAGTCTTTCAGCTACCTTTATCTTTTCCAAGCTTGACCTGCTAGGAGCTGAGAGACCTGTTTTGGTCCATGCACGGCTTTTGGTTTGAATCTTTAACTTTCTGAGCTGTAGCCACACCAAGTCTTAACTGTCGTGGTCTGTGCCTGGGTTGGAAAAGAATTTCAAGAGCTGAGGCAGAATGAGAGGAGAACAGAGTTAGAGTGGGAGACGCTGTTAGACCGTGGGCGGGCTCAAGGGAGAGTCAATGTCTTTTGCAGGTTAGTAGGTGGGACAAGTGGACTCATTGGAAAAGACCCTGATTCTGCGAAAGATTGAGGGCAGGAGGAGAAGGGCGTGACAGAGGATGAGATGGTTGGATGGCATCACTGACTCGGTGGATATGAAGCTGAGAAAATTCCAGGAGATGGATAGTGAAGGACAGGGAAGCCTGGTGCGCTACAGTCCACGGTATCACAAAAAGTCAGACCTGACTTAGCGACTGAACAAGAAGAAGCCAATTTTTATAGCCTCAAGACAGAGAAAATTCCTACTGGAAGGGTGGCATTAGTGATCGGTTAGGATGCTACAGGGTGGGTAATAGGGTGGTTTTGTTGTTGTTTAGTCACTAAGTTGGGTCTAACCCACAGACCGTGGCCCACCAGGCTCCTCTGTCCATGGGATTTCCCAGGCAAGAATACTGGAGTGGGTTGCCATTACCTTCTCCAGGAGCTCTTCCCAACCCAAGGATCAAACCCAGTGTCCTGCATTGCAAGCAGATTCTTTATAGTTTGAGCCACCAGGGAAGCCCAATAGGGTGGGTATTTTACCTAATATGGGGTCAGGGAGCTAATTTAGATCAGGAGGCTCATAGCAACAGTTGCTATGGGGCTTGGTTAAGTCTGGACAGTTTTGTTCTGTGACCTTGGTGTAGAGCTCCACACTAAACTGCAGCCTGATCAAGAGAAAATCCCCGTGTCTCCCGTTGGACCTGCTGGTGGTCCGAACCCCACAGTTCACTGGACTTTGCTCCTTGGGGTTACTCCTCTCTGAGCTACTTAGGGAAGTTTCCCAAATCATTTTCCACTGACTTTTAGAAGATGGTGGGCAAGATTAGGGAGTCAACTAAACTGAGGATGAAAGAAGTCTACACATCAGAGTTCGTCTGGGGAGACTGTGTGCTTTGGGAGCTGAACGCTCAAGAATCTGGGTACATTTGAGAATCAGTGCTCAACACAAAGATTCGACCGTCAACTCTGCCCAGGCCTCAGCCTTGACCTGGATTCTGTCTCCCATGTGGCCCCGGGCTCTGACCAGTGTCACAGGAGCACCATCTTGGCTAATCCTCAGTGACGGGCCCTCGCTGGCCAGGGCAGCTGCTGGCCTCTGTGAGCAGGGACTGTGACCCTCCAGCAGCGGGAGGGACCAGGGTGTAGAGGGAGCGGCCGGGGAGGAGGTGACCGGTGTGTCCCAAATGTGGGCTGGCTCCGGGCCTTTCTTCCCACCTGAGAGCTGACGGTTTCTGCTGAGGTTTTTATAAAACATGCAGAGTTGGCTTTCTGTCTGATCTTGTTAGAAGTCACCATTTCCTTCTCTCTGGGGCCGCTTTCACCCTTGTGACTGGGTTTCGGTCCCTGCTCTTTCTGTAGGAAGAATTATGGTTCATTTCACCAAAACCTTGAAGTTGATGGTGGTGTTGCAGCAAGGGAGACCCATTCCAGGGCTCGAAAGGGGGACTCTTGTCTAACACTCAGAAATGCATTGTCCAAGGAGACACATGCGCTGACAAAGCAAGAGGCTTCTTTGGGAAGGGGCCCCCAGGCCAAGAGCAGGAGGGTGAGGACTCCTCTGCTACATGGCTCTCGGTCTGGGGTCTTATGGTGATGGGATTAGTTTTCAAATTGTCTGTGGCCAGTCACTCTGACTCAGGGTTCTTTCTGGTGGTATTCTCATTGCTCAGCCAAGATGGATTCCAACCAGAAGGATTCTGGGAGGTAGTGGGCCACATGGCATCTCCTTTCGACCTTTACTAAACTCTATTGATTGGTGGTGGCTTATTGGTTCTGTGCTCTTTACCAGGACTTTCTGTTGTCAAATAACTCACACGAATGATTACTATGGTGCCTGGCCAGGGTGGGCGGTTTCAGTCAGTGTGAACTGACTTTCCCCTCAACAGTGGTGTTGAGTGTTAAGTCCCCAGAAAAGCAGGGTCCTGCAATGGGTTCCCACACCCCAGGCCCGGGCGGCAGGAGTGGCTTGGAGTCCACAAGGTGAGGGTTGGCAATCAGGCAGCACAGCCCTGCCTGGGACTCACGGGCCCTACAGGACACCCTACCAGAGCCATCCCTGCTCTGTCCTGGTGCCCCGGGCCAGCCTGGAAATGCTGTGTGGAGCCGTGCAGGCTTAGAGGAGCAAGGGACATAAGGCCAGACCTCACAGGGTTCCATTCTCGACCTTGACATACATTAGCTGTGCAGCCTTGGTCTAGGTAGGCACTTCTCTGTACTCACATTTTCTTTCTCTCTCCTTCTTCAGGGTGGTTGTGACAATCGGATGACAGCATCTGTACACTTAACCCCAAAAGTCCCAGTAACTGACTCTTGGCTTAGGAAACAGAAGGGAGAAAGAGGCAGGAGACAGTGAGAAGTAACGAGGAGGGGGAGGAAAGGGCAAAAACCTCAGCAGAAGAGGTACAGGAATTGACCTTGACCTTGATCCTTAGGTACAATGTTTGCATGATGGATGCAGACAGAAACAGCTGGCTTTGGCACCACTGGTGGTATCAAGAAAACTGCATCTGAGAGCAGGAGCCTCACCACTCGGGCGGCTGTGGGAATGAGAGAGCTGGATTTATACAAAGGTCTCAAGGTCCTCGCAGGGGAGATGCCAACCCCCTTCTGGACATGGGGTTCATGGATGGACTTCTCTTTTCTTTGAGGCAAGCAGCAGTTTTCTCAGTTTAGAACTTGGAGCTGATAGCTGGGAGTAACAGCGTTCTTTAAACATTTTTCTTGCCCTCCATCTGTCCCCATCTCAACTCACAGGCTCCCCTAGAAGTGCCCGGCTTGCTAGGAATTTCTTGTAACAATTCCAACCATCCCAGCTGTCACATCCAAGAACCACTATTTTTGATAACAAGGGTCAGAGTGCTGGGGGGCCTCTTTTGTATTGAGGCTGCACCCTTGTGCTGGTGCTGGCTACATACTGAATCAGGCCTGTGGTGCAGTGTGTGTGTGTGTGTGTGTGTGTGTGTGTGTGTGTGTGTGTGTGGTCTTGGGGTATGGGATGTGGACCCTCCTCCACTTTCCAGCCCTGTTCATTTCCAAGAAGGTAGGGCTGCGTGGCTTTGAGGGGAGAGAGTTTGCCTTTAAAAAGCATTTCTGGTCGTTAGTGAAATCTCTTCCACTCTCTCTCTCTGACCCAGTGTAACTTTTTGCAACCAGTTTCAATCAGGAAGGCTGAGTTTTAAGTCTACACGTTTATTTGCAGACAAATTCCTCTATGGGTGCATCCTTATTGCTTCAGTTCAGTTCAGTTCAGTCACTCAGTAGTGTCTGACTCTTTGCGACCCCATGGACTGCAGCACGCCAGGTCTCCCTGTCCATCACCAACTCCCGGAGTTTATTCAAACTCATGTCCCAACATTGAGTCAGTGATGCCATCCAACCATCTCATCCTCTGTCATTCCCTTCTTCTCCTGCCTTGAATCTTTCCCAGCATCAGGGTCTTTTCCAATGAGTCAGCTCTTCGCATCAGGTGGCCAAAATATTGGAGTTTCAGCTTCAACATCAGTGGCTTAGAGAAGGTGTATTCTTGCTAAAGTGCTGTCTCTGGGCTGGGGTGGGGGGAGGGGCATCACTCTGAAGAGGTGAGGGGGCACGTGTGGGTGTGGCTCTGTTAGCCATTTTCCTCTCCCTTTCCCTTCCGAAAGCTCTAATTATGTATCTAGGAAAGATAGAAGGGGGTGTGGTAGACACACACACACACACACACACACACACACACACACACACCCCGCCAACATGTCTTCTCTTGAAAATTTCAAGCACAGCACTGCTGTTTTTAAGGGGCACTTGTATCTGTGCGATGGCTAAACAATGCAGGGAGATATTTATGCCTAGTACTGGCTTAACACAGGCCTGCCCAGGATGCCATCATGTTCAGCTCCATCAGGAAAGCATGTGTTCCAACATAAAAGGTTACCCAGGGCCGGGGGGTTGGGGGAGAACTTCAACTGCTGGTGGGTGAACTGTGAAAGCTCTGACCTGGAGGAATGTTCTCTTGGTAAACGGCAGGCCACAGAGGGTCACTGGGCCCTGCTGCACGCTCCTGATGACAATTACAAAAAGGAAGCAGGATGCAACCCATAGGATAGAGGTACTGGGGGCCCTGACATCGGACAGTCTTTGTTCCTGTCCTGTTTCCTGCTTCTCCTTCCATCCCAGCCTTTCTGCCCCACTCTGAGTGAGAATGTCTCATAATAGACTGTCTCCCTCGCTTCCCATGGTTCGACATCCTGACACACACGTGACTGTGTTAGTCTGCTCCATCTGCCGTAACAAAAGACACCAGAGTCTTTTGGAGTCTGGAGACTTGAACCACAGACATTTCTTTGCTCAGTTTCTGCAGGCTGGACATCCAAGGTCAAGGTGTTGGCAGGTTTGGTGTCTGTTGGTCTGGTGTCTGCAGCTGGCTCCCTACTGGGCTTGCAGACGGCCGCCTCCTTGCTGTCCTCTCACAAACTTTTCACTATCTCCCCTTCCCCTTGCCTCTTCTCAAGAGAACACCAGCCTTACTGGGTTAGGGCCCCACCCACCCTTATGACCTCATTCAGTCTTCATCACCACCATAAAGGTCATGTCGCCTTACACAGTCACAATAGAGATCAGAGTTTCAACACGTGGGTTTGGGGAGAACATGCCCCAGCCCTGGCATGGGCTTTCCTGAACTCATGTGGACACAGCACAACCACAGATGACACACAGATGACGTCCCTCCCTGGGTGTGCTCCCATGCAGGCCACAGCAGGCCAAGACAGAGCCACGTGGGCCCAGGGACATGGCCCGCAGTGACACAAGCTGAGCTGGCTGGTGGGGACACATGTGGTAAGATGTCCAGTGACTCCAACCCTGGGCAAGGCCCCAGAAAGGAGACCTTTACCCTTTAACCAGAACCCAGAATGGCAATGCGGGAGTTGGGGAGAACAGTCAGTGAGCAGATATTCCTGGGCTAATTGGAGCAGGGACAAGAAGTATCAGAGTCAGGTCATCCAGCCTGCACATGGTCCCTTCCTCCTCCTGAGGACTGTGTCCTGAATGGATGACTGAAACTCTGAGGGAAGGGGGTCCTCTCCTGGGCTTCAGATCTGGGCTCCCCACCAGGGCTTCCGGTGCCAGAGCTGCCCTGGAAAGACTTCCTTGTGCCCTCCTTGCAGGAGGGGGCATCTAGGGATCAACCCCAGATCCCCAGTTAATGTGTAGGGAAACCAGTGAGAGGTGCTGCCTAGAGTCTATTGATTGTCCAAGACAATTGTCTGGACTTGCCCTGTAGATCTGATGGTCTCTGGGGGAAGGAATCAGATGGAGAGGAATAGAATCGCGCCCCCTCCCAGGCAGTGGTGGTTTGGTCGCTAAGTTGTGTCCAACTTGTGACCAGGTGGACTGTAGCCGGCCAGGCTCCTCTGTCCATGGGGATTCTCCAGGCAAGAATACTGGAGTGGGTTGCCATTTCCTTCTCCAGGGGTTCTTCCCGACCCAAAGATTGAACCCGGATCTCCTGCATTGCAGGCAAATTCTTTAGGGACCGAGCTACGAGGGAAGCCTGTACTGAGCAGGGTACCTTCCCCAAGAAATGCCTGGCCTGCGTTACCGCCGTCGGCCAGCAGGGGGCGATTCCCGTTTGCCTGAGCGCTGACTGACAGTTGATTTTTCTGGTCCTTGTATCATCTCTCTTGAAGGGAAAATGGTGAAGTATTGCTGAACATTGAAACAGGAACAGACTCTGTCTTAAATGCTCCCTTAATTCTCTGAGAGTCTCAGGATGCCGCTGACGGTGATGTTCCGTAATTGTTCTTGTTTTCTCCCAGTTTCTACCTCTTTGGTTTTCAAAGATGGAGTCCCAACAAGGGCTCTTGTCGCTCATAGTCAATGCCCAAGTCCTCAGAACGGCCGCAAAGCACTGCCCTGGGGCCTCTCTGAGCACATCCACAAGGACCCCCCTGGCCCACGCCATTTCGTTGTTGTTTTGTTGCTAAGTCATGTCTGACTCTTTGCAACCCTGTGGATTGTAGCCCACCAGGCTCCTCTGTCCATGGGGATTCTCCAGTCAAGAATACTGAGGTGGGTCGCCATTTCCTTCTCCAGGGGATCTTCCCAATCCAGGGATCGAAGCCACGTCTTCTTCGTTGGCAGGCGGGTTCTTTACCACTGGGAAGCCCTCACCCCACTCTAGACCCTCAAACGTCAGATGTGCCGCACCCTAGGATCTGTGCGCTTGCTTGCTGTGTCCCCGCCCCCACCTGGAGGCCCCCCACAGCCCCCCACGGCTGCCTTCCGCCCCCTCCTCAGGTCAGGTTCAAATGTCTCCCTCTCAGTGGGGCCCCGAGCCACCTGTCTGAGCTCTCCCCTAGGCTCCTCCACCCCCAGCCCCTCTGTAGCGCACTCCCCACCGCCTAACGTCTCTACATTTTACTTATTTATCATGTCCTCCCCACCCCCACCCCCAATTAGAATATTAACTCCATGTATGGTTGGTTCCTTGCAGCATCTCCAGGGCCCAGACTTGCAGCTAGTAGATGTATAAACATTGTTGAATTAAAAAAGCAGGCCAGTTCACTCCCTGCTTGAAAGTCTTAAGAAATGTCCAAAACCTATAACATGCTAGAATTCGTCCTGCTCTTGCTGTGCCCACTTCTCCCCGCATCTCAGGATACTGGTTTCTCTCATTTACCATCCCGCAGCCCCATCGGTCTTTTTCCTGTTCCTCAAACAGGCCTCAGGGTGTATGTGCAATTTACACTGCCTGGGGTCCTTGGGCTCCTGCCTCGTGATGCCTTCTGCCTAAGTTCTCCCTTTGCTTGGAATGCTCCCACTCCCAGGTGGCCATCCCCACTGTGGTACCCCCACCATGAGCCACGTTGTCTGTTTCAGCCTCTGATCTGTTTCTCTCTAGTCATTCTGAGAGTCACGATTGCTTTGCTTGTTTACATGGTTTTTTCTTCCTCCATCAGAGAATGTCAGCTCTGTGGGAGTTTCAGAAACTGAAGGATTTGAGTGTTTTTTTGCCCTCCTCACAAGCTCACTGGCTCACCTGTTGCAACTGCATGGATGCTGGCAGAAGACATGAGACTCCTGGGTCAGAAACACACGATGAAGCAGCTCAGGGGGCAGTGTGAGCTTCAGGCTCCTCCATCTGCTCCCCTCGTCTGTCAAGTTCAGGTTGACGCCGCACACACAGGGCTGGCATCACAGCTCAGGAATTCTGTGCTTAAGGAACCTCAATCATTTATCATGGGCTGCCAGCAAACCTGACCTTGGCCTTGGAGGGAGTCATCTTTATTACATGACATAGTACAAACTTCCTTTTTCTCAAAAGGGAGATCCTATCTCTTTTTTTCCCAAGCTATTTGCCATACAAACGTCCTTGAAAAGAATAGTGCCTCTGCTGGCAAGAGGTACCGAGATGTGAGGGACCACGGAGAACCGTCTCCCTGCAGAGGGCAGAGTTCATGAATGTGTTCATCACTGTCCCAGACCATCACACCAGCCACCATGCTCTAAGCCACAGAACGGAAGTCATGGGGCTGCATCAGCCAAGCAGAGTTGGTGCCATTTTCAGAAACACTGAACAGGCATATAGACCAGCAGTGGTTCTATGGAAAAAGCACCTTCTTTATTGCTTTCTGTATCCTGGATTTTCATTCTGAAATTTCTCTTGGCTTGCTCCTGTCTGGAAAATGAGATAAAAGCACCATTTGAACCTGACATAGCCATGATGGAACAGAGTTGTTTCTGGGAGATGTTTAAGGAATGTGGTGGAAAATAATAATTTTAAAGATGACTTTTGTTTAGGAAACTCCAGGGTTAAGACAGACACTGTGTAAGGCGAGAGGGTGAGCATCTACAAAAGGAAATAACTGGGGGAGGTGTTTGGCGGGCTATAAGAAGAAACTGTTTATCTCTGCTGTCCATATACATTCAGAGTCTGGGGTATCTTCCTGAACAGATTATCAGGCGTGAGACCAGAGGCTGACTGCAAACTTTAGCTGACCCCCATGTCCCACATCCAGTCAATCATGAAGACTGGTCTTTCCAGATTCCTGGTTCCTTCCTGTCCCATCCCCGTGGCCCCTACCAAGTTCACAACATTCTTGTCAACCTCTGGCACCATTTCTTCAGCTTTCTAGTAGATTTCCCTGCCTCCAGTCCGTTGTCCACACCTCTGCCTTGGAGATCTTTCCAAAATGAAATTCTGATTGTGTCATTCCCCTTCTTTAGACTTTTCAGTGATTTCCTATTTCCTTTAGGATAAAGCTCTAATTCAGAAGGGCTCATGAGATGAGACCTTGCTTGCACGACTTCTCCCTTTCTGCTCCACTCTGACTGCCTCTCCCCTTCATCCTCTTTGTTTCAGCCACAATTCAAGTGTTCCCCTGGGCAAGAATGCCTTCTCCACCATTCTTGGGAAAATGTTCAGAGTTCCAAGAAAAAGCAGCCGAGGAATCAGGAAATAATAATCTTAAAAGAATTAAGGCTTAACAATCAACATAGGAACATTTCTGCTCTGGAGGCATCCAGTGCTACCGAGTGGAAAGTGAGAACAGGAAACGCTGACATTGGGTAAAAAACTCATTTGGGTTTTTCTGTGAGAGCTTACTTCTGAGAGATTCTTACAATAGAATCCAAAGACAAGGTCAAATCTCTGGGAAATGGGCCCAGAGTGAATAGGAGAGACGTGATGGAAATTGAGTTGGTTTTGCTGGCAGCTAAGGCCCTGTGAAAAGTGTGCTATGTCTATGTCTCCTGGCAGTTGATTAATTCTTGCAAAATAAAAACAAATAACTATATGCATAGTATACTTAACACAAACCTTATGAGTAGGTTTCTGAGAAATAAGGATAAAACGATAGATGTCTTTGGCATGCCTCCTGATCCTTCTCCTTTCAGTTAAGGTCTGTTCCTCCAGGAAGCCACCTTGACCTTTAAATCTGAGGTTTGTTGCCTCTCTGGTGTTCTCCTTACTGCTTTCCTACTATTTACTAGACTACATGGAGGATGACTACATTGGTGACCCCTAGAAGAAACACACCTCCTATTTGCATTAATTTACATGACCCCTCCCACACTGACTGTGGGAGTGATCGTGTGACTTGCCTCAACTACCAGGACATTAATCAGAGTGATATAGATAATTGCTAGGACCTATATCCTGGGGCTTGCTTCCTTGGAACCCTTCTCCTTGGAAGCCAGTCACCACACCTTCAAGAAACCCAGGCTTGGCTACTGAAACATGTGAGACCCTGGTGGGATGATGGCCATCTTGGACCTTCTACCCCTCTCCCTGCCAGGCTTCCAGCTGAATGCAGCTGTTTCAGGATATGAAGCAGGAGAACTGCCCAGCTGAGCCCAATCCACCCACAGACTTTTGAGAAACAAAGCATCATTTTTGCTTTTTAAATTTTTAGCCAAGGAGTTTTATGATGGTATCTGACACAACAATAGGTAACCCAAACACACTGTGCTGTTATTTCTCTCTTTGCAGATAAACTGTAAATTCTCGGAAGGTAAGTTCACGTCTGCCTTGTTTTACATAGCGGCTCAGTAAATACTTTTGAAAGGAGTTCTTCTGAGTCTTAGTTTAGGTCAAACCCAGCAACTGTGCTGAATTCAAGCTTTGCTCCCATCAAACAGGAGTTGATGGAGCATTTTGTTTCTACCTGCACAGAAGTCACTCATGAAATAAAAGGCACACTCTATGATTTTTCTGTATTTCTCATGCTGAAACTAAGTCACTCCATCAAGTGAAAAACCTGGATTGCTCTAAGACAATTGCTTGAAGTCACGGCTACCTTGTGGTACTTTCTTGCTGTTCTTTGGAAGCCTGTTTAGACTGACACTTCTTCTTAACACTTTGCTTAGAAAACACTTTTACTTCCAAACACCCAGAAGTTCTGGAGGGGAGGGGAAATGGAAGGTAGTGAGAGAAGAAAAAAATTTGGATTGAATCCAGGCTAAAAATTTTCATCAAGTCAACCTCTGACTCAGCACCAAGTGTGAGGCAATTGCTGCTGCTTCTGAACTCCAGGGAGGTTTTTATCTTGACCATCTGGCAATTAATCATGGTGAACAATGCTATCTCTTCCTTTGTCTTCTTGGCATTGGGTCGTGCTGTTTCATTTTTCACAGGTTTGTGCCTGAGTTCCCCCAGAGCCCAGCATGCAACAAATAGCTGCCAGGGAATGGTTTTGCTCCAAGTAACCCTACCAGAAAGTGGACCAGAAAGGACTTTGAACAGCCCAGTGTGACATTGCAAAGATTCCCAAGGGCAGGAAGGCACTGGTGTTCAGAAGGAATGAGTACCTGCCTGGCAGCCCCACCACCAGCCTGGACTTCTGCTCCCTGCCTCTGTTGTCCCCTGGCACTGGGAGAACCAGCCTGATTTGTACCTTGGTCTTTGGAACATCCAACCCCAGACTGAGGTTTTCTCGGCTTTAGGATGAGGCATGAACAGTTCTCTGTCTGGCTCTGGCTCTTTCTCTCTTATCTGTGAACCCATGAATCATTTTTCCTGACATCACTGAGGTTACAAAAAGACAACGCTCCAGCTGGAAGGTTTCGGTGAAACATAGTCTGTCCTGCCGGCTGTAAGTACCAATTCATGTAATAGGGCCTCAGGGTAGCAGGCGTCTGTGTCTCTCTCTTTTTTAAAATTTTTATTGGAGTGTAGTTGATTTACAGTGTTGTGTTAGCTTCAGGTGTACAGCAAAGTGATTTAGTTATACATAACATATATCCACTCTTGTTTTGGATTCTTTTCCCATATAGATCATAGAGAGTATTGAGCAGAGTTCCCTGTGCTATATAGTAGGCTCTTGTTGGTTATCTATTTTATACATGATGGTGGTGGTGGTTTAGACACTAAGTTATGTCTAACTCTTACGACCCCATGGACCGTAACCTCCCAGGCCCCTCTGTCCGTGGGATTCTCCAGGTAAGAATGCAGGAGTGGGTAGCCATTTCCTTCTTCAGGGATGTTCCCAACCCAGAGATCGAACTCAGGTCTCTTTCGTTGCAGGCGGATTCTCTACCGACTGAGCCATCAGGGAAGCATTTTATATATAGTAGGGTATATGTGTGTCAGGAGAAGGCAATGGCACCCTACTCCAGTACTCTTGCCTGGAAAATCCATGGACAGAGGAGCCTGGTGGGCCGCGGTCCATGAGGTCGCCAAGAGTCGGACACGACTGAGCGACTTTACTTTCACTTTTCTCTTTCATGCATTGGAGAAGGAAATGGCAAACCACTCCAGTGTTCTTGCCTGGAGAATCCCAGGGACGGCAGAGCCTGGTGGGCTGCCGTCTGTGGGCTTGCACAGAGTCGGACACGACTGAAGCGACTTAGCATTAGCATATGTGTGTCAGTGCTAATCTCTTGCTAAGGAGGTATCCAAAGAAGGACTACTCTGTCAGCTGGCACAATATCTGCATCCAGGTTTTGATTCCTCTGTATCTGATGATGCCACATGTCTCAGAAATAGACACATATATAAAATCTTTTTTAAAAATTATTAAAAAAGTGAATTTATTTACAAAGCAGAAATAGACCCAGAGACACAGAAAGCAAACTTTACCAAAGGAGAAAGAGGGGAAGAATAAATTATGAGTTTGGAATTAACAGATACACACTACTATATGAAAAATAGATAAAAAATAACGACCTATTGTATACCACAGGGAACTCTACTCGATATCTTTTCATAACCTATAAGGGAAAACATTCTGAAAGATAATATACATGTATAACTGAATCAACTTTGCTGCATGTTTGAAACTAACACAACATTGCAGATCCACTCTTCTTCAGTAAAAATATATAAAGTAAAAAGAAAACAGGACCTCCTCCTCCTCCTATAAGGAATGATTCTGCTGACAACCAGTGACCCGAGAAGGTGACCCTGAGCCCTGAAAGAGTTCATAGCCCCTCTGGAACCCTCAGTTTCAGCTTGGGTACACCATAAGTGGAGGTCCCAGATTTGCTATGTCTGGACTTCTGACCCACAGACCCTGCGAGATGAAACGTGTGTTCTTCTGACCACTGTCTGCATAGAGGCTGAGTTTAACCCCCACCCCTCATTGCAGCCCCAGCCTGCTTGATCACACAGTGGCCTTGCCCAGTGCTGGGTGACTGAGCAGAGCTTTGTCCCAGGACACCTGCTTCTGAATGGGAAATGCCTTCATCTCCTCCCTTTGCACCACCACCACCCCCACTCTCAGACTCCAGACCTTCAGTGTACACAGCGATATGTCAGGAGTTTTCATACCACAAGCCTTCTGGAGCCTCACAGTGATCCTGTCCATGGGGCCTGGGGCTCTAGGCACAGTGTCTTCAGAAACAACCCCTTCCTAAGGTCTTAACACCCAGACAGAAGGGAGCTTGGAGACTGGAGTCCAGGTTTTTCCAGCTCTGAATTCCATGCTATTTTCACTCTGTACACTGGAATTGTGGGGAATTTTCTGAGGCTTGAGAATAAATGTTGGAAAGGGGTGGATTCCCAAATTACAAACTAGACCACAGTGTTAGGACTCTGAGCAGAGGGGCTTTGCCCAAGGGAAGCTCTAGGGAAAGGGCAAGTGCCCGAAGTTTCTGGCTCTCTTGGGTCCTTATCTGTCTTCAGTCCTCTCCAGAACATCACACACATAATACAGGAAATTTGCTTTTGCTCTGGGAAAGGCTCTGAGGCTCCTGAGGATCCTCTGTCCTCTCCTTCCCTTCCTGAGATTCCATCATCAAGTATGACACCCAGAACGGTCCCGCCTCAGGATGTGGTAGTCATCTCCCCATTCCTGGGAAGCAACAAGCCCAAGCAGGAGAATTGGAGAGGAGAAAGTAGGTGCTTCCTAGCAACCCCTCCCTTCACCACTGATCCCTTCAAAAAGCAAGGGAAGAGGAGAAAAAGGGAGCATCGTGGGTGGGAGTGGGGTAAGAAAAGGGGGTTTCTAGCCTAAGCGCCTGTAGGGATGGACTTGAAGGAGTAAAAGAGGCAGGAAATTGCCAATAAGTGATAAATTCCAAACAGCATTAGGTCTTCACTATCCACCAATCCCTGTTGGTGTGGGCAAACCGTGTGTGTGTGTGTGTGTTTTTTTTTTCTTAGCGATAAGAAGAAATAATATACAAACGGTCACAGTTCAGAACTTGTGGATTCTTCCTGAGTAATGCCAAAAACAAGTTAATGAAGCTTTAATTCTTGGAGAGATTAGCCTGCAGAGCTGGCCTGGCCTCTGTCTTTCTTTAACATGGCTTGTCTCCGCTGATAACGTGGGCTAATCACATGTGGGGTGGGGGGTACATTTGTGCTTTTCTAGCTGCCTTTTTTTTTCAGGTGTTTGTTTTGTCTCCCCTAAAGCTGGCACAGGAAATTGTCTTTTGTTTCCAGCAGTCTTTATAGCCAGTTTCCAGTTGCTATAGAAATTTCCCTGGGTATCATAATATGGTCCATTGGATGCCCCGATGCCAGCCCTGCATCTTTGCCATTCTCCAATGTCCAAACGGTTCTGAATGATGAGGATGCCTGTTCTTTTCTGCTCTGCTCGAACATGGCTTGTCCCACTAATATTGTCCAAACATACTGCAACAGAGAAAGGATCTTTTAATGGACACCTACCACCTTGATTCTATCAATACAATGAATGTTTTCCCGTACTTGCTTTATGCCATATCTGTCCAACTGTGTATCTCTACCCACCAAACTTTCTCGTTTTAAATAAAACATTGCCAAGTGAACTATGGAGAAGGCAATGGCAACCCACTCCGGTACTCTTGCCTCGAAAATCCCATGGACGGAGGAGCCTGGAGGGCTGCAGTCCATGGGGTCGCTGAGGGTCGGACACGACTGAGTGACTTCACTTTCACTTTTCACTTTCATGCATTGGAGAGGGAAATGGCAACCCACTCCAGTGTTCTTGCCTGGAGAATCCCAGGGATGGGGGAACCTGGTGGACTGCCGTCTATGGGGTCGCACAGAGTTGGACACGACTGAAGTGACTTAGCAGCAGCAAGTCAACTATAGTCATCAGTACATGCACGCATGCATGCTTAGTCGCTCAGTTGTCTCCAACTCTTTGTGACCCCATGGACTGTGGCCCACCAGGTTCCTCTGTCTATGGAGTTCTCCAGGCAAGAATACTGGAGTGGGCTGCCATTTCCTTCTCCAGGGGATCTTCCAGACCCAGGGATTAAACCAGGGTCCCCTGCATTGCAGGCAGATTCCACTGTATTTATGTACCATATCTTCTTTATCCATTCCTCTGTCAATGGACTAATGTTTCTGACTTGGTTGCTGGGACAGAGATCCTTTTTGAAAGAGAAGCAGCAGGGTGAGGTGTCCAAGGCCAGTCTTCTGGGTGAGACAGAGTGGAGAAGTCCTCAAAATAGCATCAATTTCAAAGCTTCAGGACGTTATCAATGAGAAACTTCTAAATAGGAACTTGGGCTCAATGGGAAGAAGAGACCCAGAACATCCTGTCAATTTCACATGCTCATTTACTAGATAATTTCCTGAAAATCACACACTGAAAAATATGTATAGGACCACTCTTATTGAAACTATTTTAATTTAGGGAGGAGCTTTTAGTCTCATCTGTGCTATGGCACTGCCAACTCAGGGCAGATAAGATTGAGGCTGAGTCCTCTGAGAGACACCTCCACTCCTGGTGCCCACACTCAGGACCCCACAGGTGGCCAGTGAAGAACGCTGGATGCCACTCCCCTGCCGATGTGCCTTGGTTCCCCCCCAGGATGAGCACCAGCAGGAGTGGCCTGGCAGGAGCCCTAAGCGGGGCACCTGGTTGGTCCTGGGGAGCTGAGGGGTGGCTGGGGAGCCAGTGACCAACAGCCCCCATGGGCTGAGGCCTCCCAGAACCTCTACTCCTGTGTCCCATCTGACTTCATTTACAAAACACAAATTCTAAGCTAAAATTTTATAATCAAAATCATTCTAGGAAGAGCCTTAAAACCCAAATGTGGGGCCCTTCTGAGCACAGGGCCCTGGGCACTTGTACTGCTGGCTGGCCCATGAGATAGCCTGGCCACTTAGGGACACTTGATCAAAGCAGGGGTCCCCCAGCATCCACTACCATACTTGCCCTCTCAGCTTGGCTCAATCCCTGCTTAGCCTCTAGAAGAGTCTGGATTGCAAGCCTGGGTTCAGCCTCTACAAGGCAGGCACGGTCTCATACCTGTAAGTCTTCAGAGTCTGGCAAGGCACTGGGCAGTGTCTCACAGGCTGCGATAATGTCTGCTGTGTTTAATTGGCTCCCACACAAGAGGGCTCCAGCTTGTCCTATCTCTCTGATCCCTTGGTGGGTGGATACCCTCTCCTTCCTGGATCTGCCAACCTGGGCTAGGCCTGGAGTTAACCTGAGAACCCCCAGGCAAACCAGCCTGTGTGCTTCACAGATGAGGAACATTAGTCAGTGTGTTTTCCTGAAAAGGGAAGATTAGGGCTTATCTAGCAGTTTTAAGGGGAGCCCGATTAAGAGGGCTTCTATCATGGTGGCAAACCTGGCTATAAAAGAAGTAATGAAGGGAATTCCTTGGGTCCAGTAGTTAAAAACTCAGTGCTTTCAGGGCTGTGGGCCCAGATTCGATTCCTGGTCAGGGAACTCAGATTCTGCAAGCCGTGAGATACAGTCAAAACTTTTTCTAAAGTTTAAAAAGAATAATAAAAAAGAAAGTGGAAAAAGACAGTGGGAGGTGGGGGGTGTTTCTGACCCAGCGTCCATACAAGCAGCAGACACACAGCTACAGGTTCTTTTTTATGTGACCACCCCAGTTGCACATCAGGTTATCATGGAACCATTTCCATGAAGCAAGTTTTCCAGTGAGGCAGGGATGTTGGTCCAAGAGAACCACTCTCCTTGCCCATAGGAAGGTTGGTGACATTGCCTTGGTGACCCCCCAGCTGTGACCAGCACACTTCTGCGTGCTCCTCTTATCCCTGGACTTGCTAGATCCCACCTCCTAGCTCCTCTCCTTGGAAGGAAACCCACAGAGTTGGGACAGAATTTTCTGCAGTGACTCTAGTATAGTTTGCTTCTCCAGCAAACTAAACCGATCAGTGCTCGGTGGAGAGGTGGCCCAGGATTATCTTGGTTTGGGTTTGAACCCGAGTGTGTTCTGAACCGCCATAAGGGCCTCTTCATCCCATATGCAAAGAACCCCCAACAATATTTCCGTCTGAACATGGAAGCCCTCTGTTCCCAACCCTGCCCCCACCTACCTGTTGGGTCCCCTCCACCCCACTCCCTCCAACCTCACGAAGCACTCTTCCTCCTCCAGACACACGACAAGTTACCTTTAATTTCTTAGAAAATAAATCTTTTCCCAGGAGTTACTGCCCAACAGAGTCTGATGCGTGCTTCAGGTAGGCTGCCTTCTCTTAGCAGGATGTTTTTCTTGATGTTCGTGCCTTGGCACCTCCAATATCCAATACTCATGAAATCCTATTAGTTTCACCTCCTAAGTAGAGGGAATTTTGCTGTCTTCACTCCCACGACTCCCCCTTACTCCCATCCCTCTTCACCTCTTGTCTGGACCACTGCCAAGGCTCTTAGCTGATCTCTTTGCCTCTAGACTCTCCTCTCTCCAACCCTTTGTTTAAGAGATTCCATATACAAATTTGATCATGTCGCTTTCCTATTTGAAATCCTTTACAACAAATCCTCAAAGCGCACAGGATGAAGCCAGAGTTCCTCCACCTGGCACACGAGGCCCTATAAGATCTAGCCTTGCTTTATCTCTGCAATCTTGTATCTGAAGCACAAACCACCTGTCTCAACAGGTACCCCCACCCTGATAGTAATCAACTTCACCCATCCTCTGAGATGGTTTCCAGCCTTCATTTTCTTTGTTCGTTTGATTTTTTTTTAATTGGAAGAAAATTGCTTTACAACGTGTTGATGGTTTCTGTCATACAATACACAAATCAGCCATAAGTATACATATATCCCCTCCCTGTTGGGCCTCTCTCCCCTCTTCCCAACCCACCCCTCTAGGTCATCACAGAGTGCGTGGCTGGGCTCCCTGTTATATAGCAACATCTCACGGGCCATCTTTATTTTACCCATGAGAGTATATAATGGCTATGCTACTGTCTCCACTTGTCCCACTCTCTCCTTCCCCCACTGTGTGCACAAGTCTGTTCTCTATATCAGCATCTCCATTCCTTCCCTGCAAATAGATTCATCAATATTATTTTTCTAGATCCCAGACATATGCATTAAAATATGATATGTCTTCATTTTCTGAGGAGCCTCCCGCCTATGCCCCTCTGTGCTCAGCCAGGACTGTGCCATGCTCTGAGTCCCCAGCCAGCTGTCTGTCATAGTGCCCATCACAGCCGCTGAGACTGCTTTTCTTTCTCTCCTAAGAGATGGTGAATTATCTCTTGTGTCAATGGCACATTGTGGAAAATACTCAGATTAAAGCTCTTATGAATATGCATGGAAATGTTGATTGGGACACAATCAGATATTTGAAGACAATCCCAAAATACATATTTCTTAATTTGGCAAGTGGTTTATTTTGAGAAAATTGTTAAGTCGAAATTTTTGTTTTTAAAGAGCTTATGTATTGTAAATTAACTATAGTTTACTTTCCCCCAAAATAAAGAACTTATATCTAAAAAGACCCCAGAACTATTTTTAAAAACAGATTCACTGCAGTCTGTCTCACAGCTTCAGGTGTGTGCCACAGGGCTGGGAAGTCTTTCACCTCTAAAAGTGAAAGTGAAAGTTGCTCAGTTGAATCCAACTCTTTGCAACCCCATAGAGGAGCCTGCCAGGCTTCTCTGTCCATGGAATTCTCCAGGCCAGAATACTGGAGTGGCTAGTCTACTGGAGTGGCTCCCTTCTGTAGAGGATCTTTCTGACCTAGAGATTGAACCCAGGTCTCCTGCATTGTTGGCAGATTCTTTACCAGCTGAGCTACCAGGGAAGCCCTCACCTTCTCTAAGGATGTTCAGCAAAGTCTCTTTGATGGATTTGTTGTTGTTCAGTTGCTCAGTCATGTCCAAATCTTTGAGATCCCATGGAATGCAGCATGCCAGGCTTCCCTGTCCTTCACTGTCTCCCAGAATTTGCTCAAACTCATGTCCATTGACTTGGTGATGCCATCCAATCAGTTCATCCTCCGTCATCCCTTTCTCCTGCCTTCAATCTTTCCCAGCATCAGGGTCTTTTTCAAGAGAGTCAGCTCTTCACATCAGGTGGCCAAAGTATTGGAGCTTCAGCTTCAGCATCAGTCCTTCCAATGAATATTCAGGGTTGATTTCCTTTAGGATTGACTGGTTTGATCTCCTTGCAGTCCAAGGGACTCAAGAGTCTTCTCCAGTACCACAGTTCAAAAGCATCAGTTCTTCAGTGCTTAGCCTTCTATAGACACGACTGAGTGACTATCACTTTCTCACATCTGTACATTTAGAAAAACCATAGCCTTGACTAGACGGACCTTTGTCGGTAAAGTAATGTCTCTGCTTTATCTAGGTTTGTCATGTCTTTTCTTCTAAGGAGCAAGTGTCTTTTAATTGCATGGCTGCAGTCACCATTGGCAGTGATTTTGGAGCCCAAGAAAATAAAGTTTGTCACTATTTCCATTTTTGCCCCATCTATTTGCCACGAAGTGACAGGACTGGATGCCATGATCTTTGTTTTTTTGAATGTTGAGTTTTAGGCCAGTTTTTTCACTCTCCTCTTTCACCTTCATCAAGAGGCTCTTTAGTTCCTCTTCATTGGATAGATACAGGAAAAACCGAACCAGGAAAGGTGGAGCATGATCCTCTAGCCTCCTTATCAGTATAGGGGAAGGAAGACTGGGGACCCCTTTGAGGGTCAGAAATAGAAAAATCTTGGACTTCCCTGGTGGTCCAGTGGTTAAGAATCTGCCTGGCCATGCAGGGGACATGGGTTCAATCCCTGGCCCTGGAAGGCCCCACACATCTTGAGGCAACGAATCCTGTGCGCCACTACTACTAAAGCTAGCGTGTCCTAGAGTTTAAACTCTGCAACAAGATGAGAAGTCCCTACTCACCACAACTAGAAAAAGCCCAGGTGCAGCAAGGAAAACCCAGAACAACCTAAAAAAAAAAATTAAAAAAAAAAAATCTTTCTGTGCTAAAAGCATGAAAATTTCGGCAAACCCAGATGCAGCATTGTTTTGCCGGGGAAGCCTTAGTGACTGTCAACCTTCCAAGAAGGATGACTCTGTAGGAGTGGGTAGAATTATGTCGTAGTCCTAGAATAGGGCAGCAAAGTTCCTCTGTGGAGCGAAAGTCACCGTGCTGAGATGAGGGAGTCTGTTGGCACAGGACGGAATGTTCCAGCACAGGGATAGCTATGTCAAAGCACTGGTTATGAAATGGGGGGGTGGGGGGCAGTCCTCTTCTATGGGGAAAAGCTTATTACCTGCAACACTAGGGAAAAGACCACCACAAAAGCTGCCTTACTGAGTCTGGGGTTCCACAGCCTGAGTTTTCCCTGCTAACCAGCATTCTAAGGAATTTTCCTATGACCAGGAATCTCCAAGGCTGGTGGAGGCAAGACAAGCCGGCCAGAGACAGGAGGCTGGCTCCTGCCCTGCAGGCTGCCCGCAGAGTTGGGATGCCAGCTGTTGCCACCTCATCCGTGCCCAGGAGGCATCTGGCATGACTCACCAGGCCTATTTGAAGGAGGTGACCTGTGCCCGGGATTCATGGGACTCTTGAGGGACAGCTTGCCCTCACTGCTTCCTTCTTTTGCAGCTTCAGGCTAAGAAAAGTCAAGTCTTCAAACACTGCTGGGGTTCCCCAAGAGAACATTCCCCCGTCCTCTGCTGTCCTTCCCATCTCCCCCATCCTCTGGTTTCAACTGTGTTTTACAAACACCAGGACAGTGGCTTGCCAGAACCCCAAGGTCAGAGGCTATGGAAGCTGCCCCCACCTGCAGCTGTGGGTCTGGGAATAAACGTGAGGTCCAGAGGCCGTTCTGGTTCCGGTTCTGGTTAGGGTTAGGCAGAGTGCTTCCTGCTATGGTGGAGTGGGGACCAACCCCTCTGGGTTTGCCCAAGCTTTCCTGGCTTCAGCACTGAAAAACCTTATCCTGGGCAAATGGGGGTAATGGGTCTCCCTCCCTCCAAGCCCCTGGGGCTGCATGTCACTCTCCCCCAGCCACCCTCTCTTCTTGCCCAAATAATTGTGTTTGTCCTCAGATGGTGAGCAACCCTCACTTGTAGGCCTAGTGCCTTCATGGAACTGATAGTAGGTTCCTCTTTGCACCGGTTGTGAGAAATCTTGGCGTCTGCCCAGTGGTCTCTCCCTAACAAATACATACAGGATCAATTGATGCCTTCAGTGTGATAATCTTTCTCCTGCAACCGTTGGGTTTTGGTTTCCATTCGCCTTATTTTACTACTTATTGTACCATGTCTGCCCTTCTGTTTGATGGTCTGCAGCTTTGTAACCATTTAAAATTCTTTTTGAAAGACCTCCAAATCATTAGGCTTCTCTCAGACCTCTAGCAGGAGGTCTTTCCTAGCTGCTCCTGGCACTTCTTTGAATTCCCCAGCCCTGGCTGAGAGGCACAGCTATAATAAAATATATTTTATTGGGTATATGGGAAAAAAATCACATTTTTAAGTGTCTATTGCTACATATAGAGCTATTTTCAAAAATGTCTGAGCTTATAAAAGATCCTAAATGTCCACTGATGTACAAATGAATGGAAAAAATGAAGCACACACATATATATAATATATTAAAATATATATATTATATGGAATATTACTCAGCCATGAAAAAAGGAAACCCTGACATTTGCAACATGGATGGACCTTGAAGGCATTGAGCTAAGTGAGATAAGTCAGACAGAGAAAGACAAATTCCATATGATCTCACTTACATATAGAATCTAAGTAAAAACAAAAGCAATAATAATGATAATAATAAATAATAATAAAAAGTATAAAAACAAGCTCATAGATACATGGAACAGATTGGTGGTTGCCAGAGGCAGGGGTGGGGGAGCTATGGGGGGCAAAATGGGTGAAGGGAACCAAAAGGTACAAACTTCCAGTTATAAAATAAGTTAAGTCCAGGGGATGCAATGTACTGTGGGATGACTGCAGTTAATCATACTGTTTTCTAAATTTGGAAGTTGCTCAGGGAATGGTTCTTAAAAGCTCTCACCACAAGAAAATAAAAAAAGATTTGTAACTGTGTGTGAAGAGAGATGCTAAATAGATTTATTATAGTGATCATCACAATATATACAAGTATGGAGTCATTATGTTGTATGCCTGAAACTAATAATGTTATGTATCAATCAGATCTTAATAAAAATAGATAAAATATAATGTAAAAAAAAAAAAAAAAAAAGAACACCTGGTCCTCCAATGGTGCTCATATTCTGGACATGCCTGGGAATTTGTTTTGTCCTAGCAGAAAGGTGAATTCAGTCCAGCTGCTACCCCAGGCTGTTACTAGTGGGGTTTCTGTGTGCTGATTCCTCTCCATTTGGAAGACAGCAGCTCTCTCCACATGGGGAATTCCAAGTACAGAACTACTGTTTAGGTTTCTTGGGTTGGGCCAAACGGAAAGTATCCCAGGTGGGCTCTGTGAACACCAGGCTGGATCTGGGTGGCCACTGGGGTTGGTCTGACTTTGATGAGGTATGAGGAACATAATTCCACCAGCCACAATATGGCTTCAAGAATGGGCCTTCCGGACTTCTCTGGTGGTTGAGTGGTTACCCTGACCCTGGGAAAGATTGAAGGCAGGAGGAGAAGGGGACGACAGAGGATGAGATGGTTGGATAGCATCACCGACTCAATGGACATGGGTTTGGGTGGACTGTGGGAGTTGGTGATGGACAGGGAGGCCTGGTGTGCTCCGGTTCAAGGGGTAGGGAAGAGTCGGACACGACTGAGTGACTGAACTAAACTGAACTGAGTGGTTAAGAAATCACCTTGCAAAGCAGGGGACACGGGTTGGTCCCAAAGCAAGATCCCACATGTCGCAGAGCAGTGAAGCCCGTGCCCCACAGCTACTGAAGCCCGTGGTTCCTAGAGCCTGTGTTCCACCACAAGAGAAGCCACCACAATGAGAAGCCCACATGGCAACAAAGAGTAGCCCCAGCCTGAGGCAATTAAGAAAGCTGAGCGCAGCAACAAAGATCCAGTGCAGTCAAAAATAAAACAAAGACTTTGAAAAAGAATGGGCCTTCCAGTCACAGTGTCTGTTTACAATTCTTTGCCCCTGACTGTTCTGATTCTCAGTCTGAGAGGTTCTCCTGGGCAAATGAGCTTCTCCCTTTGGTTCTTGCAGAATGAATCCAGGCACCAAAGTGAAAGTGAAAGTTGCTCAGTTGTGTCCGACTCTTTGTGACTCCATGGACTATAGCCCACTAGGCTCCTCAGTCCATGGGATTTTCCAGGCAAGAATACTGGAGTGGGTGGCCATGCCCTCCTCCAGGGGATCTTCCTACCCCAGGGGTTGAACCCAGGTCTCCCGCATTTCAGGCGGGTTCTTTACCATCTGAGCCACCAAGGAAGCCCAAGAATACTGGAGTGGGTAGCCTATCCCTTCTCCAAGGGATCTTCCTGACCCAGGGATCAACCCTCCAGGAATCAAGAGGGAGAGGAATTCAATATCTCTTATCCAAGTAGGATTTGAATATGTGATGAGCGAATCTTGGGAAAAATCACTTAGAAAATGTGTCCCAGATCTGTTAGCGGCCATCAGCCCCCTTTTCACATACCTTCACAAAATTCACTTCCAGTCTCAAGCCCATTCAAATGACAAATTCATCTTTAGATCTGAAAAAATGTGGACCGTGATCACTGTGCATTGTTATCTGAATTGTCCAAGTGACCCAAAGAAAAATGGAGGCGCATTTGCCTGAGTCCTCTTACTTCCCAGACAGATGATGATTCATGTGGAAAATGTTCCCTGTGGTTTTAGAGCATTTTCAAGAAGCAGCCCTACTTAAGTGGCCTCGGGCTATGAAGACCAACTTCTGAACAGCTTGTAATAAAAGCTTCTTTGTGAAAACTGAAACCTCAGCTAGCTCTGGGTTCAGGCTAAGCACTTCAGCTGATTTCACCAAAATCTCTCCCAGACCTTTGACCTTTATCAGAAAACATACTATTAGGCCTTTGCCCCACTCACAAAATGTATTTTTATTTTTTTCTTCCTGTGAAACATCGTGATTGCACAGAAAAACTTGGCTGAGGCATTGGGTTTGTGTCCAGATAAATGTGCCCAAGATGATACATTCAATCTGATTTGTGGTTTCCTTTTCTTGAGAAATTTCAGTGACAGGATCTTCTCAATTCTGCAGAGCAACTGAGTCAAACTGGGATGAGTTTTGGGATCTGATGTTCCACTCTCCTGGTGGATTGGGAACTGCCTATAACATGATGAGACAAACTCCTATAACCCCCACCAGCACCCCCAGGATGAAAACTACTCAGTCCAAATATAGACCAGGCTTCTGTCCAATGGAAGCCCACGAAGCTCAGTCACTCTTCACCAGGAAAAGGAGAGTATGCCTGGGAGGTCACCTTAACCCTATGTGGGAAAGGCCAGGAGAGCTCCCTGTGATATGCAGAAACCCTGGCCAGTAAAGGTGGTCAGCAATGTTCTCCTCCGGTCCAGGGCTTTATAAAGATCAGGACCCTTCTAGGAAGTGTGGACAGAGAGGGTCACCTGCCATCTCAGTAAACAAAGGATGCTGCAGCCAAAAAGCCATCAGCCACCACAGCTGCTCTGAAGGTGCAGGGGATTCAGGACGGAGGGGGATTCAGAATGGAGAAGAATAAGGTACTGGCCCTGATAGTTAAGATGCTTATTAAAGGAATAATCTCAGTGAGCCCAGACTCTTGCCTCTTTCCATACACAGAAAAGCACTGAAATCAACTTAAGAAGTCTATTTGTGTGTGTGTGTGTGTGTGTGTGTGTGTGTGTGATTAGCAGTGATCTTTTGATGTTCAACTACCTTTTTTATTTCTCCAGCAAAAACTCCTATAGAACCAGATTCTTCACTCCTAAAAGACCCTCTTTGGAACAAGTCCCTCAGAGCGATCTCAGAGGCCGCCTTCCTGGGCTTTAGTCCTCAGTAAGGTCCCCAAACAAAGCATAATTCTCAACTTTTAGGTCATGGATTTTGTTCTGTTTTCAGTTGCCAGAAGAATAAAAAATTAGATTCACTTGGGTAGGAGGCAGTATACTACACACCTACTGTCTTAGGAAGCTGAGTGAAGGGAAAGAGGGGGAATTTAAAAATATTTTTGGTGGGTAAATTCCCAGAATTATTCTGGGAGCAACCGAATATAGAGCAACAATAAGGGGGGAGGAGTTAGAATAGGTGGGAGAAGAATTTGAGAGGGGTTGTTACCCATTTTTAAGATGAAATAGAGTCACCATAGCTCAAGATATTTGAAAGCTCTGTGCAAGACTGATTTTAGTGGAAATACTTCACTACATCTTAATACTACTTCTAAACTCCCAGCACCTTCCAAATTTCTTTCTAATTCATCCCCAAGCTATAAAACTGTTACAGATTTCATTCGGGATTAGGGAACAATATCCTTCCCCTTGTTGTTGTTCATTCTCTAAGTCATGTCTGACTCTTTGTGACCCCACGGACTGTAGCCCGCTAGGCTCCTCTGTCCTTGGGATTCTCCAGGCAAGATTACTGGGGGGTTGCCATTTCCTTCTCCAGGGGATTTTCCTGACCTAGTGATCAAATCTGCATCTCCTGCATTGGGACAGGTGGATTCTTTCTCAGAGTCGGAAACGACTGAGGACAGCCAGCACCGCCTCCTCTTGCAGTCTTTACCGCCACAGGAAAACTCCCCAAGCTATGAATGTGTTACATATGTCACCCCTGAGGGGTTACGGAGGAATATTCTTTCCACTGTAGAGATAAGTAAGCCAAGGTTCTGTGGGTTTTGTTGGTTCGTCTTCTGGAGCACAGAGCTCTATTCTCTTAGGTTTATACACTGAAATTCTGTCAGCAATTTGCCCTGCTTGGTATGTAATATGATTTCCTTTTCTTTCCCTTCTTTCTCTTAGAAACATGGGCCTGATGCTATCCGTTACTGAGTTTTGTTCACAGATGAATATATTGAAAGGTGATGAGTAAAAGTAACTTGGCTGCCAGCCCATCAGTACAGTAAAAACATGAGCTTACAAAATGTGAAAAGATGAGTGTGCGAGCTTCTTTCTTTTTCAGAAAAAAAAAAAAATCTTATTGTATATTGGAGTATGACCAATTAACAATGTTGTGATAGTTTCAGGTGGACAGCAAAGGGACTCAGCCATCCATATGCGTGTATCCATTGTCCCCCAAACTCCCCTCCCATCTAGGTGGCCACAAAACTTTGAGCAGAGTTCCCTGTGCTATACTGTGGGTCCTTATTTGTAACTATGTGGGAATTTCTGATCCCTGAATTTGCAGCATGTTTGCTGTGCAGGGACAAAGGCTTGCCTCCATAGCCCTTGGTTTCCAGGGTTATTAATTATTGACCGGAGTTGTATTAATATGTCTTTTGTGACCTGGACATTATTAACTGGAGACCTATCAATACATTTTTAGAGAGTGATAACAATTAGCATCACTGTGGGAAGTTGTTAAGAGCTTAAAATTGATCAAGGGTTCCTTATACAGCTTATCGATTTTCGTTATCTTCACACTTTGCTCCATTAGGTTTTTGTTTCCATATTGTATATATTATAAAACTAAAATTTTCAAAAATGACACACTGCAAAATTTTGATTGAAGAAGAATTTTTCCATGAATTTTATGCAGATACTTTCTCTAACTGTCTGAGTGACATATACAGAAGGGTCTCAGAAGATATAGAAGGGTCTCAGAAGATAGTTCGGAGAAGGCATTGGCACCCCACTCCAGCACTCTTGCCTGGAAAATCCCATGGATGGAGGAGCCTGGTAGGCTGTAGTCCATGGGGTCGCTAAGAGTTAGACACGACTGAGCGATTTCACTTTCACTTTTCACTTTCATGCATTGGAGAAGGAAATGGCAACTCACTCCAGAGTTCTTGCCTGGAGAATCCCAGGGATGGGGGACCCTGGTGGGCTGCCGTCTATGGGGTTGCACAGAGTCGGACACGATTGAAGCGACTTAGCAGCAGCAGCAGCAGCACAAATAGTTCTTCAGAATATAATTCTGATTTAGATGATGTGAATATCAGACCAACAAAAAGACAGAAAACCTTTTGTGACTGACGCTGACTCGGAAAGTGAACATGAAACTCACAGTGCTGGAGGATGCTCCTTTGTTTCTACAGAAGAATAAACTGATAATAAATATTTCACGAAAATTAGAAGACTATACAGGTGTGTCAGGTGTTACCTATTGAACGTCATAATCCACAAAGTGTTAGCAAGATAAAAGAATTAATTTTGGGCTGGCCAAAAGAAAAACTGCCAGCCAAGAGCATTAGTTTCTGCAAAAATCCCGTGGTCAATGAGTTAATGAGTTAATCAGGCTGTGACTGATTTTGGGGGCAATCAGAGCCCAGTGTAGACCGTGGCTGTATCTCCTGTCCTCCATGGGTGCAGATAAGTCCTGGGCCAGCAGCTGTGGCCGCTCTCTGATGACAAACAGGGCACTGCTGCAGGGCTAGCAGGCTGCATGGGCCTTAGGCTGTGTCCCTCAGGCCTCCCTGTCTCTTTCCTTTCCTGTCATCCTAGGGATGGCGTGTGGTGGCCAAGGAGAAACCAGAACCTCCAGATTCCCTTTTTCCCAAGTCTTTGTCCACTTTCTTTAACACACAAGCAGGGTATGGGCAGGCCATCCAGCCCCAGTCTCATATTACACTCCACTCAGTGAGTGTCACCAGCCCAACAAATTCCTGAAACACCAGATAACAGTAACGGTAGAAAATATGCCACAATTTCTTTCAAGATAGTCAAGATTAGAAAATATATTTCTAGAGGGGACAGCCAAAAACTTGTTTTTCATATGATAATTACAATTATATATTTATAATTAGAATAAAATACAAAAGATAATTGTAATAATAAATCTATAATCTTAATAAATTATCATAATTATGTTATAATAAATTAAATGATTAAATAGTTATATTTTATAATCATAATACATAAGTATTATAATTTCTAAATATAAATTTAGAAATTTATATTATAATAAATATGCATATGTTATAGCATATGGTATGAATATGTATATATAATGTATACATATATTTATACTCAATCATTTTTTAATTTATCAGAGCCCAGTTAATGTCCTTACCTCCACCCCAGCCTGAACGCCAAAGAATACGAAGAGAACAAAAAGTTGGGAAAAATAAACAGAAGTGAGGGGCTCATTTTGTTTGGGGAGAGCATGTACAGTGTGCAGAAACAGATATTAAGTTGACATTAAAATTCTGGGAATTTTTCTTAATACCATTCCGCTCAATGGCACCCCAGTCCCCATAACCCTAATTTTTTTTTGTCTTCCAGTCTTTTTGCTAACCTATACTCTAAAATTTTCCCAAAAGCCTATGTTCTTCCATCCACATTTTTAAGTTGACAGCTGAATTTCTCTCTTCATTATGTTTAAATATGTGAGGTAGAAATTCCCACATAATGCAAATATCAGCATTTTAAAATAAAGCAGTTCATCCCCCTTTAAAATATATCTAACAGAAGGGACACACTATAGTTGTCTTATGTCTACTATCATCATTTAATGCGAAAGTTGCTCAGTCACGTCTGACTCTTTGCGACCGCATCGACTATACAGTCCATGGAATTCTCCAGGCCAGAATACTGGAGTGGGTAGCTGTTTCCTTCTCCAGGGGATTGTCCCAACCCAGGGATCGATCCTAGGTCTCCTGCATTGCAGGCGAATTCTTTACCAGCTGAACCACAAGGGAAGTCCATCATCCATTTAAAAAATACAACAAATTCCCTTATTTGGGTATTGGAAATTTGTTATCTTTAAATTGTATTTCCATTACTCTTCCACACAGGATTTTATGCCAAGAAAAGATACTTTTGTAATTGAAAATCTTTCATTGACTGCCCATCATACTTGGTTACAGAAATATGAATAAAAGTGGAACTTTAAAAAGTATTTCCTCTGGATTTAGTTATCATCTTAATAATAACCCAAATATGATCAAAACAAATATTAACACATTGTTATAAGCTTTGATTAAAATAATTATTAAATATAAGAAGTAAATACTTTTGGAAAAGTATCAGATGGTTAGGTGTGTCATCATGCATTCATTAAAAGACGTCTTCTTGTATTATTATGGATAATAATATGGATACATTATTGTACTGTATCCATATACAAAATATATGGATACCAAGGGAGAGGGGGCAACTGACAGGGAGACAGAAGAGCAAATGTTTGGTAAATAAATGTTTGCTGAGCCAGGTGGATACAACGGGACACAGGGAGGAATTTAACAAAGAGACTTCGGTGGGCTCCTCCCAGCTACACACCTGGCTCCAGCTGTGATTACCTCTGGTGACTGATGCTTCCCTCCTGGATCAGGCCCTCTGTCTACAGACTTTAGGAGGCTAAGGGGGACAAAGGTCTTCCTGAGTCTTCTGGGCCTTGACTGGTTTCAGCTCAAAGTAATCCATATGCCAAAGGGATATTCTGGAGGCAGCACATTTTGCTGCCTCCGTGAGAATCTGGAAACTGAGTCCCTTACATCTGGGGTCCTCCTACCTCTTGGGAAGGCTCTGAGTCCTGAGGTTGTTGGTTGGCCCAGTTGGTTGTACCACGTGAGCCTTCTGAATTCTGCACTGAGATGCCTCCTCCCACGCGGAAAAGAGAGACCAGACTCAATGCCCAACCCCCACCCCTCCGAGCTGGTATTATGGCACTCGGACCCTGCTCCCGCCCAGCCTCTGCCTGCTGGAGTCCGCCCTCCTCCCCGTTATCTAGCAAAACTCAAATTCCGATTGGACAGGGACCTATCAATCACCTGTTGCGGAGAGAATACTGATACCATAGTCGGAGAGGTGGAGATTCTCTGATGAGCCCTTCGGGTGATCGCACCGCTTGCCCCACCATGACCCCCTGATTCACACGCTGTGCACCCCAGCCGCAGAACCTGGTCACACCCAGTTTAGATGCTTCACTCCAGCTTCTTCATCATCCGTGTTGTCCTCCTCAACAGACTTCAACGATGCTCCTTTGGAGCTGGAATCACATCTTAAACTGAAAAAATAAAATAGAAAACAAACAAACAAAACCCCACAAACCCCCTAGTTATTAAGTAGCTTTTCATCTGGGCCCCCTCCAGCATCTTACACAGGCCTGGCCTTAGAAGTCGCTCAGATGCTGGCAGGCCCTAGATTGGGGTTCCACTGCTGGGTGCTCTCCCGGCTCCTCCATTGCTGCCAACCCTGGAAAGCAGGCTGCATACTATTAAGTCGCGCATCTAGAACACAAGAGCTCCCCCTCCTCTTTCATCCAGTTTCTTTCCTTTAAGTTTCCTCCTCCCCTCCCCTCAGCCCTCCCCTCCTCCAGCTTCCGGGGTGGGGCTTCAGAGAAATCTCCAGGCACAAAGTGGGGTCGGGGTGGGGCTGGGGTGGGGGGATGTAACCTCCCCTGCTAGCCTTTCCAGCTAAGTCTGGAGATGAACAGGTGCTTAGGCGTAATCCCTGGGCATGGCTGGGGAGAGGAAAACTCGGTTCCAATTAGAAACGTTTCTTTGGAAACCTTGGGACTTCTGGCACGATCCCACCAATTACATCTAGTGGCTTTATTTCTTTTCATCTGCCCCACAGTGTGGCCGCTCTGCCCCTGTCCCGGGCACTAAGACGCTTCTCTGGAATCCTCCTATCCCAGGGCTGACAAGGAAGGCGGGATGCTGGGTCACTGCGCCCTCTAGGCAGGCCAGGGCTGCAGCCCATCAGGGACCCAAATCTGACCCCAGGGGGATGCCTCTTGTCTTCATCCTTGCCAAAAAGACCATCCTTTCTCACTTTGTGTTTGCTTGACTCTTTCTTGCGAGTGTTCCTGCGGTAGATCTTATAGGAGGTGAACAGTCTAGGTAAGGAAAACCTTTGAAAGAGAGAATAGTCAGCAGAAGAATGAATGATCTGATTATGAGCAATGCACACCTTCTGGAGGGCTCTAGAGTCCTTGCTGGAAGCACCCTGGAGACGCTTCTCAGAAATAGCACCCTCAGAGAAGGTTCCAGAAGCTTGTTCCAAGGGACATTTTCTTCCCAGATGTTACTGGTGTAAAATGAGCAGGAAATTTGGACACAGCTGTAGCATAGTGAGCACACTGATAATGCGGTGGGGGTGCAGTGACATGGGGGCAAAGGAAAGAGTGCTGGTTATCCCGAACCCAATAAAGACATTCACAAATATTTCTTAAGTACCTGCTATATGCAAAGGCGTCTATTAGGCACCATGGGAGGAGAAGGGATATAAAGTCCATCTCTGGGCATCGTAATTTGCATGTTGCCATAGCAGAGAGGATGCTTCCAAATTTGGGGGTGCATTTACAGACTTATATACAGAGTATATTGTGAGAAATGCTGGACTGGATGAAGCGCAAGCTAGAATCAAGATTGCCAAAAGAAATATCAATAACCTCAGATATGCAGATGACACCACCCTTACGGCAGAAAGCAAAGAACTTGATGAAAGTGAAAGAGGAGAGTGAAGAAATTGGCTTGAAACATTTAGAAAACTAAGACCATGGCATCTGGTTCCATCAGATCAGATCAGATCAGATCAGATCAGTCGCTCAGTCGTGTCTGACTCTCTGCGACCCCATGAACTGCAGCACACCAGGCCTCCCTGTCCATCACCAACTCCCGGAGGTCACTCAGACTCACATTCATCGAGTCAGTGATGCCATCCAGCCATCTCATCCTCTGTGGTCCCCTTCTCCTCTTGCCCCCAATCCCTCCCAGCATCAGAGTCTTCTCCAATGAGTCAACTCTTCGCATGAGGTGGCCAAAATACTGGAGTTTCAGCATGGCAAATAGATGGGGAAACAATGGAAACAGTGACAAACTTTATTTTTGGGGGCTCCAAAGTCACTGCAGATGGTGAGTGCAGCCATGAAATTAAAAGACCCTTGCTTCTTGGAAGAAAAGTTATCACCAACCCAACAGCATATTAAAAAGCAGAGACATTACTTTGCCAACAAATGTCTGTCTAGTCAAAGCTATGGTTTTTTCAGTAGTCATGTATGGATGTGAGAGTTGGACTATAAAGAAAGCTGAGCACTGAAGAACTGATGCTTTTGAGCTGTGTGTGTTGGAGAGGACTCTTGAGAGTCTCTTGGACAACAAGGAGATCCAACCAGTCCATCCAAAAGGAGATCAGTCATGAATATTCATTGGAAAGACTGATGCTAAAGCTGAAACGCCAACACTTTGGTCAACTGAAGCAAAGAACTGACTCATTGGAAAAGACCCTGATGCTGGGAAAGATTGAAGGCAGGAGGAGAAGGGGATGACAGAGGATGAGATGGTTGGATGGCATCACTGACTCAATGGACATGAGTTTGAGTAAGCTCCAGGAGCTGGTGATGGACAGGGAGGCCTGGCATGCTGCAGTCCATGGGGTCTCAAAGAGTCAGACATGACTGAGCAACTGAACTGAACTGAACTGAACTTACATTTTCCTCAATAAATATAAGGATCCCCACAGACTGGTCATACAGACAAAAAGTAGCATGGTTGATCACAGGGACTGAGAGCAAAAAGGAATGAGGAGTTATTGTTTAATTAGTATGTGTGCTAAGTCACTTCAGTCATGTCTGACTCTTTGCAACCCCATGGACTGTAGCCCGCCAGCCTCCTCTGTGCATGAGAATTTCCAGGCAAGAATACTGGAGTGGGTTGCCATCTCTTTCTCCAGGGGATCTTCCTGACCCAGGGATCAAACCCGCGTCTCTTATGTCTCCTGCATCGGCAGGCGTGTTCTTTACCACTAGCGCCACCCGGGAAGCCCTTAATTGATATAGGGTTTCAGTTTTGCAAGAGAAAAACTTTCTGGAGATGGATGAGAGTGATGGTCACACAACAATGTCAGTGTACTTAAGGACACAGAACTTAAAAGGACTAAAGCAGTAAATTTTATGTTATGTATATATTACCCAGTTAAAAATATTATATGCAAATAAACAGAAAGTATAAGGGTCACAGATACTGTTGCTGGAGCTCCCACCACCCCGTCAGACCCTGCTGGTCCTGCCCATTCTTCTCTGCTCCCCTCTCAGTCCCTCTCTGCTCTTGCTGGATCTTCCACAGCCTCCCTGTCTCACTTTTGCTTTGTGATGAGGGAAGGGAACCCCAAGTTCGATTCCAGTTAGAATTCCACGTGCATCTGTCATGTGACCTCGGTCCAAGTTCTAATTTGTCTTGACCTCAGTTTCCCAGTTTGTCACATTAGGACCATCTTCTAGTCCGCTTGTGGGAAGATCAAACATGGAGACCTCAAGGGTAGTGTGTCCGGCCTACCCTAGGGATCCCATCAACAGTGATTTTCTTCCACCTTCTGGGTTCTCCAACAACCCCTCCCTGGGCACAGGGGGATGCTTTCCCCTTCTCACTCAGAGATGCTGCGGGGTGGGAAGAACCCCTTATCAGATGATGACTAAATGTGCAAGCGTGCAGTTGCTATTTTTAAATTCTGGATCTCTATTTCATTTTTGTCCCAGCAGGATGATTTATGCCATATTCTATTTCTACAGAAGAGCAGCTTTTAGTATGTCATCAATTAGAGATGGATGGAGGTCTGTGTGTGTGGCTCCTTCCTGGGAAAGGAGCTCTGCAGGGGTGGGAGGAGGGTGGTACTCAGCTGTTTGCTGATTGCTTGACTCAACCTGAGGCTGTTGTAGATTTCCCATCCTGTGTTCAAAACTGCCAGCAAAGTCACAGCGATAACCAAACAGATTCTGGAAGGATGAATACAGAAGGCAACATTGGTGGTGCCACAGCTGCGAATGCCGTCCGCAGCAGACAGCCCAAACAGTCACAGGCCTGGGGGACTCCACCTGTGGGCTGAATAATGGGGGGGCACGTTGAAGGTGAAGTCATGTCCAGGGCAAAGTTGGCACTTTCTGGAACTCATCAATAAAGCAAAGCGCTCCTTTGGTCCTGGGGCAGGAAGTTTCTGATTGCTCCCTGGCCCTGGGAATGTCACAGCTCAAATGGTGAACACAGATGCCCCTGTCCTGAAATAAGGGCCCCAGTTTTCAGCCCATATTGCTCGTGAGGGATGTGGGGAGGGACAGGACATCCTTGTGACAGCCAGGGACTCCTTGCTCTTGTGAGAGATCAAAGACCTTTGAGTGCTTTCATTTATTTTGCTATGAGTGGAGCCGATCTCCCCGAGAGGGTATGGGAGGGAGAGTTCTGGAACATATTCTTGTCTCCTGGGGGTGGTAAACTCTTCCAGAATGTGTCTGGTCTGCCATATGGCAGAGAAACCGAGCCCAGTGGGGCGCTGGCTGACTGGGAGTGCTTGGCTGTCCCTCGCAGACATCCTGGGATAGGAACTCCTAGAGGTAGATCTAATTGGACTGCTCCTTCCCTGCTCTGTACTAATTAGACAAGAAAACAAGGCATTGGTGGAAATTTTATTTACAATACAGACCAAGCAATGCCAAAGATGCTACAAGGCAGTGGGCAGATCCCAGGGAGGGGGCAGGCAGTGGTGCCTGGGGAGCCCAGAGGAAGGCTGTGGCGGGGTTAGTATCAGTGGGATTTCTGGGGTTCAAGGGCAGTTGATAGAGTCGGGTCAGGGCCCCTGACTAACTGCAGAGAGCCAGGTTTGTGGAAAGTCAGACTGACTTTTGAGGACACCTTTGAAAGAAGCAGAAATCAGGAAAATGGTTCCAGCCAGAAACTCCAGGATTTCAGCCCAAGGCAGGAGAAGTTCTGGCTGCTGGTAAGGGTCTGACTTTTTCCCATAGGATGGATCTGTTCCCTCCGCAGAGTATAAGTTCCCTGAGGTATGGCTGTCAGACCACACTGTGGAGCCCTCCATCACAGCTGAGAAGAGAAACCAGGCTGGACAGAATTTCATGCTCAGGCTTGGAGTGGAGACCAGGTGACAAAGCCTATAACCTGTGGCAGGTGTGACAAATGTTCCCAGGTATCTGTTATAATGTCTACATTTTGTGAACTGACTCTTTGTTTCCAAGCCCCATCCAGTGGCCCTTCTTCAACCCTCTTGAACAGCCTTCCTCATTTTCTGCTCAGTGCTAGCTGTCAGCCCACAGGCCAGTTCTAGTGCCTGATAGGTGATCTGCCAGTGAGGCTGAGTAAATGGAAAGATTAGATATTGGTGAGGCTTGCAAAGGCGTTAGCGAAGGGGGCCAAAGCAATGTGCCACGACATAGTCAGATATGCTTCCAGAGATCAGATCAGATTAGTCGCTCAGTCGTGTCCGACTCTTTGCCACCCCGTGAATCACAGCATGCCAGGCCTCCCTGTCCATCACCAACTCCCGGAGTTCACTCAGGCTCATGGCCATCGAGTCAGTGATGCCATCCAGCCATCTCATCCTCTGTCGTCCCCATCTCCTCTTGCCCCCAATCCCTCCCAGCATCAGAGTCTTTTCCAATGAGTTAGCTCTTCGCATGAGGTGGCCAAAGTACTGGAGTTTCAGCTTTAGCATCATTCCTTCCAAAGAAATCCCAGGGCTGATCTCCAGAGAAATTCCTTGAAAAAGATCTTTGGAGCCTGGGTAGAGAATAGCCATTAACAGTGGATCTAGAGGACTTTCCTAGTGACACAGTGAATGAGAATTTGCCTGCCAGTTCAGGGGGACACAGATTCAATCCCTGGTCTGGGAAGATCCCATATGCCTCAGTGCGACTAAGTCTGTGTACCACAACTACCGGGCCTGTGCTCTAGAGCCCGAGAGCTGCAACTACGGAGCCTTTATGCTGCAACTACTATAGCCCTTGTGCCCTAGAGCCTGTACTCCACAACAAGAGAAACCACCGTAATGAGAAGCCTGTGCACCACAGAGAAGAGCAGCCCTGCTTGCCACAGTGAGAGAAAACTTACGCAAAAGCAACAAAGACCCAGTGCAGCCAACATTTTTTTAGTGAATAGTGAATCTAGAGGGACCTTCCCGGTGGTACAGTGGATAGGAATCCACCTGCCAATGCAGGGGACACAGGTTCAATTCTTGGTCTGGAAAGATTCCACACACCGTGGAGCAACTACTTCCACATACCACAACTACTGAAGCCTAAGTGTGCAACAAAGACTCAGCACAGCCAAAAAAAAAAAAAAGAGAGAGATCTAGAGCATAAAACACTTTATTCTGTTTCTCCTCTCTGAGTGGAATCCATCCTGATGTTCGTCTATGAGCCCATTATTACGTTCACATATGTATTTCTTCTCACTGCGCACCAAACTTTTTTCAGTGTGACCTGAACTTCATTGGCCTTATGAATATCATGGTCTTATACATTTTATTGGCATTTGTAAGCACTGCAATAAATTAGACATTTTAAAAGTATGTGCCTCTGAAAATAATTACTGGAGTTTTGACTAACGGAGTGGTATCCCCGTGAGAAGCATCAATTTCTTTTGTTGGGGAAAAGGCAAACATTTTTATGAAAACAATGCTCACTCCACATAGGGTAGATGTGGGAGTATACACAAGGGATGATGCAAGTCCTTTTCCCATGCAGCTGAATTGAAAAACAAGACAAATATTTTGAACAGCTCATATGTCAAGGAGACATGTGCAGACCCCACTTGTTAAAATAATAATGGTATCATGATGCACTGATGTGGCGCTTTTATCTTCAAAGCAATTTATGACTGTTCACTAGTTGACTTGGAACAAAAGATCAGAAATTGGCGGAAGGTTCTGGGTATGTGATTTTAAGAAGAATGGATGGGACAGAGATCAAAGAGACAGCCCTCCACCCACTAGGCTTTGTTAAGTGTCCCCCTGGAACCTAAAAGGAAGCCTGCAATTCTGCCCTGGGGGGCTGGTTTCTTCTGGACAGTGGAAGCTGACAATTCAATGGCTGAGAGAAAGTTGGGCTTTTTTTTTTCATCAAATCCCACTCCTCTAGCCTTGTGTGGTCATGATCCTAGAACCAGGGAAGGCCAGCCGATACATTCCCCACCAGGGTCCCAATGTCCACCTCACACTCAAAAGGGGGAGACATTTCAGCTCTTGACATGGTCTCCACCTCTCTCCAGTCCCTTTGGGCCAAGGTGGCCCCACAGTCTGAATCCAAGGTCATAATAGTGGTTCTGTGTGTGGGAGGGGTGAGGGATAGTTAGGGAGTTTGGGATTGACAGGTTCACAGTTTCAGATGTTCAGCAAAATGATTCAGACTTAGCAGCAGCAGCAGCAGGTACATATACATACATCTATTTGTTTTCAAATTCTTTTTCCATTTAGGTTATTACAGAATATTGAGCAGAGTTTCCTATGCTATACAGTAAGTCCTTGTTGGTTATCTATTTTAAATATTGATAAAGTGTGTGAACCTGTAAATATATATAAATACATATATATATATAAACCTGTAAATATATATATACACACACATATGGGATACATCATGCCCAGATTTGCTTCCATGTGTCTTAATTAAGTATTTCCTGAGTGCCCACTCTGGACTGGGTTCTCTGCTGGGTGCCGGGGCCATGGCTTGAATAAGACAGTGTTGTCATGGCCCTCATGAAGTTTCTGGTCTAAGAGGAGGAAGCATTCGACCCAGGAATGAGCACTAACGTATCGGGTGAAATGCATATTTGTGGATGAAAACTCTAGGGAACTGAATGAGCCAATAGCAGGAAGTCTTGACCTCACCTGGGAGTCAGGAAAGGCTCTACTAAAACAATGTTTGAGGTGGATGCTGGGAAAAGAGAGGTGGCGTGGGGGGAAATTCCAAGAAGAGACACTGGTTCCTTGGCAGACGCCAGTGAGCCAGGGGACTTTTAAAAAGGACAGTGTGGCTAGAATCCCAGGAGTGAGGAGGCAGTGGAGAGGGAAGAGAGGCTGGACCAAGGCTTGCAGTGTTCTGGTAGTCTTGGGGCAGGCTTGGGTTTTAATCCCCAAAGCAGTGACAAGGCATCAGAGGGTTTTGTTTCGGCATGCAGGATCTTTGTTCCTTTGCCAGAGATTGAACCTGTGCTCCTGCAATGGAAGCATGGATTCTTAACCACTGGATCACCAGGGAAGTCCATCCATTACCTTTTTTTTTTTTTTATATTGGTAATTTTTTTTTGACTCTGAATCCACTTTATTTTTTTTTATTTTTTATTTTTTGCAGGGGAAAATGGACAGGAAAGGATCATTGAGGGTGGGGGGAAATGGGAAGAAAGAAGGGGAGTGATGGTGGGGAGGAGTATAGTATTTCTAACTAATGGCTTTCTGTTTTTAATAAAAACACTAAAAAAATGTTGAATTCATCCTATATTAGGAGGTTCGATGAAAGAGAGAAAAAGTCCAGTTGGGTGTCCTCCACTTGGTGGTCTTACACTTAGGTACATTCACTTCTCACTCAGTGTACATCCCATAATAGTCAATAGTGAATCTTCTTCTCCTCTTCCTCCCTTCTTCTCTCCTCCCTCCCCTCTCTTCTTTTTTTTTTTTTTTTTTTTGTGTGTCTTTGCTGTCTTTTCTTGTCTTCTTTGTCTGTCCAGTGTCGCACTGCTCACTCCCTACAATTATCCCCCCCCCCCCCCCCCCCCCAATACCCTTTTTAAAATGTATTCATCCATCAACCATTTATGACAATGACTGTACTTATGTTGTGCAAAGTCACCTCAGCTATGTCCAGCTCTTTGCAATCCTGTGAACTATGGCCCACCAGCCTTCTCTGTCCACAAGATTTCCCAGGCAAGAACATACTGGAATGGGTTGCCATTTCCTACTCCAGGGGATCTTCCTGACCCAAGGATCAAACCCTCATGTCAGATGTCTCCTGCATTGGCACATGGGTTCTTTATCACTAGCATTACCTGGAAAGCCCCGTACTTACATTAGTGGAGACATATAATTTTTTTTTCTTTTATTTTGGCCACACCATGTGGCATGTGGGACGTTAACTCTCCAACTAGGAATCAAATCTTTGCCTTCTTCATTGGCAGCATGGAGTCTTGACCACTGGACTGCCAGGGAAGTCTCCGTCCAAAGGTTTCAAGTAGGAGGGTTGTATCTTCCTCCTCCTGATTTTTAAAGATGACCCTGGCTTCTGTGTAGATATCGGTGGCACAGAGTCGGGGTGGAGGGAGTGATGTCCAAGTAGGACTCCCCATGGCCATTCAGTGAGAGAGGATGGGCTTGATGAGGAGGTGTTGGACGAGATGGCAGGGGCTGGATGGATGTCAGTTCCACAGGCCCCACAGAGAGCTTTTGCATATGTTCTCCATCAATTATAAATGTTTTTTAGCTGTCAACCATCATCATGACTGTTATCGGTCTGTATATTTGGTTTGGAAATACATAGATAAATTAATATAACCTCGTTAAGAGAAACAGCATTCCAGATCAAGAGCTGGCAAACAACAGTCCATCTGCGGGCCAAAACCGGCCCTCCGCTACTTTTGTAAATAAGGTCTTATTGGCCCATGGCCACGCCCACTTGTTTCCATATTGTTTATGGCTGCTTTTGCCTGGCAAGTTGACTAACTCTAATGGAGACCACATGTCCAGCACAGCTTAAAATACTCCCTGATCTACAGAAAAGTTTGCCTACCTCTGTTCAGATCTTTATGCTTCCTGTTGATGAAAGGTACACTTCTTAACCCTTTCTCTCTGGCTCTGCCAGTTCTGAGAGCTTCGGGCTCCTCTCTCATTTCTGCCCTTGAGGTGAAGGCAATCGCCAGTCTTCCTGGGTACAAGGAGACCTGATGGCTGAGGTTAAGTCATGAGCTTCTCTGATGGCTCAGTTGATAAAGAATCCTGCAATGCAGGGGACATGGAGACGTGGCTTCGATCCCTGGATCAGAAAGATCTCCTAGAGGACGAAATGACAACCCACTCCAGTATTCTTGCCTGGAGAAGCCCATGGACAGAGGAGCCTGGTGGGCTACAGTCCAAACTGTCACAAAGAGAAATGACTGAGCAAGCAGGTAGGTGCATACTCTAGTTAAAATTCTATGTCTTATCATTTTACAGAATAAATAAAAATATAGTTAAGACATTGGCCTCAGGGACCACCCTGATGGTCCAGTGATTAAGACCCCACACTTCCAAAGCAAGGGACACAAATTGGATCCCTGGTTGGGGAACTAAGATCTCATATTCTGTGTGGCATGGCCGAAAAATAAAACAAACAAACAAAAAATCCTTTAGTTTCTCCATTGTGAAATGAGGATAACAACAGCACTAACCTCAGAGGTTGTTTCAACAAGTATTTATTGAATAGCTACAGGGTACTAGGGACCATCCTTGTTCTGGAGAAGACAGTGAGTAAATCAGATAACATCCACGCTCCAGGAGCTATAGAATGAGAACAGGCATCAGTACCTGCGGGGACAAAGTGCAGCATAAATGAAGCTGGTACAGACATGAGGGATTATCTACCCACCACATCATTACCCATCATCTCCCAGAGCTCTGTAGTGACCCAAGCTTCCAGGCTTGTGGTGGCCTTAGAATCAAACACAAACTCAAAGCCAGAATTGGGTGAGGGAGTGAGGCAACCATCTCAGGCGCAAACTTTAAGGCAACAAGAAAACACTCCAACTAATGCGACGTCATCAAAATAAAAACTAATGCGAAAGAATCCACGGTGAACAAATGACCAAAATTTTACATAAAGACAGAATCATCATTGTTGAATTTTCCTTTTGCCTCAGAGTCCTAGATGGCTTGGCGGGAGCTGCACAGACTCGCACCCACACGTCCAAGTGCATTGCTCTGTTCTAGGGCACGTGCATCCCTGTGCTGGGCACCAGCCCGAGTCCTCACTTCTCTCTGAAGTGTGACTGTTAGACACAGCTCAGACGGCAGGCGAACGTTCAGAAACCCCCTCATCTCACCTCTCTTTGGACGCTTTGGGAATGGAGTTCCGCTGTGTTTTGTTTTGTCAACATTTGCCAGAACGTAAACCAGAGAGCGTCCAACTGTTATTGGCAGGGCCTAGGAAAGTTTAAATGGCACCCCATCAATCTAGAAATGCAGCCTCAGAGGCCTGCGGGCCAGGCTGGGGGGAACCCGCAGACCTCACAGCCCGGATGGAAAGAACCCAGACTTGGGACCTGAAGAAGAGCCTCCTTCAGTCAGACCCCTGGGATTCCTGGAGGTCTTCCTCATCTGTAATACAAACTCACTCTCACAGACACAGGCACACATGCACACACCCACTCATACCCTCACACACAACACACACACACACTCACACCACACATATGCTCACACTCATACACACTTCACATACATTCACACGATCCCATACCCTCACACACTCACACACGACACACACACATGCTCACACACAAGACACACATCCTCATATACTCACACACTTTCATACACCCTCACACACACTCACACTCACACACAAGACACATACAGCCGCACACACACACTCACATTCACATAGAGACACTCACATACAGATACTCAGACGCACACAGATGTACATATACACACGCATCTGTGTTTGCCAGAAAACTGACACTGACTCTTTTAGGGAGTTAAAACAACAGAAGGCAAAATGATTTGTGTCACGTCAAGGGTATGTATAGGAGCAGAAGACTGAACAAGTAAGTTATGTGTGTGTGTGTGATATACAGAAAACTGCCTGGGAGCACCGCACACCTGTCCACGTCGTCCGGTGGCTGTGGCCGCACAGATGTGGGGTTCAGGGCCGTAGCCCATGGGCCGCCCCGCTGCCCAGTGACAGGGAGCGATCCCACGGGGATGCTGACATATGGAACATACTGGATCTGGTTCACCAGAAGGAGGTTGGTAGGTGTCTAGCACTTTGCTCTAGATTCTGTTTCTAGGTACAGAGCCTTCTGTGTTGCAGGCAGGAGAAAGCTTGATGGCTCATGTGCAAGCTGAGTTGCTGATGGAGGACAGTCCAGCAGGTGAAGGGGTGGGAAGAAAGGCCTGGCTAGTCGCTCTTCCCAGGCATCAACCAGTGGACCTCAGGAATCAGAAGAGGTTGAGGTGGGCTAGTCCTATCAGGATAGTCATGTCCATTACTTGTTTGTTACACGTTCATAATAGCCAGGTGTGGTTTGGTGTCCTGGGAGATTCCGGGAATAGGGATGGACGACGGGACTCCTGCCTTCCAGGGGCTGCTAGGTTGGTCGATAACTGGTAGGGTAACTGGTTGTGAAATAATGACACTGTTTGGGGAAGGATTTGTGCAATCAGTTCTATGGCTCGACCCCACCCCTGCTATACACAGTGTCATGGACTGGTAGACAGGACCGGGAGCAGAAGGACATGGAGCGCCGTTCTGCCCAGGAGGCTTGGTTCTGCGGCTCTGTGACCTCAGGCTGGTGCTTCTCAAAGTCTGAGCCTGATGGGCAGCCCCAGCAGCATCCCCATCCCCATGCGAGCCTGTGAGCATGCCAGTTCTCAGGCCCCACCACTGACCTATTGAATCAGAAGCTCCAGGAAGGGATCCAGAAAACTGTCTTAATAAGCCTTCTGGGTGTTCCTGAAATTTGCTCACACGTGAGAACACAGCCTTCAAGCACATTGCTTAACCCCTTTGGCCCTATTTCCCTCATCTCCCACCAAGGGAAAGTTACTTGTCCCAGTCCACCTATTTAAGTTATGAGAATCAAGTAAGCTAATCAAAGCACCTAATAATGCTAAGCGAAAGTCGCTCCTTCGTGTCCTACTCTTTGCAACCTACCCCATGGACTATACAGTTCATGGAATTCTCCAGGCCAGAATACTGGAGTGGGTAGCTTTTCCCTTTTCCAGGGGATCTTCCCGACCCAGGGATTGAACCCAGGTCTCCTGCATTGCAGGCAGATTCTTTACCAACTGAACTATGAGGGAATGCTAAGGACATCAACAAATTATTACCATAAAGAAGATGTGGGACATATATACAATGGACTATTGTGCTTGTCTAAGTCGCTTCAGTCATGTTCGTCTCTTTACGACCCCATGGACTGTAGCCCACCAAGCTCCCCTGTCCATGGGATTCTCCAGGCAAGAATACTGGAGTGGGTTGCCATGCCCTCCTCCCAATGGACTATTACTCAACCATAAAAAAAGAATGAACTAACACCATTTGCAGCCACATGGATGGACCCAGAGATTATCATCCTGAGAAAGACAAAGATAAATATTTATGAAATCACTTACATGTGGAATCAAAATATAATGAATCTATTTATAAAACAGAAATAGACTCCAAACACAGAAAATAAACTTATGGTACCAGAAGGGAAAGGGAGGCGGGGGTGGAACAAATTAGGAGTTCAGGATTAACATATACACATTTATATATAAAGTAGACAAGCAACAAGGACCTACTATACCACACAGGGAACTATATTCAGTACCTTCTAATAACCTATAATGGAAAAGAATCTGAAAAATATGTATGAACAATCACTTTGCTGTATACCTGAAACTAATATAATGTAAATCAACTATTCTCCAATTTAGAAAATAATGATTATTGCCAATGCAAAGCAGAAAGCTTTAAACAAACAAACAAACAAAAAAATCCAGCCACTTCCGGCAGTGACTAGGACATTCTATTGCAGGAGCGGTCTTCATCAGAGAAAACATCCAAGAGGTGCCTCCCATATAAGAACACACTGTAAATACCCACATCACAATAAAACCCATCAGTCATCCTCAGCAAGGCTGCTCAAGTTGTTCAACAGCCCCTGAGTGAACCGGATTCCACAGCTTCAGACACACAAGTCCAGCGGGGGTGGGCGCCAGGCCAGGTTGCTTCGGGCCAGACAGGTTGGAACACTTTTCTTTAGAGTTCCTGAGAAGGGAGTGGTAATAAACTCAAGAGAGAAACAGCCAGGAGGGCTTAGCAAAGCTACCCTGTCACCTTAGAGGCAAGTTAAATATACGATGGTGCATAGAAGAGAGAAGCTCGCTTCTTGTAAGACTCAAGGGAAAAGATTGCACAGAGGGTTCAGAGAGAACCACTCTCACCATTAAAAAACAGAGTGGTAAATCTACAGATAAATTTACAGGTAAATTTACAGATCTGTAAATCTACAGATACATAGAAATTCTCAAAGTGATAGGATAGTCTATCTTTAACATCGATTTCTCCTATGACAGTACTTATCTATTGTGGCATTATAAATATTATAGAATTTACCATTTTAACCATTTTTAAATGTATCCATTTATTTCTGGTTGCACTGGGTCTTCATTGCTGGGTGCAGGCTTTCTCTAGTTGTGGAAAGTGGGGGCTACTCTTCAGTGTGGTGCGCAGGCTTCTCATTGTGGTGATTTGTTGCAGAGCGCAGGCTCTAGGCTCTTGGGCTTCAGTGGTTGCGACTCACAGACTCGAGAGTGCAGGTTCAGTCGTTGCGGGGCGCAGACTCAGTTCCTCTGCACCCCGTGGAATCTTCCTGGACCAGGCATCAAATTTATGTCCCCTGCATTGGCAGGCAGGTTTGTAACCACTGGGCTGCCAGGGAAGTGCCATTTTAACCATCCCTAAGTGTACAGTTCTCTGGCGTTAAGTACATTCACATTATCATGCAACCGTCGCTACCATCCACCTTCAGAACTTTTTCATCTTCTCCAACTGAAATCTGCACCTGCTCAACACACTCTCTCCCACCCCCCAGGCAACCACCGTCCTGCCTTGTCTCTAGAAGTCTGACCATGAATTTGACTAGAATATCTAGGTACATCAAATCAAAGAAATCAAGTGATGTGTGTCTTTTGTGACTGCCTTATTTCACTTAGCATAATGTCTTCAAGTTCATCCAGGTTGTAGCATGTGTCAGAATTCCTTTCTTTTGAAGGCTGAAAAATATGCCGTCGTATGTCTATATCACATTTCGCTTATCCATTCATCTACCGATGGATAGTATTTTGACTTCCAGGCTCCTATGTGCTAACCACCTGGAAAGGTGGAGAATAAATGAGGCATGTGGAGAACACTAGGCACAGCCAGATGGGTGTCATGACCCCAGGCGGTGAGTCAGCAGGCAAGTGCATCTGAGATGTCACTGCTCACAGCCGGCAGGAGACGCGGACGGAAAATGTGACCTAAATGTCCATTCATAGAAAAACAAATATGATCAGGGTAATGTAGATGGTGACATCAACTCTTCTGTCAAGAAGCTCCCAACAACAGCACTCTGAAATACCAGAAATGAGGCCGCCGTGGTATCTGGCCAATGTTTGTATGCACTCAAGGAGCCTGTGTCCACTAAAGGTGATGACAGAAGTATTTGGTGTCTGTGTTGATGATTCTATTTTCAAATTAGTACTGTGTTGATTTCAGAAGAGCTGACTTCTTCCTAAGTGTGTATAAATGCTTTCAGGATGGAAATGTTCAAAGTGCTAAATCGCTGGGGACAGAAACAGTATTTGTTCCAATGTCTGCCTTATTAGGGCCTTAGCAAAGAGTTAAATTTTTGTTCCACTAAAAGGGAAGTGGCAGGGAAACAGGGACCACCAACAGGCTGACCATCCGTGGGCTGTGGGTTGAATATGTGCGTGATGATCAATAAACAAGAAGCATCACCCACCATCTATCGACCTGCGATCCTGACTCTGAAACCTCCCCATTGCCTCCTTTGATAGGAAACAGAGGAAGTGAGGCCCTGCTGCCCCAGCCCTCATCGCCCTTGGACCCTCACACACCAGCTTCTCTCCCCTTTGGCTCACGTTGCAGACTGAATAGGATGCAGGTGTCGTTATTCAGAGTCTGCTTACTAAGCAGAATGGAAAGGGAGAAGGAAAGTTCAGCGGCACATGTGTAAGGCAGCAAATAGCTCTCCAGGGGGAGAGAAAGCCCTGGCCAGCATTTGTGTAGGAAGAATTGCATGCTGGGGGAATATTTCATTTTTATGCTCTAGTGAGGCAGCAACGGGGTGATTAACACATTATTCACCTAAGTCGGGAACCGAAGGGAACCGAGAGAGATGAATCCCTTCCCATCCCTCAAGGGATCCCCCCAAAATGGATCTTGTCATTTTCTTTTGTGCATCTATGCTTATTAATAAAGAACCGGACCAAGGCAGACCTCTCAGGTGTCTTACTCACATCTGGACTGAGCAGGTGAATCTATTCAGGGACAATTGTCCCCATCTGGGACAACTTAAAGCACATAACGAATAAAAGTCTACATCTCTCAGAAACTGACCCCACACAGATCCCAAGGCAATTGCAGTGGGAGGGACATGCATCACCAAAGTGGCAAGAGTTGGAAGAAGTCCTGCAAAAAAGTCCAGAGTTGAAGAATGCCAAACGTCCTGCTTCACTTTGGGGGACCTGAAATTCCCACCCGGCTATGAGGCAATATCTCGCATGTTGGGTGCTTTCCTGTACACTGTACCCTCCTGTGTGAGGTTCTTTCTCCACTGCTGCCCCTAGAGATCACTTGTTCGCTGTTCAAAATGCATCCCAAACTCTCTCCTCCTCTGGAAAGTCTCCATAGGCCTTGTCAAGCCATGAATTGTGTTATCTTCCCTGATATCAAATCCATTTATTTAGAGACATCTCTACTCTTCTTCCCTTGTGGCTCAGCTGGTAAAGAATTCGCCTGCAAAGCAGGAGACCTGGGTTCAATCCCTGGGTTGGGAAGATCCCCTGGAGAAGGGAAAGGCTACCCACTCCAGTATTCTGACCTGGAGAATTCCATGGACTGTGTAGTCCATGAGGTTGCAAAGAGTCGGACAGGACTGACTGATTTTCACTTTCACTACTTTGCTACTTAGAAACTGCTCAGTGCACTGAAATTCTCTCTGTCTGCCCATGTCTCTGTCTTTCCATCTCTGTCTCTTCATCTCAGAAGACACTGAGAATCTCTGGCCTGGGGACTGACTGACTATGTATTTGGCAAGAGGTATGTATCAAATGAGCGAACAGGTAGATCACCGTATCCATCCAGAAGGCCAAGTGGAACTGCAAAACTGGAACATAGAAAGGAGCAAAGCATTGATCTACCAGCGTATCAGGTTAGTTGGCCATCACCTGGCATAGAGCCGAGGCCTGAAAAAAATGGGATTTAAGAAGAAGGGAGGGATTTTAAGCCTCTCAGTGACTGGAGCCCCACTGTGCTCTCCATGTGGATGCTCAGATGAGCCTACATTCAGGGTGGTAAGGACACTCAGTCACTCAGTCACCTGTTTACATGTGTTCCCAACACATGTACATTTGTACCACGTGTTTTGAGGATCAAAACTCAGGAATCTCAGCCATCAGACATCATGCCTCATTTTTTTCTTTTTTTAAAAAATTATTTTAATTCATTAATTAATATATTTTTTTGGCCACACCAGGCAGCATGCAGTGTCTTAACTCCCCCACCATGGATGGAACCCACACTCCCCGCACTGGAAGCACGGTCTTAACCACTGAACCACAAGGGAAGTCCCTTCTCCCTTTTTATAAAAAATGCTTCTACCATTTTATTTGAAAATCCAGCTAGTGAATTATCGCTGGTCTTGTTTGTCTCCCCTGTGGAGGATCCAGCGGGGCCCCTTGCTCCCCTCTCACATTCCTTGCCATAGCAGGGAACATGTGAACTACAATAGACTTGAAGGAGAATTTCCTACTTAATACTTCCCGTGGCCCGCAGAGTACCTCTATTCAGGAATAATTTTGTGTTGGCCAGAAATCAGCACTGCACAAGGCTCTTGTGGTGCGTGGAGACGCCCGGTTTGTAAACAGGGACTCTTTGCTTACTGCTCGAGAATATTTGGACCCAACAACTGCTGCTCGGAAAATGGGAGGAGAGTGACGCTGAAGACCATTGTCAGCTGAGGAGTGTTAAAACAAGCGCTGGTTTGTGCACACGCACCATCACCCATACACATGCACACGATGTACACAGCAGTGAAACGTTCTGACAATAAAACCAGGTATCTCAGCGCTTGAGACCTGGCTGGGCACTTCTACGAACTGGCCAGCAGGGGGCAGCATTGCAAAGGCGTCGGAGGCACCCAGCCTGGATGCAGCCTATGGATGTAGCTCGCCCAGCTCCTCTGTCCGTGAGATTTCCCAGGCAAGAATACTGGAGTGGGTTATCATTTCCTTCTCCAGGGGATCTTCCGGACCGAGGGTTGGAACCCGCATCTCCTGCATCAGTAGGTGGATTCTTTACCACTGAACCACCTGAGAATTTGTCAGTGACTTTCAATTCCCTAGGAGCACCTTTCAAAAAGGAGAAGGGATGAAATTTAGTAATGTGTTATATTTAACTCAGTAAAGTAGTATTTTGATGTGTAATATAAAAATATGGAACTACTTTGCATTTGTTTTTTGAAGTCTTCAAACCCGGGGTGCAGTTTACACTTTTACAGTTTCCATCCCTGTGGGGACAGCGCATCACAAAGGTTCTTCCGGGTGAACAGGTCTGGCGACTGTGGGAACCCGCTGGGTGTTTGCAAAGCCCCAGGGCCAGAGAGGAGTGGGAGTGGCAGACACGTGACCTGGCCCCACAGCCTGAATTTGGTTTTGTCCAAAACTTGAGGGTGTCACCAAAATCCCCAATGCCAGCCAAGCCCGTTTCCTTTCCCCTTTCCAGTGTGCATCCCGCCCTTCTTTCTCTCCACACACACACAATGTTTGGAACCTGCAGTTGAAGTTTCCTCAGAGGTCTCTTTCATCAAAAAATCTACAACAAAAGGGACGGAAGAGCAGCCACTATGGAGAACAGTATGAAGTTTCCTTGAAAACTGAAAATAGAGGTCCCATATGACCCTGCAACCCCACTCCTGGGCATATATCTGGAGCAAATGTTAATTCAAAAGGATACATGCACGCTGATGTTCATCGAAGAACTATTTGCAATAGCCATGACAAGGAAGCAACCCAAGTGTTCACCGACAGATGAATGGACAGAGGAGACGTGGTACACATATACAATGGACTGCTATGCCAAGTCGTTCAGTCGTGTCCGACTCCGTGTGACCCCACAGACGGCAGCCCATCAGGCTCCCCGCCCCTGGTCCGACTCTGTGTGACCCCACAGACGGCAGCCCACCAGGCTCCCCCGTCCCTGCGATTCTCCAGGCAAGAACACTGGAGTGGGTTGCCGTTTCCTTCTCCAATGCATGAAAGTGAAAAGTGAAAGTGAAGTCGTGTCCAACTCTTAGCGACCCCATGGACTGCAGCCTAACAGGCTCCTCTGTCCATGGGATTTTCCAAGCAAGAGTACTGGAGTGGGGTGCCATTGCCTTCTCCGACAATGGACTACTACTCGGCCATAAAATAGGCTGAAATAATGCCATTTGCAGCAACAGGGATGGACCTAGAGATGACCATACCAAGTGAAGTAGGTCAGAAAGAGGAAGACACATCACTCATGCGTGTCATCTAAAATACGACACGAATGAATTTAACTACAAAGACGCACAGGCACAGACACAAACATGGTTACCAAAGGGGAAGGGGGAGGGGTAAATTAAGACTGTGAGATTACCAGATACACACCACTATATACAAAAGAAACAGCAAGGCCGACCATGGAGCACAGGGAACTATATCCAGTATCTCGTAATAAATTATACTAGAAAAGAATCTGAAAAAGTATATATTGTTGTTGGTTAGTTGCTAACTCATGCCCAACTCTTTTGCCACCCCATGGACTGTAGCCTGCCAGCCTCCTCCAGCCATGGGGAGTCTCCAGACCAGAACACTGAAGTGGGTAGCCATTCCCTTCTCCAGGGGATTTTCCCAACCAGGGGAATGAAACCAGTCTTCTGCACTGGCAGGCGGATTCTTTACTGCCTGAACCCACCAGGGAAGCCCCACAGTATATGTATGTGTATGTAAATATAGAGGTATAGCTGAATCACTGTGCTCTACACTGGAAACTAGCACAACTTTGTAAATCAATATAAAATAAGAATTAAATTCAAAAAATCATAACAATAAACACAAACTTGGCAATTAAAAATTTTTTAAAGAAAAGAACTACCATATAATCCAGCAACTCCACTGCTGGCTAATTATCCAGAGAGAGAAAACCCAGCGACTTGGAAAGCTGTCTGCACCCATATACATTGCAACATTACATATGTATATATATATACATATATATATATATATATATATAGAGAGAGAGAGAGAGAGAGAGAGGGAGGGAGAGAGAGAGGGAGAGACAGAGAGGTTGAAGGCAGTACTGTATTTTTCTTCTTCAAATCAGGTCAGTTGCTCAGTCGTGTCTGACTCTTTGCGACCCCATGAATTGCAGCACGCCAGGCCTCCCTGTCCATCACCAGCTCCCGGAGGTCACTCAGACTCACATCCAACGAGTCAGTGATGCCATCCAGCCATCTCATCCTCTGTCGTCCCCTTCTCCTCTTGCCCCCAATCCCTCCCAGCATCACAGTCTTTTCCAATGAGTCAACTCTTCACATGAGGTGGCCAAAGTACTGGAGTTTCAGCTTTAGCATCATTCCTTCCAAAGAAATCCCAGGGCTGATCTCCTTCAGAATGGACTGGTTGGATCTCCTTGCAGTCCAAGGGACTCTCAAGAGTTTTCTCCAACACCACAGTTCAAAAGCATCAATTCTTCGGCACTCAGCCTTCTTCACAGTCTAGCTCTCACATCCATACATGACCACAGGAAAAACCATAGCCTTGATTAGACAAACCTTTGTTGGCAAAGTAATGTCTCTGCTTTTAAATATGCTGTCTAGGTTGGTCATAACTTTCCTTCCAAGGAGTAAGCATCTTTTAATTTCATGGCTGCAATCACCATCTGCAGTGATTTTGGAGCCCAGAAAAATAAAGTCTGACACTGTTTCCACTGTTTCCCTATCTATTTCCCATGAAGTGATGGGACCAGATGCCATGATCTTCGTTTTCTGAATGTTGAGCTTTAAGCCAACTTTTTCACTCTCCTCTTTCACTTTCATCAAGAGGCTTTTCAGTTCCTCTTCACTTTCTGCCATAAGGGTGGTGTCATCTGCATATCTGAGGTTATTGATATTTCTCCCGGCAATCTTGATCCCAGCTTGTGTTTCTTCCAGTCCAGTGTTTCTCATGATGTACTCTGCATATAAGTTAAATAAGCAGGGTGACAATATACAGCCTTGACGAACTCCTTTTCCTATTTGGAACCAGTCTGTTGTTCCATGTCCAGTTCTAACTGTTGCTTCCTGACCTGCATACAAATTTCTCAAGAGGCAGACCAGGTGATCTGGTATTCCCATCTCTTTCAGAATTTTCCACAGTTTATTGTGATCCACACAGTCAAACGCTTTGGCATAGTCAATAAAGCAGAAATAGATCAGACGAGGCTTCCCTGGTGGCTTAGTGGTAAAGAATCCGCCTGCCAATCCAGGAGACACAGGCTCAATCTCTGGGTCGGGAAGATCCCCGGGAGGGGGAAATAGCAACCCACTCCAGTATTCTTGCTTGGAAAATTCCAGAGGAGCCTGGTGGACTGCAGTCCATGGGATGACAAAGAGTCGGACACCAGTTAGGGAGTAAACAACAAGTGCAATAATTTTCAGATTCATCGCCTCTGCCGTGTATAACCTGACCTTGGAAACATCTCTAAACTTCCTGAGCCTCTGTTGCTTCACCTGCAAAAAAAAAAAGGAATGAAAATATCCATGTGCCTGGCTGACAGGATAATGGTGAATAAGGGTTTCAACCTTGGCTGAAAGGGGTTCAGAAAGAGAGGGTCCTGAGATTGCCACCCACCTTGTAAGCGAGGCCACCCGGTTATCCAGACACAGGAGTCAGGATGGGGGCTGTGTGACACTGGCAAGGGCACTAGGTCGGGGGGCAGTATTGTCTTGCCCTGGATCCAAATCCCCAACCCCCAGTTGGCACATGGCTCCGTGAGGAGGGCCAGGTGACACCCACCTGCAGGATAGGAGCCCTGCGCTTTGAAAACCCACAGGGTCAGAGGAGCGATGGGTGCCTGAGCTTTGCCCCCGAGGGAGGCGGTCTTTATCCCACTTGGCTACCCACAAACCTGTCCTTTGCCCTGGTGACGGGCACATCTCAGACTGTTCACTTTGCAAACATCCTTGGAAAGCTGATTTGGAGCAAAATCTAGAACAAGAGCAATCAGAAGGGCAAGCGACCCACAGAGAGCTGCCTACGTTGTCTCTCAGCTGTCTCTGTCTCTCAATATGTACATATATTTGTTGCTATATATATTGTTATATATATATACACACACACATATATATATGTGTGTATGACACTTAGGCTGTTTCCATGTCTTGGCTATTGTGAATAGTGCTGCGATGAACATTGGGTGCATGGATCTTTTTGAATTAGTTTTCTCCAGATGTATGCTTGGGGTGGGACTGCTGGATCAAATGGTAACTCTATTTGTAACTTGTTAAGGAGCCTCCGTACTGTTCTCCACAGTGGCTGCTCTATGAAAACAAAAAGCACCATATGAAAGTGTAAGTCCTGGGGATCCATCTAGTGTTCCCACTGCCCTGATGCTGAAAATTGTCCCCTGTGGGGGAGAAGCCAAAATGACTCCATCGTGTTGCTTATACAGATGGGGAGCCAGGGCACAAAGAGGTGACGTGTTTGCCCCAGGCCACCTGGCTAAATGGTGAACTGCTGAGTCTAACTAACACAGAAATGTAGACTCCAGGCCTCTGGCAAGATGACCTCTGAGATCACTCAAGCCCCATCCATCCCCACGACATCCTACAGATTATAATCCCTGGGAGTTCTCAGCAGTCACTGCCCTCAGAAACTTCTGGAGCTGAGCTCCTTTGAAAACAGGTGAAAACATAAAACTATTAGTTGCTCAGTCCTGTCCAACTCTGCAACTGTAGTCTGCCAGGCTCCTCTATCCATGGGATTCTCCAGGCAAGAATCCTGGAGTGGGTTGCCATGCCCTCCTCCAGGGAATCTTGAACGTGGGTCTGCTGCATTGCAGGCAGCTTCTTTACCTTTTGAGCCACCAAGGAAACCTGGAAAACAGGTGAGAGGGGTGCAAAATAACTCGGCTTTGTCTCAGGTCATCATACTTGCAGGGGCGGTGGAGGGTTACCAGGGAGCTAAGGACACCCAGGAGCAGTTGGACCCAGAGCTGCCCAGGGGGTTGGGCATGGGCAGGGCTGTGGGCATGGGGGGGTGAATCTGGTGGTCAGCCAGGTACCCCTACGCCTGTGTAGCCATGCTATTGTCCCCTAAGGATCCATACCCAAGGGGCAATTTCTGTGCAACAAAGGTAGCCAGGCTCCAGAAGGCATACAGCCTAGGACTGAGGTCCATCTTTGCGCCCCGGTGGATGTCGAGGAGGGTCTCTTGCCCTGGAGGGTCTCTGCAGGGTGGTGTGGGGGGGGCATCCTGCAAGAGCCCCAGTTCCTGCCCCCTCTTCTCTGGGGCTTGTGCTCAGCATGGGCTTCCCTGGTGGCTCAGATGGTAAAGAATTTGATTGCAATGTAGGAGACCTGGGTTTGATCCCTGGGTTGGGAAGATCCCCTGGAGGAGGGCATGGCAACCCACTCCAGTACTCTTCCCCAGAGAATCCCATGGAGAGAGGAGTCTGGTAGGCTACAACCCATGGGGTGGCAAAGAGTTGGACATGACTGAGCAACCCAGCACATGTGTCCAGCATGGCTGCTTTCCCAGGCCGCAGCATGACAGCTGATGAACTTTGACTGAACAGGCGCTTTGCTAAGCTCTCTCATGCGTTATTTTATCTGACCCTCATGAAACCCTCTCTGTGATAACAGGAAGTGACCAGATGCCTGTTTGTCCAAAGCCCCACTACATATATGCTTCCAACAAAAAGCTTGTGGGTTATCTGCATATTTTCACAAATCAAGTTTGGGTCCAGGAGCAGAATCCCTGAAGAGCCTTTGTTCCATGCCAACTGATTCCAGCAAAGTACTTCAACCCACATCTTAGATGAGTAGGTCAGGGGTTCCATTTGCAGGAAAAGCTGCCAGCCTCCGCAGAGCCAGGTGGTACCAGATGCTCTGGACCAGCTCCCTCCTCGGAATGAGCCGATGCTGCCCTCTAGTGTCTGAACACTGGTGGGACACCTCCGCCAAGGATGCACAGGTTGACAGCCTTGTCATTCTCATCCCTGGAGTCACAGGACAGAGTGTGCACCTCCCGGCTCTGAAAAGTGTGCTTCCTCCCAGTGCCTCTCCACACAGACAGCCAGCACCGCTCCCCCCGCCCCCCCACCAATCTCGAGCATCCTTGGGCTGAATCTCGAGCATTCTAGGGCTGAGCGGAGCTGTCAGCACCCTCCTGCAGGCTCGGCTCTACGAGGAGGGCTTCTTCCTCTGGAGGGGACTTTGGGACAACCTTTGCCACAGTCGCTCATCCCTGAAGCCATTTATTCCAACGGCTAAGAGCCAGTGTTGCTATATGGCAGGAAGGCCAACTCGAATTCCACGAATCTCAGAGGTAATTTCCTTGTTTCTCTCAAGTGACTGTCCCTTTAGAAACCAAGAGTGAGAGTGTTAGTTGCTCAGTCGTGTCTGACTCTTTGCAACCCAATAGACTTTAGCCCACCAGGTTCCTCTGTCTATGGGATTCTTCAGGCAAGAATACTGGAGTGGGTTGCCATTCCTTTCTCCATGGATCTTCCTGATCCAGGGATCGAACCTGGGTCTCCTGCATTGCAGGCAGACTTTTTTTTTTTTTTTTCACTATTTGAGCTACCAGGGAAGCCAAGGATATTTCCAAAGACATGAATCTGAGCACTAAGAAACACAGCATCTCCTCCTGTGAGGATTTTGGAGAAGTGTTTGAATGTCCAAAAAGCAGAGATGCCTCTAATGGTTTTTAGCCTTTGAAGAAGCATCAGAGGAAGGATCTGAGGTCAATTTAGCCCTCAGGTATAAACCAGGTGGGTGAGAGGTGAGATTTCCCAAGGCAACCAGCCCAGGTCAATCTAGCCACGTTTGCGGAGGTAGGCATGGGGTCAAAGGGCAGAGAGCTAATCTCTTGAGCACACACCTCCCTCTGGGTGATTCTTGATATCCCCAAAGGCCCTGACCTCAGGCATTTGCAAAGTATAAAGATTCATGGAGTCCTCCCTGGCTATCCAGTGGCTGGGACTTCACCTTCCAATGCAGGGAGTGCTGGTTCAATTCCAGGCTGGGGAGCTAGGATCCCACATGCTTCATGGTCAAAAAACCAGAACATAAACAGAAGCACTATTGTAACAGATTCAACGAAGAATTCATGGATGCCTTGAGAGCACGCAAATCTCCCCATAAACACAACAGCATATAATGAACAATGGAATTAGCCTGTATCTCAGTCAGCAGCTTTTGTTACTACTGTATAATGCTGTGTAACAAGCAACCTCAAACATTTCAAGAACATACACAGTGAGTATTGGTTTCTCAGACATCTGTGGTCAGCCAGGGCGACTCTTCTTCAGCCTACAGGTCTTCGGATTGACTGGGGATACGTGTGTCATCCATTTTTCCAGAATGAGGGGCTGCTGGAGCATATTTTCAAGACAATGGGAGTAGTCCAAATCTCATACCCTGTGGACCCCAATGTACCTCTGAACTAATCAGTGGGTGGAACACACAGAGGCACATGCTGGGCTGGCTCCCTGGCCAGTGATGTACTGAGACTCACCAGCTTCAAACTGGAGGATTTATGTGCAGCCTCAGAAAAATGACTGATTGCCATGTTTCTTAAATATCACTCAAGAACAAACAAAACCGTGTAGCCAATCTGGCAAAGACTGAGGAGTGGGAGTGAGAGTTTCCACCCGGTCTCCACCATTTGTGTCATCATGAGGTTCCCCATGGAGATGACCATTCGGTGGGAATCCAGATTCTGACCCCAGAGCTCACTTGAAGCTCACTCTGGATTGTCCTGCAGAGATTCTTCGCTATACCACGAGCAAGTCTTATTCAAGATAAGAAGAGGTTTTCTACTGTGGGTGATGGCAGGATCTAGGCAATGCTTCTGTGACTTGAAAAGTTAAAAATGAAAGTCACTCAGTTGTGTTAGACCCTTTTCGATCCCGTGGATGTCCATGGAATTCTCTAGGCCAGAATACTGGTGTGGGTAGCCTTTCCCTTCTCCTGGGGATCTTGCTGACCCAGGAATCGAACCGAAGTCTCCTGCATTGCAGGCTGCTTCTTTACTAACTGGGCTATCAGGGAAGTCCCTGTGACTTGAAACTTCTCTGAATAAAGAAAAAAACAAACCCCTTCATAGACACCATCTATTGGAGGTGCTCAAACTTGAAAAAGAAAATCTACTGTGAATGAAATAAAGTCTGCAAACTTTAGCTTCTTTTTCTTCATGGTACAGTCTTACGTACATGAATTGTATCTGAACCAGATATAATATGGGCCTGATTATACCTCTGATAGGGGGAATCCTCCAAGAGTAACAGACATTTATAATAAAGACAGTCATTTAAAAAATATTGGTATAAATTGTATGGTATAATATTGGTGTGACTCAAACACAGACTTCTGTCCAAGTTCATGCATGCAGTGCTTCCCAAAGGCAAAAATAACTCTCCTGACAGCTTGTATACGAAAAAAGGTGGATCCTATGGTAAAATTACAAAGCTCTCAAAATGAATCCTCCCAGGTCCCATCTTACATTTCTTATTTCCCCATTAGCCATCACAAGTTTCCCTTTTGCTTTCACTGGTAACAGAATTCTGATTATATTCAGGTCTATAATGGTGCCCAATTTAAAGGACTACATTTCCCAACCTCCCTTGCAGCTAGTTTGACTCTGTGACTAAGTTCCAGCAAATGGAATATACGCAAAAGAGTTTAGGACTTCCTGGACATCTCTTTAAAGTAAGCTAACTCCTCTGGGAGGAGAATTCTTCCTCCTGTCAGCTACCTGGAAAGTGTCCAAGATGACTGGCACTTTGGCAGCCTTCCTGGGCCATGAGGTTACCTTGAGGATGGAGGCCACCACGAGAGGATGCTAGAACAGAAAGATACAAGGAGCCCAGGCTCCCCAGTTACCGTGGAGCGGACATGCTAGCCCTGGACTGCCTGCCTCTGAGTTCCTTGCAAGTGTGAGAGACATAAGCTTGCATCTCACTTAAGCTTCTGGTTTTTCCAATTTTCAGATAAGCAGTTGAACCTTATTCTAACAGATGCATATAGTGTTGTAAGATGTTACCTTTGAATTTCTTGACTAACTAGAGGATCATTCTCTTGTCCTCTGGGATGCAGCAAGCTAAAATGAGCAGCATGACTTTGGGGTATAGAAATAGGTTTGAACCCCTGCCCTTTCACCAGCTGTGAGCTGCATCTGTAAGCAATTATTTATCTTCTCTATACCCATGTGTATTTTGTAAAGTGTTGTCCATTGAATTTATGCTATAACATACCTGGCATGCAGTAGGGACCCAACAATGTTGGTTTCCTTGTTTTCTTCCATGGACTTGCAAAGAGTTGGACACGACCGAGCTAGTAACACATACACAGAGCTGATTAACAATGCTGTGATACCAAACTTCCTAACTATCCCTTCTTCCCCTCTCCCTAGCAACCATAAGTTCATTCTCTAAGTCTGTGAGTCTGCTTTGTAAGGAAGTTCATTTGTACCCATTTCTTTTTATATTCCATATATAAGGGCTGTCATATGGTATTTCTCCTTCTCTGACTTCACTCAGAATGACAATCTCTAGGTCCATCCATGTTGCTACTAGTGGCATTATTTCATTCTTTTTAATGACTGTGTTATATTCCATTGCATATATGTGCCAATCTTCTTTATCCATTCCTCTGTGGATGGACATTTAGCTTGCTTCCATGTCTTGGCTGTTGTAAACAGTGCTGCAATGAACACTGGGGTACATGTATCCTTTCAGACTATGTTTTCCTCTGGGTATATGCCCAAGAGTGGGACTGCAGGATCAGATGGTAGCTCTGTTTTTTAAGGAACCTCTGTACTATTCTCCATAGTGGCTGTACCCATTTACATTCCCACCAACAGTGTAGAAGAGTTCCCTGATTTCAAATACTCAGAGGAAATTTCAGGTAAACGCACATTTAGGTTGGTTTCTGTACAGATTGGCCCTGCCATGATGACCTCTGAAATACCAGTGGGGTTAGGCAAGGTAAAAACAGCCATAGGTAGTAAGCAGGAAGCACAGGACAGAAGTAGCCATGAGACAGCAAATAGAGCCTCTGTGTGATCAGGCACAAACTTCTACCTCAAGAGCTGGGTTCTCCCACTGAGTCCAGACCAGACACCGACTGCGCCTGGAGGAACGATGCTTCCCACGGGGCTGTTGTCTCCAGTGCTGAGCAATGGGGTGATCGACAGAGTTTCCAGTCTGTGAAGTACAAGCTGACTATCTTGGGGGAGATTTATGCTCGGGGTAGAAGCAGAAAGGCCGACTTAGCTGGGGAGAGACAAACTCTCCGAATCTGAGTTTAAATTGTGAGAAAAGCAGTCTATACGGACACTGCAGATTAATGCCTTGGACTGACTGCCAGGCTCATAAACACCCCGGTACCCTGTTCTAACCTAAGAAAAATGTTTGGGAGAATTCAATGTTGTCAGTCTCTTGGCTGGTCTGTACTATGGTGGGGGGTGGGGCGTGGGGAACAAAAGCATGATAAGTTATTGGAAGGGGGAAGGGGGACGTGGACCACCCTGGTGAAAGATTAGGTCATGGCAAGATTCCCTACCCCGGGAATGACCCAGTCCTCCATCATGTACAGCCGCAGTTTTCAAATTATTTTACTCTTGGACTGTTCTTTCAGGGCGAAAGACCCTATGGACTTTCAATTTCACCAAACAATAGTTATTTCATCTTAGAGTTGGAAGAAACCAGCTAATTTAGTTCAATCCCTTTCCCCCACTTATGAAATGTTTCCAAGTGGGTAGCAGAGGTGGCCATGGTCACAGAGAGTTTGCTGCTGCTGCTGCTAAGTCGCTTCAGTCGTGTCCGACTCTGCGCGACCCCATAGACGGCAGCCCACCAGGCTCCCCCGTTCTTGGGATTCTCCAGGCAAGAACACTGGAGTGGGTTGCCATTTCCTCCTCCAATGCATGAAAGTGAAAAGTGAAAGTGAAGTCGCTCAGTCGTGTCCGACTCTTAGCGACCCCATGGACTGCAGCCCACCAGGCTCCTCCATCCATGGGATTTTCCAGGCAAGAGTACTGGGGTGGGGTGCCATTGTGTTCCCTGCACAGAGAGTTTAGGCAGAGCTTAAAGCCAATTCCTGGCCCAAGTGCTTCATCCTACAGCATTAATTTGGTCAAGGGATTTCTTTTCCAGTTATATTCTAATATGTGCATTGAATTACCAACTGGCGGGGAATAGGTCTTCATTTTAAGGCCTGCATCTTGACATGATCTGAAATTTCAGATTAGGGAGAGGGCCCTGGAACTCTTGAGTTTTGAGCTCCACACACATGGAGCCAGGAAAGGATGAGGGCAAGTCTGCAAAAGCTGATGGGAAAGAGGTAAATAGGATCTTTTTTTTTTTTAATACAACTCGGAAACCACCAGGTAGCCTGGTGGTAAAGAAACTGCCTGCCAAGTAGGAGACATGAGAGACACGAGCTCAGTCCCCAGATCAGGAGGATCCCCTGGAGGAGGAAATGGCAGCCCACGCCAGTACTCTTGCCTGGGAAATCCCATGGACAGAGGAGCCTGGCGGGCTACAGTCTCTAGGGTCACAGAGTTGGACATGAAGGAGCAACTAACACACAACTCCGCAGGCGCCCTGTCCCTTCCCCCGCTGCCCATGAACCTGAGACTGTTCTGGGGGGCTGTAAGTTAGACCCCTTCAACGTTTCCCAGAGGCTGAATTAGTCTTTACCACTCCTCCCCACCTTAAAAAAAAAAAAAAAAGACATTCAGGCTGGGGACCATTCTATCTTCCATGTTATATTTATCATCTCCTCCTTCTTGGCTTGAGGGGTCCCTGAGAGGACAAACCCACACTCCTGGAAAAGGACCTCCCACCAGGCAGACTCTTAAAGGTCACTTGGAATCAGTCTCTTAAATCCTGTCCTGAGTAGCAACCCTCCTCCCACAAACAGATGTGCAGAATCAGGAGTTCGAAACAAAACAGAAAGAAAATGCGTAAGTCCCCCAGGCCTGCAACAGCTTCGGCTTAAGAAATACACTTGCATCCTTCACTCCATCTCTGCGCTCAGGAAGACCTAGCAGAACAATGACCATCCAAAGAGTGATGACACTGCGTCCAGGTCTCTGAGCCCAGATATTTAAAGGGATTCTGCAGTGCTGGCCCGTTTCCAGGGGACGCTAACCTGACATTTAACTGTGTATCATTTAGTCATTTTAAACAAAACAAAAGACGTACAAATGTAATCTTGGAAGGTCACGGATGAGATGGTGGGTTCACCTTATCTTCCATCAGCCCTTTCTGCTCAAAGCTGGGAAGTAACTGTGTCAACTGAGAATCAAATTCATCTTTTCCCCAGAAACCCACAGCCAAGGCACTATTAGAGAAAGTCATTTTGCTGTTGCAAAAACCAGTCATTTGAGTTTAAGCTCAACAGGGTCATTTGGGTTTAGACACTTGGACTTCTGTGAACAACAGACAGTCCTTCACAAACCGTCACGTGAAACAGACAAGGATCTACTTAGAATTTCCACAGGAATCAAACCTCAACCTACAACTCTCAGAAGGAAATCAGGATCTCACAGTACATACATTTTTAAGGGATGTTTGAAAAAATGGGACCCAAATAGTTATGTACAAACATGGAAAAGGATTCTAAAGATGCAGTCAGGGACGGTGCATCCTTCAGAGGGAGTTTTCTGTAGTCTGCAGAAACTGAAGGTTCAAAACAATAATAAAATAAAGATGTTTGGTTTTTCAATGGCCCAGGAATTTTCTTCAAAGAAAGGTAATTAGAGCTATATTGCCAATATTTTCCCCCTTCTTTTGCAAAACAAGAGATACAAATACATTTCAAATGTGATTCCTTACATTTTTTAAGTCCAAATAGTCAAAATTAGAACTTTTAATCTTATAAACCCCCAAATATTAAACACCAACAGTAAATCATATGAATGAGAAAAAGAATGACAAACACAAAATATGAATACTTTCTTTCCAGCCACAAATGATGAGAGCTGTGCATGTATGAGAAATAGAAATAATAAAAGAATAATTAGCAAAAGTTCAAAACCTCTGGAAAAGCTATTTTAAAGGATTAGAAACCATTACTTACCTCAGAAAATGCAAGTTTAAAAGTCACATTTTCAGTTATCTCTCCTCCCAAAAATGTATGTACAGGCTAGAATCTAGAAATTAAGGTTAAAGGAATAAATACTGATAATTTCCCCTAAATTTTTAGAATAGTTTCAGAGTGATATGATACAAGGATTTAGAAGAAAACAGAGTGTCATATTCTGGTTTGTTTGTGATTTCTTCCCTTTAGGATCCTTCTCTTTCTCTTGAGGAATAAGCTTTGATTGAACTCTTTTGATTTAAAGATGTTTTAGATGGAATCAAAGACTGTAAGGGGAAAGTCAGAACTGGTAATATGTATGTACATACATGACACACACAAGTATATAGGTGTATGTGTGTACACACACGACGTATGTCTATATGCATGTTTATGTACACACATGACGCATGTGTGTGTGTGTGTATGTGTATATACATACACCCTCTCTCATCTGCACCTAAGAGGGATGTACACCCCCTCAGGAGGACCCCCATGTGGCTGCTGCCAGTGGTACAGATGACTCCAGTGATTTTCCCGGCAGAGGCCTGGCCCGTCATCCCCACAGGTTGTGAGAAGCAAAGCAAAGCCTCTAACTTCACACGAACCAAAATCTGGAAAAGAGTGACCACGAGAAACAGGGAAGAAGCAAGGCTGCGAAGTGGATTTGAAAAGACTTCTCAGAACTGCTTAGCTTCTGTGTTGTTTATTACTGTCCAAATACATGAAGTTCTGATGAAATAAAATCATATGGTACAGATAAAAACAGGCCATGAGAGCCCAGAGTTGTTTTAGGGCCAAATGGCAGACCACTCAACAGTTCACATTTTAGGAATTCAAAATGCTTAGAAATTGATAAGGTGGTTTCTGAAAAAGAAAGAGAAAAAGAAGGAAAAAAAGACGAAAAGGAGGGAGGGAGGGAGGGAGACAGAAACCACTGAGGAAACGTTAGCTCACGAGAAAGCCTGGCTTAGAGAGAAGTGACAAATGCATAAAAAAATGCATAAACGTTGTGCAGATTAATGCAATAGTAAACAGCAGAATACATAGGCCTCATAATACTTCTGTAACGGCGTACATATAATGTCTCTAGCACTTCTGGAAAATATGCAGACGCTAATTAAAGATCATTCTAGATAAAAATACACATTTCTTTAAAGGGACGGTGGGGGTGAGGGGAGGGGGTATCTGGTCTCAGGGCACATCCCCGCAGACGAACAAAGATGAAACTATGGGGTTTTTTTTGGTAATTCTAGTGAATATGGCAGCAAACATTTGTTGTAAGGATGTTGGCTGGTTTTAAGAGGGTTATTTTCAAACATAACCTTATAGCTGCATTTGTAAAAAAAAAAAAAAAACTTTGTGAAAAGTTAATTTTATTAACCCTGAAAAATGTCTCTATTGACATCTCTTTCTAAGATAAACTAAGAGTAGCAAGAGTTGTGAATGGGTGAGGGGTTTATGCTTTAAAGCAAATGTGAACCCTCTCTGGGTTCCTCTCACACAAAGGGATACAGACTCTTAAATACAATAAACTTCCTTAAAAATCTGCCACCTAACAATTGTTTACATCATAGAAAAATAGCATTTTTTGGTAAAAAGAAATATAGTTACTTTGTTAAAATGGTCTATTTTACCAGCAATTATTTCTCATATAAAGAATTTCTAGACATCCATACAGGAAATAAAAATAGATAATACTGAGTGCAAAGCAGACGATGGCATGTTTGCAAAAGATCAGAGCGTCTCATGGCCGATAAATAATACTCTTACCCATCATGGTACAAGGTCTCATCTTTTGGAAACTTACAAGCTACCGCTTTCATTTGCTGATGGCAAGTTACTTAATAGGTAAAGTGACTTCAGCAGCAGAAGGCCAAATTGATGAGAAATGGATCATACATACGTGTTCACATTTCCCGGAAACTCAAAGTGCTGAAACACTAGCAACAGCCTACGTCCCCCAAACTCCCGAAAGTGAGCGTGGACAGCAGGCCACAGGGATGTGAAGGGGGATTTATGACATTCTTGGTCCTTTCAAAATCACTCATTAAACCACCCACATTTGAGTTTTCACATATAGCCAGATTAACACCAAACGCTCTATCAGCTGGGCTAAATCCATCATTAAGGATGGTCCTTGTGACTCTTTTCTAAACATAGGTATTAACCCTTCGTGCTATAAAAACAGATGCTTTCAACAGACTACTGCTTTATTTCCACAGAGCGACTCTGTGGAGTCAACGTGTGTCCTGGCCATGGGGAAGGATGGCCCAGTGAGGTTCCTCCCAGGTGGCGGGGCTAAGGCCAGCTTGGGGGGTCACCCGTCAGCAAACGACGTGGCCCCACACTCCAGCGGCGTGCCATCACACCCTCTCCACCCTGCTTGGGTCATAGGAATCTGCAAAAAAAGGAAACAAAAGAAAATGAGTGGTATATTCCACTGGTCTGCTTTCTATTTAATCCTCAGGTGAGAAATAAATGTGTAGGGAGCCAGGCCCACCAACCTTATTTCTCACCAAGGAGTAAACAGCTATCATTGAAAGGCTGTTTTGAAGGAATGGGTATGACCCATGCCTAATCACAGATGGGAAATGGGGGCAGCTTAGTATTTTGACCGTCCCTTCCTGTTGTTCACAGGGAACATAATTCACTTTAACTGCAACTCTTGTAAAGCAGTAGCGACGCTCTCAGCTGATGCTAAGCAGGATATTGTGTGCGTGTGTGTTAACGGCAACTCTAAGGAAAGCTTGCCGTGGGACCAGTGATGTCCCAGCGGGGGCTGAAACCCTGAGAACTGGGCCTGGTGATGGCAGGCCTCCTGTCTCTGACCCCACAGCCAGCACGCAGGCCCCAGGCTGCAGGCTCACCCGCCAGCCTTCCACACACAGCAGTGTGTGTGAGTCTGAGTTGCCATGCTGACCCACTCTACAGCTACACACATGGGGCCCAAGCGGCCCCAGTTTCCAAAAAGGGACACCATACAATAGAACAATGGTCCTAGATTATCACTTGGGCTGTGGCTGGGCCCCTCGGGCATCACAGATCTCTGGGGTCCAGGCAAACCTGAGGCTCACATGTGTACCTCCCATGGTCAGAATCTCCTCCCATGGCAGCTCAAAGGCTCCTAAGTTCTTAAGAGCAAATATGTAAGAAGTCTGGAAGGATGGTACAATTCAACAGGTATTAAAACTATCACAGAGCCATCTCTTCCTCAACCCATCTGGACGACAGTGCATTCTGAAGGCCACGCAGAGTCCCACTTCTCTGGCAGCAAGATATCTTGTTGTGTCCTCTGTACACCTTGACAATGGAGGAGGAAATGGCAACCCACTCCAGTATTCTTGCCTGGAGAACCCTCTGGACAGAGCAGCCTGGAGGGTTACCATCCATGGGGTCACAAAGAGTCGGACACGACTGAGAGACTTTGAGCTTCCCTGGTGGCTCAGCTGGTAAAGAATCCACCTGCAATGCAGGAGAACCGGTTCGATTCCTGGGTCGGGAAGATCCCCTGGAGAAGGCATAGGTTACCCACTCCAACATTCTTGAGAATCCTTGGTGGCTCAGATGGTAAAGAATCTGCCTGTAATGCAGAAGGCCTGGCTTAGATTCCTGGGTTGGGACAATCCACTGGAGGAGGGCATGGCAGCCCACTCCAGTATTCTGGCCTGGAGAATCCCGTGGACAGAGGAGCCTGGTGGGTTACAGTCCATGGGGTCGCAAAGAGCTGGACACGACTGAACGACTAACACTTACGCCACACACCTTCTTGACTCCTTGGGATGTACTTATGATGAGACACCACAACCGCGACAACTAAGATAGCGTTTGTTGCACTTGGGACAGGCTCCACTTTTACGAAGGGGTCTGCTGCTCCTCAAACACTTACGGCACCAAGTGCCCGTCTCGTTGAAAGCAGGCAGAGATCCCATGAACAAGCTGCCTTCTGTGGGTCTACACTTAACACCCACTGTGACAACATGGGTCTTAGCAGCTGAGCCCCTCTCTGAGCTCAGCTGGCCTCATTCAGTGCTGATTCTGGGGGACCCCCATGAGTGAAGATGAGACGGAGGTGGGTGGTCATGAACGGATGAAAGGGCGTGCTGGCAGCAGGGAGAGGCCTCGAGGGGCTGAGCCTCCAGGGACATGGAGCCTGGCCCTCAGCAGCCCACCTGAAGGCAGGTACGTGGAGACCGCCCTACAGGACATGCCTGCAACCCGACCCCCACTGCTGAAGCTGAGGGCCCAGAGACAGAACCACAGAGAGAAATCAGTATGACCAAGGACTTCTTCTTTAGATCATGGAGGGTTGGGTTCAATAAAAATACAATGTGAGCCGCAATATGATAAAGTTTTTAGTAGCCATGTTAGGGCAAACAAAAGGAAGCAGGTGAAAATAGTTTCAATGGTGCATTTTATGTCACCAAATATATCCAAAATGTTATCATTTCAACAGTTAACCAATAAAAATTATTGGGACATCTTAGATTTTTTTTGGTGATGTCTTTGAACTCTGGCATGCGTTATCACACATTTACAGCCCATCTTAATTGGGACGAGCCATGTTTCAAGCGCTCAGGAGCCACATGTGACCAGGGGCCACCACACTGGCTGGCAGAGGTGCCAGAGAACAGGGAAGCCATGCCCCTCCTGGTTCCTGTGGACACTGTGTCGGGGGAAGACAGATCACTAAGGCCCACCTTGGTGGGTATTTCACGTATGAATGCCCTCGAAGGCTACCGCCTGTGAGGATGTGCTGACACCCAGCCTTCTAATGGCATCATGTGGCTCCCCTCAAGCTTGCCCTGGTTATCCCCACCCCAGGCCCAAAGAGGACAGGCTGTCCCCACTCTCCTCCTGAACGTGTACCAGGAGAGCAGCCAGCGGAGGTGGACGGGACCAGACCAGCAGGCTCAGACACTGATGCGCCCGGATTAGGCTTCTGACATAATCCATCCAGCGGAGATGGGAATGCTGTGACCTGAATTAGTTTTGAGCTGCTGATTTCTTAGCCAGAGCTCCCCTGACCGAAAACCACTAAAACAATGTTAGCTGAAACAACTGTCTTTAAGCTGAAGGCAAGTCTTTATGATATGATGGGTACATAACACAGATAATAAAGTTCTAGAAGGATGTGTGTGTGTGTGGGGGGTGGTCGATTTACAGATATGATGTACAATATTGTTTGAAAATTCCAGAACAAAATTTGAATTTAAGTGGGCTGTGAGTCTGGGGCAGTGAAGTGGGTCCCACACCCTGAGGTGACAGAGGCAGGGGTTGGGCGAGGATGGAGATGATGACTTTTGTGTTTAAAATGATAAAAATACATCAAAAGGAAAGAGTCCAAAAGCTTATGAGCAACAAGGCTTTCCTACCTCAATTAAGGCCTCTCGGAAGGACTGGCTTTGCACAGTGAGACTGGTGACCAGCATGTGGAAGGCTGAAGGGGGTACCTGAGTGGCTGCTCACGTGAGCAATCGCCCTCATGGGTCTCGCTATGTGGCCACTTCAGGAAGCCGTCACCACAAGCAGCTCTCTGCCTTGAGATTTTTGGTCATCTTATTGTGTATTACAAGGCAAATGCACCAAACGGAGTGGCAAAAAAGTAATTAAAAATTTCTAATGGTTGGAAACTACAGCTACAAAATAGATAATAAAGTCACAGGTGAGGGTGTCTGAATGGCTGGTTAAAATGGAAACTGACATTATCTGGGGGATTTCAGATACCCATCTGACCCCATTCACATGCCGGATGCTCAGGCTGAGAATTGAGGGAAAGCTGAATGGAACTAGAAATTTTATAACACATTCCCCAAAATATGTGGCCATGGATGGAGGCATAGAAATCTTTACAAAGTGATGTTTTTCTTATAACAGGATGCATCTTCCTTTAAAATTCTTCTAATTCTCAGGAGGACTAACACTCTCAGCCTGATTTACTTTACAGATAAGAAACTCACTTTAAAAGCTTGCGGCACAGGGGACATACGTTCATCTATGGCTGATTCACGTTGATAGTCTGACAGAAAACAACACAATTCTGTAAAGTAATTATCCTTCAATTAAAAGAAAAAGCCTATGATGGCTCTTGAATAGCCAGGGGGTCTATTTTTGGTGGGGGTCGGGGGAGGTCTCCTGCTGCAGCCTCACAACGGCTCACAGATGGGCCATGGAGCTCTTTCCACGTAACGGCCGAGGCTCCACACCCTTGCTGTTCTCTCCACAGCAAAGACCAACGTGGTCACTCAGATGACCCAGGAGGGCCCTGACAGATGGCTTCTGTCGATCCTGGATTCTGTGAGAGGGTGGGAGCATTAAGGATCTCTCTGCATTTGGGAGAAAACTGAAAAAATGTGAGTTGTTTTTTTTTAATTGAACAAAAATTTCAGGATTCTTCCAGCTGAAACAAGTGATCTTTTCCATCTCCTTATAAACCTGATTTCAAAACAGAAAGCAGAGTGGCAGGTGTGGGGAGGACCAACCCGGTCGGGGCAGCTAGGCAGATGGAAGGGCCTGGGTGCCAGGACAGGCTGGGGTAGGGGCAGCGCCAGACCACTGAGGACAGGGCACCCTTGCCCCTCCCAGAAAAAAGGCCCCTTCCAGTTGGTAGTTCAAGATGGATGCCTCCCCTCCTTGAACCATGTCTAGGGAATATAACTGGTAATATCGTTGATAACCCCCAGGCCTGGACCAGAAATTCCCAGGGCTCTCTGGCCTGGTCTTGTCAGAGCTGGGGGAGAGAACTGGTGTTTGGGGTCACCATGTCCCTGTGGTGAGAACCTGCCCCGTGGTCTATACAATGAAGAAGACTGGAGAGACCCGGGAAGATGAGAACATGCAGGGCTTCAGGTCTGCAGGAGGCTGTTGCCAGAACCGGCTCCCCTGGGCTGAGTGATCAGAGCTGAGGGGCTGGAAGAAACAGGGTGGGCCCGTGAGCTTCGGGGGGCATGTGGGCTGGTGCTGAGAAAGTGCAAACTGCTAATTCTGTCTAAACCTCTCAAGTCTTTCATGAATGGTGTGGTGGCGAAAAGAGGTAACAATGGAGGACAAAGGATTCGCTAAGAATCCCAGGGCAGGAAGTTTATTGAATCACTCGGGTATGTCTTTTCTCATTAGGCTAACCAAGCAATGCAGGTTATTCGCTTCTTGCTTCATTCGCTTCAGTCGTGTCCGACTCTTTGCAACCCCATGGACTGTAACCTCCAGGCTCCTCTGTCCATGGGATCCTCCAGGCAAGAATACTGGTGTGGGTTATCATGTCCTCCTCCAGAGGATCTTCCTGACTTAGGGATCAAACTCACACCTCTCGTGTCTCCTGCATTTGCAGGCGGGTTCTTTACCACTAGAGCCACCTGGGAAGTCTGAGGGTTATCTGGGGGAATGTCTATTATCTGGGGAGAGAGCAGAATACAAATGCCATAGTCTCCTAGGAGACCAATCAAGGGGCCTACACCCTGGCTGGCATAGCTTACTGATGTACCTCTTCAGAGTTAGGGGTCCCAAGGGTGTTTATATAGGTAATTTTATCTAGTCACTTACATAGACAATATCTATGAAGACTCGATCATTTAAAATACACTGCAAGGTCTTACTATTAAGAGAAGCCTCTGGATAATTCTTGGGTAGAATAAAGACTCTTCGAGCACCATAATTCACAGAGTCAATCTGATCTTTTCTGAATCTGCAGGTTTCATCATGTACCCACTAGGCATTTTGATGCTCTCAGGACGTCAAACGCAACCTGAATGCCCGCCCCTCTGCCTGATTCCTCACCTGGGCACCAGAAGTCCCGGCCGCCGTTCTCCCTTCGTGCTGCTGGATGCCCATCTGCTTCCAGCGACAGAGCACCTTGGGGGTCGGAGAGCTTGTGCCCGGCACTGGGAGCCACCAGGCCTCCCGGCCACGGCGCGGGGCCCCTCTCGGCCTTGGGCTCCTCCGTGGAGTCCGCGCCCCGGGAAGTCAGGAGCCTCATCCGAGACACAGAGCTCACCTCCTTCATCCTCATCAGGCGGTCGGGGTCCGCCTTCCTGGGCGGGGAGACCAGCTTCTCCTGTAAACTTTCGATCACTCTGGAAGTGTTTCGGAGCTTCTTTTCTGAGAACGCCAAGTTTGGGGTCCTTTCTATAAAGTGGAACAAGGTGGACCTGAAGGGTGGCTTTGTCTCCACATCCTTGGGAAGGAAAGGCTGGGACTCCAGGGGGCTGGGCAGAGTTTCGGGAGCCTTGGTGGGGACAGCCCCATCCATACCCGTGGGCTCAGAGGCCCGGGGAGCCTGCCGGGTGCTGTCCCTCTCGCCTACGAACAGAGGGCTCTTGGTCCAGCCGCACTTCCTCCTGCCGTAGAAGGCATCGGCAGATGCGGTGGACTCATTGGGCTGGGCCAAGCTGGCCGCTGCCTCCTGTCTGGGGGACTCAGGCCTGAGGGCACTTCCATCCGGCTCGGGGTGCCGTCTCTGCCCTGCCCTCTGGGCGCCTGGCAGCAGGGACTCCACAGCCACCTCGATGCCCAGGATCCTGGCGGCCCTGGCTTCGAGGGACTCATTTGGGGGAATTTCTATTGCATTGGCATCACCTGAAGATCCCGCTAGCTGGCTGGTACTGTGCTCCTGCACCAGCGTCAGCCCCACAGACCTCAAGTCTGGTGCAGACAGGCCTCGGGATTTGCCGGCAAGAGAGAGGGGCGCCCTTGTGCTCCCTTGCTCCCCACTGCCCGCCCTCGGAGGGCCGGCTGCACTCAGCTCCACAGCTCTGCAACTGTCAGGGAGCTCCTGGCTGGGCAGGGGCTCCCTCCGTTCTGCTGGATCGGGATCGAGTTGGGGCTCGGGTTTTGCATCATTCAACCCAGAAGATATTGCTCGTTTCACAGGCCTTGGGCTGACTGCCAGCTGGGCCACCCTGTCCTCAACCTCTCGGTCCCCGTCTTCCGCAATCCAGCTCCTGGGGGGCGACAACCACACGGAACCTCTGCCTTCTGCCTGCCAGGGCCTGAGGGACCGAGGCCTCCCCTCCTCGCTCCAGCTCTCGGACTTGCTCTTGACTCTGCCCGGCCTGGTCCTGGGGTCCTTGGGCACTATGTCCTTCAGGAGGCCCGGCGGCTGGGGTGCCGGGTGGGCACAGCTCCCCCAGGGCAGCTCTGTGTCACTGTCCTCGCTGCCACTACCATCACTGCTGCTGCTACTGCTTCCTTCCTCCTCCTGAAGCTCCTTGTTGAAACTCTCTAACTGGCTGATCAAGTCCCAGGGGGCGGCGGCTCACCGGCTTCAGGAGGAACTGCCCGAACAGCTGTCTACTGTTGCAGGGGCCTGTGGTCTCCCCCTTGATCACCTCGCTCCTGGACACAGGGCTGGCTCGGCGGCCAGAGCCATCAGAGCCCTGCTGACCCAGGCTGGCCCTTGGTGCAGGGCCCTGGTTCCGGGGCCAGGAAGACCCAGAGAAGGCGCTGTTGCTGGATGGGCTGAGGGACCCTTGACTTTTCGGAGAATGAGCCCCAGGCCTCTGGTTCGGGTCACTGGACGCCAACGCCATGTGCATCTGAACCTCAAAGGGTGCGGGGTCCAAACACCTTGGAGGCAGCACGGGGTTGGGGGAGCCCCTGGCCTCTCCCCTGGGAGGGGCTGCAGGCTCTGAGGTTCGTGAACGAAGCTGGTTTGTGTTTGCTGGTCTCGGAAGTGGTGCCCAGGCCACGGGCCAGGCCATGCGAGCATGCGGTGCTTTGCGGGGTTGGGGAATCTGAGGTCGTCTGCTTGCTGGCCCCGTCCCGGGCCCCCTGGGTCTGGTCTTGGCAGCTCTGTCCTCGTGGCCATGCTCCCCATGAGCGCCTGGAGCTCCAGGTCGGTGGAGGACAAGCTGAGCACACTCTGCTCCTGTAACTCCGCACTCTGCTTCAGGTCATTGTTGTTCGTGTCTGTACCTGGCAGCTGGGACTCCGATTTCACCGGGATGGAAACCAAACAAAAGATTGTCTCGCTCGTTTTTTTCTTTGAGCTTCTCTTGGGCTGCAGCCCTGTCTCGAACTTTCTGAGCTGGGTCTGCATCTCGCAGGAATTTTCACCCTGGGGGCTCGGGGAGGACACCAGGCTTTCTGGATATTCCTGTGGGCTGCCACTCACGTCGGGCCGCTTTCTCTGTGTTACAATGCAGGGGTCTCTTTGGTCAGGAGAGCTGCCATCTTCTCCATTCCTGGGGGGCTGGCCCCACAGCCACGGGGGGCTGGGATCAGCAGGGGCAGGACCCCTCTCCTTCCCTGATGGGCCCCACACGGCCCCCTCCTGCTGCAGGTTTCTTGGGTCAGGGGCAGGGACTGCACCATCCAGCTTCACATCTTCCCAGAATCCATGGGGTCGGGGTAGTTTAATGTGTCGTATCCGTGGGTCGTCAAAGGGAATTATCAGGATGGAGCCGTCGTAAGCCGTGGTGTGGTGGGGCTGTGGGGGGACACCAACAGGAGAGCATGGGCTGGCCCCCCACTCACTCCCAGCTCCCCGGGAGCCAGAAAGAGGCTGACCGCCAGCAGCGGGCTTCTCCATGGGATGCTGCGGTACACGGCGGCCTCCGCCCTCATGCCTGGGCACCACCTCCTCGGGGCAGGGGTGTGCGGCGGGCTGCGGTGGTGACTTGTACGAGGGTGGGGGCACGTATACTGGGGGCTCCAGGCCGGGGTCAGGCCCGTAGAGGTCCTGCCTGGCACTGTTCGTCCTGGCTGAGTGGGCAGCACCGGGGTCCAGCTGCCGGCTGTCTGTGTAGCTGCCATTTTCTGCTCCGACCCTGGAGTGTGGCTGGGAGCCGTAAGACGGGGGCTTGAGGGGTCTCCCAAACCTGGGCTGGGGCAAGGGGGCCGAGGTGCCAGCCTTCTTGGGGTTCCTGGTGGATTCCAAATTGGAAGCACAATTTGGAGGCTGAAGTGGCACTTTAGGGACACCTGGTAAATGGCCATCGCTCAAAGGGATGGGGACCTCCACACAACTCAGACTTTCAGGGGAAAGGACTCGAGGCAGTGATTGGGACTTCCCTTTGCTCTGGGAGGTCAGCCCGTGCTCCCCAAGCATGAAGGGGTACAGGTCCTGAAACAACTTCTCACCAACACCGTCTGACATCTGCCTGCCTAGTCTCGGGGGCTGGTTCCAGCTTCTAACACTGACGTCCTGCCATCTGGTGGGACCCGCCATTCCCAGCTCGTCTTCCCAAACAGCCTTCTTCATCACGTGCTCAGACCTTCCTCCAACTTCCCAGGGACCCTCCCTCGGATGCGCAGGCAGGCTGGGGACCGGGCCTCGGCCCCCTGGGTCCTGCCGGGCCTCCTGCTCTCTTCTCCTCCGGTAGGCGTGGCTGCGGCCGGTCAGGGGCTTCGAGGACCACACAAGCACCGGCTGATGGTAGAACCTGCGAGACAGAGGGCCACAGGTTACACCTGGAGGAAGCCCACAGGAGCAGCGTGCACCTCTCTGCCTATAGGACCGTGTTCTGAGTCAAACTTAGGTCAGAACCTTTGAAAGACATATTTCCAACCACAGTACTCATTCACTTGAAAGAAACCATGGCCCAGGAATTACAGCTGGAAGGCAGCCACATGTTTTGCCATCACGGACTTAAGAGTGGCAGCGACATGCTGCCCACAAGAGCATTAGGACTAGACTTGTACCTGAGTGGCACCTGAAATGCCCAAGAGACATGGGTGAGCCCAAAGCAGGGCTTTGCAAGTGTGATCCTGGGCCTCTGGGGTCCACCACCCCCCAGCTCAGAACGGAAGACCTTGCTTTCTGGGAGCAAGTCCGGGCACCTGCTTCCAGCAGGTGCAGGAATCCCACCCCTGATGCTGACTCTGAGGCCTGGGGGGACTCTGTAAAGGGCATTCCTAACAGGTCCTGAGTGCTGTGGCTACTGTTGATCCCAGCGACCCCTGAGGACCATCGCAGCCGGCAGGCATCAACCACGACTGCACAGCAATCCAGGGACCCCGCCACTCCCGACGCCCAGACAGTATCCTGGCTCTGACCTGTCAGAGTCTCAGGGGCAGGTGGAGAGCCAGGTGGGCCCCCAGCTCTTGCCAGCGTATGACTGGGACGGCCCCTCAGCTCTAGCAGAGCAGAGTTCCCACACCTCTGTGATGGTGGGAGCCATCCAAGGGGCTCATTAACTATACACATTACCAAGTCCCTGCCCCCAAAGTTCTGATTCAGTAGGTCTGGGTTAGGGTCTGGGTGTTTCCCTGGTGGCTCAGATGGTAAAGAATCCACCTGCCACTGGGGAGACCCGGGTTTGATCGCTGGGTTGGGAAGGTCCCCTAGAGGAGGAAATGGCAACGCACTCCAGCATTCTTGCCTGGAGAATCCCAAGGACAGTAAGTAGAGCCTGGTGGGCTATAGTTTATGGGGTCGCAAAGAGTTGGACACGACTGAGAGACTAACACGTCTATTTTAAGCAAGCTGTCAGGGGCATCTTTTCTTCAGGGCGATGGACTGACTTTTGAGACAGACAGAGGAAGCGGGGTCTCACTTGTGGGCAGAGCTCTCTGCCAGGCAAGGAAGGGCAGCACTGGCAACACCCAAGGATTGCCAACCCCAGGCTGCCGCCCGCCACCTGACTATGCATTGAGATTTCCTTGTGAGCCATTAAATGCTACTACGACCCAGGACCCATCCCCAGATGGGGGATTTAATCTGTCTAGCCAGGAGCCTGGTACCTCCTTGAATGACTCTAACACATACCCTGAGTTGAGAATCACCTCGTAATGGAGCTGAAGAAACAGCCTGAAGAACCCTGGCACACTGTGCAGAAATGTTAAGCTACTGACCACAGGGAGCAGAGACTAGGGCTGTAACCCAGAAAACCCACTGGGCAGAGGGAAGCCTGGGCACTCCATGAGCTTGATTGGCCACGGGCTAATCCAGAAAGGGTTCAACTTTTCTTGAAACCAGAAAAGGTTTCAAGCAGTTAACAGTGCTACTTGCTTTTCACATTATAGAAGAAATACGCATTCTGTCATGTTCTGCCACCTATCAATGCATAAAGCAATTATCCTTCCGTTAAAAATAAGTAAATAAAAATAAAAGTAATATGTAATTTATTGCTGAAAATTTGGAAAAATACAGGAAAGATACAAATCAAAAGTCACTGGCAGTCCTTCTACCCAGAGGCAGTCACTGATTTACAGCTTCTAGTGTTTGTGTGACGATGTGGGCTTTTCAAACAGCCTTAGTGTCACTCTACTAGGATCTGGCTTTACATGAATGTTTCCCAACAACTGTGTCACAAACACCAGCTGACGCTCACACAGTGGTGACAGCTCTCCAGATCCTCACTAAGTGCCCTCCTAACTCCTCTAAGCTCCGCCAGCACCCCTCTGAGGTAGGAGGAAATAGGCGCAGAGAGGTTCAACGACTCTCTTAAGTCACACAGCTTGTAAGTGGTGGGAGAAGAGTTCAAACCCAATGAAGGTAACCATAAAGCCCATCAGCCACTGTGTGCTACTTCTACCAGCATAACGACAGACTCCTCAGCTGCACAGTTTCAGTGGGAGAACAGTCTCTCATGAGTCATGCTTTGTTTAACCATCACCCTGCTGTTGGACATCCGTGCTCTTGTTGTTCAGCTGCTAAGTCGTGTCCGACTCTTTTGCAACCCTAAGGACTGTAGCCCACCAGGCTCCTCTGTCCATGGGACTTCCTAGGCAGGAATACTAGTGTGGGTTGCTGTTTTCTTCTCCTGGGAATCTTCCTGGACCAGAGTTCAAACCCACGCCTCCTGCATTGGCAGGTGGATTTTTTTTTTTACCACTGAGCCACCAGGAAGACCTGGATATCTGTGTCGCTTAGTTCTAAAACACTTAGGAGAAATGCTATTCGCCATCACTAATCGTGTCTCAGCCTCTGGAGAATCAATCCTGAGAGAAGGCATCAGCAGGTCAGGGGATCAGGTGCTCCCTGCTGTGCGATCTGCCCACAGGTTGGAGCAGAGCTGGTCCTGCTGGACTGTGCCCACATCTGATCATCAGGGCTCATTTGTTTCTGCACTAGAGAAATGAAAGTAATCTCTCATTGGTCTCCATTTGCATTTCTGTGATTACTAGTGAGGATTACTGTATTATGCGCTTAGGTGCCATTAGACCACATTTTGTGGTCTGGAATAATTTCTATGCCACAGTCCACTTTCCAGTTGACAGGATGGTACAGAAAACAGGGAGGGCACCCACCCCCCGCAGCCACGGCCTGGGGACAAGGCACTGTGGGCTATGGCTGAAGGTGGGACCCCCACCCCCACCCCTGAAACACACAGGCAGAAAGGGCTGTTCTACAGGAGCTAAATGGTAAATAAATGGTAAAAAGCTATCATTATTAATGACAGTATTAAAATACTGTCATTATTATTTTGGAATTCACTTCTTTGCCTTAAAAAGTGAAGGCAGCTTCTCACATCCTGCATCCCGCCCCCTGCCCCCCAATAACTTCAGCAGCTACTTAGTAAAGCTGAGTCATGGATTGAAAAAGCAGAAAATGCCTGAAATGGATTGGAGGTAAAGCATTTGCCAGAACCGCCTAACTGCTTCTGCATTTACTGCACACACACAGCACAAGCTGTCTTAACCCTGCCCACAGCTGAAGGTCAAGTTCTTTGTTGCCTCTGTCGTCATCACAGGGTGTTTGGGGGCATTTAGGTTTTGAAGACTGACAGAGCCTTCCTCGGGTCAGGTTCTATGAGGACTGGTCCCTGTGGAAGCTGCCTCACTGGCCTCCGCGTGCATCGCCCCCACCCTCACCCTCAGCTGAGCCAGCACAGGGCATCCAGAGCTCAGAAGCTAATGTTCCTGTCCTTAGGGACACCCTCTGGCTGCCTGTCCCGAGTCTGATACTGACCGTGAACCGTGGTGCACCTACTGGCTTCAGGGTCTTAGACTCTGTGCCAAGTCCAAGGGCAAGACTCAAAAGTGCAGCTTCATAAGATGCTATAATCATTGCAAACCTAATTAAGAGAGTAAAACAAACCATCTGGTGTGTGTGGTTGATGCCCAGCGTGGGAATCTCCTTTCTCGCCTGGTCTATAGCTGACGGTGAGCGGGCTTCACCCTCCACACCCACTGACTGGCTCCTTTCAGATCCCTGAACATCTGTGGCCCCTGGCTTCACAGAAGAGACCTTGCTGTCTGGCTTTTGCTCACTTGCTCAACAGACATTCCAGTTTCCCTGTAAATGCATGATCTGTTAAATACCAAGAGGGGCTGAAATCCCAAGGTGCAGTCTTCCCACGTTTGGGCCACGAGCACAACTGGAGACTAACAAAGGACGACAGAAACAGGACAAGCACATAAACAGGCTGCAGCTACCTACACCAGGAAGGGGGTCAGTTTCCTTCCTGCTGAAAATTGTGACATCACCTTAACTTCATCCAAGCTGCCATGCGTAATTAATCAAGATGGCCAAGCATTCTGGGCTAAACTTCTTTTTTCCATTTGCACCATACACCAAAATCCCAGTTTAAGGAAAACACAGGGCCACTTGGAAAACTTTAAATAACCTATTTTAACAAGGATACATGACATAGAAAACTATAAAGCAACTTGTTCACCAACATCTAGTGTGCACCTAGTTTGTTAGTCATTCAGTCATGTCCGATTCTTTTTCGACCCTGTGAACTGTAGCCTGCCAGGTTCCTCTGTCCATGGGATTCTCCACGCAAGAATACTGGAGCGGGTTGCTATGCCCTCCTCCAGGGGATCTTCCCCACCCAAGGATTGAACTTGGGTCTCCTGCATTGCAGGGAGATTACAGTCTGAGCCACCAGGGAAGCCCCAAATTTACACTCACAAAACGTTAACAATGGGACATTCCACAGAAACATGCTGAACGCATTCAAACAGGGTGGGAAAAAGATAAGGAAGCCAAGTGGAGTGTGTGAGCCCAAATAAATAGTGTCAGCAAGGTCAGGGAGACAAGCAGGGTCTTTGTGCAGAAGTCCTGGGAGAAGAGGTCAGAGAGAAGACAGAAGCTACACTTGTGAGCAGCTCCCTGATCTACCAGCAGTGTCACGTTGATGACAAAACCACTGATAGGGTGTTTAGAAAACCTTTGAAACAGGAACATGTGGCAAACACCATGTCTACTGGAAAAAAGGCAAATCTATTTGCTGAAGGTATAAAAGCTGGTGAGGAAAAACATGAGACCTGTCTGTTCACATGACATTTGCCATGGCAACAGAAAATCCCACCATCCTTTTAGAAAGGAAAAGCCTACTTAGAAGGGCAGCAACACCATGATTTTTAACCACGGTTCCACCTGTGGCAGGACTATCCCTTCCATGGTCCCTAGACCATGGAATTGACACAGCACAGGCAATGTCATGACACAGCCCAGCTGGGTGCCCGCTGCCCCATGGGTCAGGGGAGACGCCCTCCTTCCTCCACCATCAAAATCCTGAAGTGGGTCCCCAGGGGCCCTCTGGAGTCTCATCTTCCCTGTAAGGATCAAGGTGGAGGGAGAAGGCCCCACTGAAGAGGTTTCCTGTCCAGTGACTTCTTCCCATCAGCAGGGCCACCAATCTAGCAGCTGCCAGCACCACCCATCATCACCTTGAAACTAGGGCCACGTCCTTCAGAAGCCACACCCTCCTCCAGGTGGGTGGAGTCTGAGAATAAACTTAGCATGTCTCACTTAAAGAAACCCTCACCCCTTAAAGGAGAAGCGCTCTACGTCTGGATTGGCAGGGGCACTAGGGCATCTCTTTTGAGTGACTCGGAGTTATCAGTCCAGTGTTAGGTGTTTCTGGAGAGGCGGTGGGCGGGGGGGGGGGGTGCAGCCATCTCATGCTACAGAAATTGCTCTTAATGCTCTCTGGCCTGGAAGCCTGAAACTTTACTTTTCAGCCAATTGTGGTATATTCAACATATTACAATGTTGAATATTACAATGTGAATGGCCCTCTGACTCAGAGTAATAGACTAATTTTGGAAAAGGGAGCTATGAGGTCAAGAGGAGATCATGACAGAGGTTAAGAGGATAGCACAAATTAAAATCCATCAGAAAGGATAAAGCTGGTCTGGGAACATATTGCACGAAGATCACTATGCAGCCAAGTTCAATTTGAACAAGAATTGCTAGTTGCACTGGCATAGATATAACTAGGAGACACACAGCTGCTGGGCCACATGACTAGCATACTGTTAGGCCTGCTTTTCACAATGTCCTGATGAAGTGAAAAGTGAAAGTGAAAGTCTCTCAGTCCTGTCTGACTCTTTGCCACTCCACCAGGCTCCTCTGTCCATGGCATTCTTCAGGCCAGAATACTGGGGTGGGTAGCCGTTCCCTTCTCCAGGGGATCTTCCCAACCCAGGGATCGAATCCAGGTCTCCTGCATTGCAGGTGGATTCTTACCACCTGAGCCATGAGGGAAGCCGCTATGTCATGCTAAGTAAATGCAAATGATTCCAGCTGAGATCAAGGAGCAGGGAGACTATTTCAGGAGGTTACTGTTTGATTATCTTTTTTAGATACACACACTGAACAATGGGACTAGGAAGCACAGTGAATGACTGGACTGATGGATGATGCTAACTTTAGCATTTGGGGGTGGGGGCAGGGTAGGAAGACAGTCTGGAGCACTCACTGCACACGGGTGGCCCAGCAGATCCACCTGGGAGACCTGCCTGCGGACACTGGAGACGGAAGGCTCTGAGTCTGGGTCCCTCACGTGGGGGTCTGGATAACCGAGCCTGAGTCCAGTTCTACAGAGATGGGTTCAGAAGGGGCAGCCTCCTGGGGAGGGGATGGTGCCAGGGGGCCAGCCTGCTCTGCTGCACAACCATGAAATCAGACATTGCTGGAAGTGGACACAGATTCCTCCTGTGGGGGCCGGCAGCTTTCCACATCATCACTGGGGTAGGACTTGAAGAGCCTTTTGATGCTTTGAGGTCTGGCAACCCACTCCAGTGTTCTTGCCTGGAGAATTCCAAGGACAGGGGAGCCTGGTGGGCTGCCATCCATGGGGTTGCACAGAGTCGGACTCGACTGAAGCGACTTAGCAGCAGCAGCAGCAAAGACCTAAGTCAGAGGCCCTGCTCCAGGAGGGAGGGGTGTTTGGGGTCATTACTTGCTTTTTATAAATCACTGCCCAGAGCTGTAGTTCTGGGATCCATGAGAGCCCCCTCCCCTCCCAGATGTGGAGCCCACCCCCCATCCCCAGTGACTGGGCAGCTGCCCCCTCACTTACTCCAGGTGATCTGGTGCTTTCTGATGGGTTTCCAGGCTTAAGGGAGAACTCTTCTTAAGGGTTCTTAAAGTTCTTAACCTTCTTAAGAGAAGAGTTTGATGAGAAGATGGTGCCTGTGGTCAGGCTACCGGGAAACTTGCAGCCAGTCCCCAGAGAGTGCTGCCCACCGGCAACAGGGCTGTGAACCACAGGGCAGCTGCCCAGGGCCAAGGGGACCACCCACGATGATGCCACCAGAGAGCAGGGTGGCCAACCTGCCGGGAGTGTGTGTGCATCTTGACGATGGGGACCTGGCTTTGTCACCAGTATCCTCAGCAACACGCTTCACCCCCTCTGGCCTCAGACTCCTCATCGCTACCGAATGGGTGTTCCTAACGTCTTTCTTCTCAAGTGTGTTGGGAAGGATTCATAAGATAATACATGTTACCTGATTGGCAGAGAGTCTAATATACTAATCCCTTGTTTTCAGCTATTAGTACTATCTGAACCCAATTAGTATCAATTCTCAGTGGAGTATGATCCATTTCAAAGCTCTTGCCTCACATTGTCCAAGGAAGAGGGTGAGGGCCACGCAGGAAAGAGAGAAAGAGTGAGTGTTTGTCTTTGTGTAGGCTTATTTTAGACTGGGATTGTCCAACTCAGCTGTGATCAATGGGCCTTCACAATACCAGGAAGCCACGATGTCCTGACTGTCATAACAAGACCCTGCCCCTCCGGCTGGTCTCTAAGGGAGGATCCATAATGATGATGTCCAGTCATCCAGTGTTTAGTTTATTCAAACAAAGCAGGAAGAGCAAGCTGGGACCCAGTAAACCAATAAGTAAGGCAGATTACTCCAGAAGGTTCCTATTTTCTCTGTAATAAGCATATATCCTTATGGATATGGGCTTCCCATATCCATATGGGAAAAGAATCTGCCTGCAATGCAGGAGACCTGGTTTTGATTCATGGGTTGGGAAGATCCCCTGGAGAAGGGAATGGCTACCCACTCCAGTATTCCTTATTAGAGAATTCCATGGACAGAGGATCCTGGTCTACAGTCCATGGGGTCGCAAAGAGTTGGACACAGGTGAGCGACTAACAACCCCCTTATGGATATATATGGGCGTTTCTTAGCTTGTTAACTAAACTAGTTCTCTAGTTAAAGAAGAAACTCATCACCAACAAGTCTCCTCTTGGTGGTAACATGGCTCTTAGACAAATGGAGCTCCAGGCTGCTCTTCTGCTGTCTTCCCACTAAATCTGGAAGCGCCCCACCCTCCCATCACTGTTTTCTCTGAAGTCTTCCTGGTAATTTTGAAGCACCTGTTCACACTGTTCTTCCTGACATCTCATGTTCAAACAGTCCAACCTGCTTCTTCTTGGGAAAACACGGTGACTGAAGCGCAACATGGGAATGTGTGCAGAGAGAGGACCAGCGTCCAGGCTTCTGGAAGCTTACACTGTTGACGAACAAGAACAAAGTGCCCCAGGAGAAGAGTTTACAACAAGACAGTGGGGAAACAGAAGGTCTGAATCCTCACGTGTGTGGCTGAGACACCAGCTCACACAACTCATACTTTGCCTGGTGAAGAGGTCAAATTAACAAGGCCTAACACTTAGGAAATGAAGCAAGGAGATGAAACAAGACCAGTGATGTTTGTGGAAGTGTCATTCTGTACAGAGAAAGAGATACATGAAATCAGATGTTAAACTCGAGACATCCCTTTTTAGGAAAGCCATTATAAGCAAGATGGGATTTGAGAGAAGCTTAAAAAGCCTCCAAAAAGGAACTATTTACTGAGTCCAGTAGCACCACCTAGAACGATGTTCACTGAGCAGATGGAAGCCTCCCCAGACCCCACATCAGAGACCCTCCCAGACTGCGGAGTCTCTAATCAGTCATGACTGTGCTGATGACAGCAGATAATTACAAGCGAGTCTCATGGTTAACTAGCACAAACTTCAGCCGGGATTTCTGGGATAAGCAGAGAAGAGTATATTATGGTACAACGTTCAGATTCAAACCTCTGCTATGTTACGTTATTTTACAGCTTCCTCCAATTATAACATTTGAAAGGGAACACAGTAAGGAAACAGAGAATGCCTGATAACGGTGCTTTACAAGTTTCACGGGAGCAAGCTGTTCTGTGTCCCCGCTTTTATTTTCCTTAAGCATTTTCCTGGATACAACCAGCTCATACGTGAGAAACTCTAAGGCAATGGTACTTATCAGTCTTATCATCCTCCTCCCTCAGGAATCCTGAAGTTCCTGCCACGCCCCAGACAACAGCGATGGTGCCCTCACCCGTGTGGCCTGGCATCACTGTCCGGCTCTGGTCTGGGAGCACAGATGTGGTCCTTGTGCAGCTCCCTAGACAGGAAGGGGTGCAGCCATGCTGGGGAGCTGATCCCCTACCTGAGAGCAGCAGGAGGGGATGAGGAAGTGAGGATGGTCCAGCCCAGGGACGGCCCCGCCAGCGAGGGTGCAGCCAGGTCCACTGTTTCTGGAGCCAGAGCCCGGCTTCCCTCCACGGAAGCACTGAGTGAGTGGCCCTTACAGGCTCCGTGCTCTTGGCTATAATGACATTGCTAATGTGCCTGCCTCTCTGCCAACCTGCCAGAATAAAATAAAACAGCCCAGTCCCCTTCTGGCCCCTGTGGCCTTCCAAGCCGTCCCCGGGAGGTCCACAGGGTGCTGAGGGACACAGTGCAGGACCTCACTAGAAACTGCAGGTGGGGTCCTCACTTCAGGTCACTCTGATGCCCAGGAGTTGGGTAGCACCTCCTAAGCCCCATCGCCCGACCCCTCCCCAACCAGACCCGGGGGCCAGGCCAGTGGGGTCACTGTGAGGACCAGTGACTGAAGGCTGGGATGTGGCCAAGCACCACTGATCCATCCAGATTCAGAATTCCCAGGAGCCAGAGAATCTGGCTTCATAGGTTGAAGCCTTAACTATTTATTTTCTATTTATTTATTTCCCCTCAGAGCATATTTCTTCTGAAAGGGAAAAATAATTCTCCCGCCTACCTTTCCATTTGCCTCTTGTTTCCAGCTCTCTAATACCACTGAAAAAGAAAATGTCTTTTATTTCAGCCCAGGAAGCCCAGCAGCAGGTCTCCGAGGTGCTGGGCGCTGGACGTGTGTGCACTATCTCTCTCTACCCTACAAGACAACCTTCACCCTAGAGCACAACACCTCCCAAGTTAACCAGCCGACATCAGAACTGGGAGGGAATGGCCGGATCTGTCAGAACTCTGTGGATGGACAAAGCCGTGCTGGCAATGCTCTCAGACCAGCTAAGCCCCTCATTTGAGACAGGAGGAAAGGCACCCGAGGGTTGGACAGAGGCTGGGCTGCAGGGCCTTGCAGTGCTCAGGCCCCATGATTACAGGGGGCTGGGGAGTCCTGGGCAAGCTGTGGATGGGGTGGGGGCCTCACTGCCCTCAGAGAATCCTAAAGGGGATTCTGTTTCCCCCACCACCCAGGACCCAACCCTGATCTCTGATTCAGCCCCTCCGGACTGAGAGGACCCCACACGTGGCACATTCACGGGGATTCCATGGCCACCATCTTTTCACCTCATTAGAAACTGAGCCTTCAGCTCCTCGATGTCTGTTATGAGGCTGGAAGGATGAACTGAATCTCGGGGCTTATCCTGAGCACCCCGTGTGTGCAGCACTGGAGCGAGCTCTGTGGGACACATGGGGTAGGGGGTAGGGTGCAACCTCGGCACCCTGAAATCCAGGGTGGGAGGTACAGGTACACTCTGCAGAGAACCAGAAGCCCAGGAGGCAGAGTAATACCCAGCATTTGTGTGGTAGAAGCGAAGGCTGTCCTGACCCTAGGCCAATGCACCCACAAGCCCCCTCTTCCAAAGTCCATGGCAGGCAGGCTTTTCGGGGACTGTGGCTGCCAAGACCAGGGCCCAAGGCAGCAGTAGACACAACTTCAAGTTCTGAAGGACACGGTTAAACAGAAGCAGCTTCAAGTCCTTCTCCATCCCTCCTGAACCTGCCCCATCACTGACAACACTAGCCCTCCCTGAAGAGGTGGGTCTGGATAGTAATGCAAACCTGTGTCTGCTCCATGGGGCATGAAGAGGCGCCCTTCCCTTTGGGAGTACTCCATGACCAAGGGGTTGACCGCTCTGACTTGGAAAAGCAAGATCCCTCCCCTTTTTGCCTAAAGGCTGTCAACCAACAAGAAAGATTCTCCCTGTGGACAGACAGGTGACTTGAAACCATAGGAGGCCATTCATCCCCTTTGGACTTGACTCACTGTCCTGTTTGCATGTTGGTTTGTTGCCTTAAACACAGGACTCTGCTTCCACTTGTAGACAGAGGCCCCCCACCAGCCTAAGCCTAGTCCCCACGTTAGCATTAAAGACAAACACAGCTTTAGGAAGCGGTGACAAAGGTTCCTTCAGGTTAAAACTGCTGGCTGCAGGCTGCAGGGTTTGTGGTAAGCTGCCCAAATTCCCTCCTATTTACCTCCCTCCCCATCCCCCGGCCAGTCCACCCTCTTTTTCAGTTGTACAAAAACACCCACAGATGCAGCTGTATTGAAATGAGATGCCCACCTCAGGGCCCATGAGTGTTGGGAAAAGATGGGTTAGAGGCCAGTGGAATGACATGAATATGAGAGAAGAGAGGATTTGCTTTTGCCCAAGTGGAGGGGAGCACAGGCATCTTGCAACGCTGTAATGTACAAGGTATTGGAACGCATCTGTATTTCAGGTATGTACAGGTGTTTCAACTCTGTAAGGTATTGGAACGTGTCAACAAGGCGCCTGGATGTGCTTGGAGTGTGTGCCTGATATGAACTGGCCTTTCTAGAGTTTTTAAATGATTCCTGGCTGAGGAGACAGGATGAGACTATGAGGGAACAAGGAGGCTAGGATTAAAATGCTGCATTGGCAGGAAAGAATCCGCTCACTTGTCACTGTGTGCTAAAGGCTTCACACACCCGACCCTGCACTGGGTGCCCCCGAGCATCCCGGGTGCTCCAGGCAAGATGCAGCCCTGCCACTCAGTTTCCGTCCCTCCCAGGCCCCAGCCACACAGAGACAGTGGCCAGGGTGCACGGGTACTCCTGCTACCAGACCCCCGGGGCCAAGGGAGCTGGCGGGTCCTGGTAGAGCTTACCCGGCCTCAGAGATCCTGGCAGCGGCAGCAGCGCTGGGGCGCTCCCCGTGGCCCCTTGGCCCGAGGCGGTGGCTCTCGGGGTCGCTCAGGAGGCCCGTCCCCGGAGAGGCCTTGCCCCGGGGGAGGGCGGGAGGGCCATCATCACAGCCGTTCAGCAGGCCAGGGCCCGCAGGCGCCGTGGTCCTCGTGGGCTGGCGCCCCTCGCCATCATCTTCGTGTGGGGCTGGCAGCTTCCTCGACAGCTTGTAGCCGTGGGAGATCAACAGGTCTTCGACACTGTACATAGTGCTCTGGCTGCATCAAAGCGCCACCGCGGGGATCGTTGTGGTGGCAGGGCCCACGCTGTGGGGACAAGGAGAATGTCTTGTGAGCTGTGGACGATGCCCCCAGGGCTCCTGTACCTCCTCCCTCCCGGACTCTGACCATACGGTACCCTGGTCACGGTGCCTGCAGAGAAAGAGAAGAGGAGGGGGCTTCTTCATCTCACTCAGACAGAGGGTGGAGGCAGGAGGGCTGCCTTCCCAGGGTTGAGTGAGATAGTCCCTTCTGGACCAGAGAGGGAGCATTTGATCTTGGATTCCACAGAGCCAGGATGGGGCACTGACTCTGGGGACCCCTCCCCAGATGGCCACCACTTGCAGGAGAGTCCAGAACAGCATTTAAGCCATGGAATGATGACCAGTGTCCCCTGCCCCAGACCTCTAAAGACAACACACACAGGAGAGAGGTCAAAATAAAGAGACTCAGAAGCCGCAATTACTACTCCACGCTGCTAAAAAGAGAAACCCCCAGCGGCCAGCTCCATCTTATTATCTTTCCTGCTTTCATCTCACAGACACACCTTTTGGTCCAAAAGGGCAAGGCAAGATCTTTAATCAACCCAGGGTTATGATGCACTTCAGCGGAAGCAATCTGGGTGGGTAATGAGCCACGGAAAACAGATCTTAAGTCTTTCAGTTCATAATGAGAAACGCTAACCAAACCTACACAGCCCGTGCACTACACAGTTCCAAACTTTTTCCCACACCGAACTCTGAAGAATCAGATTTCTCTCCAGTTTATCTTGGGGAGACAGTCTGCACCTCCAAGCCCAGGGTGTCCACATCCGAGTCCTGCCAGGGTGCATGAATTCAACAGCAGCAACGATTCAAAAACACATGGTCCTAAGACAATGGCACCAGCCAAGAATGAAAGTGAACAGGGAACCTACATGAAAGCGCCTGTGTGCGCAGAGGTGGGGCTGCTGCGTTTATTTTCACAAGGGAGCATCTCCTCTCCCAAGACCTCCTGTTGCTAACGGGGTGGGAGGAAGTTTGGTCAGTTCTGCCGCTGCCTCCCCAGGGGCCGCGAGGCGGGCCTGGGTGAGCAGCACAGGAGAGGCGGGCCTCGAAGAACACGGCTGCTCCAGCCCCTCTTGGCTGCTGGATGGAAATAGCAACTATCAGCAGCGGCAGCCCCTGCAAACAATGGCCAGGAAATGCCTGCCCCCGCGTGCAGGTGAAAGGGGGGCCCCTATGCTTCCTGCTGGTGGGGCCTCTCCCCGGGGCTCATCACAGGATCCTGCTGACTGTGCTGGTCCTCGGCACACACTGGGCTCCAGCAGCGGCCAAGTTGCTGCCGGCATGGAGAGGGCAGGAAGGATCAGGCTCTGGAAGCCTGTGGTTCTCCATCAGGTCCCCACGTTATGGAAAATCCACACGCTCCTGCAGGGACTGTAGTAGGAGAAGCATCTCTGCAGCAACTCGGCTAGTCCCGGTGCTGCGCTCCAGCTTCATGTCTTCTAGGGGCTGGACTCAGAGAAATGGCAGGACCAGAGGGGCGAGCATTTGTTCTCTGAGTCCACTGTTCTGATTCCCAGGCTGGGCCTGCAGAGGACAGGGACCCCATCACAAACCCAGGGCTGCAGGGACATTGAGATGAGGTCTGCTTTGTTCAATGTTAGGCCCCCAGCATCCGGCACATAGTATGTGCTCAATAAATCACTGTCGAATGAAGGCACAGTGGGAGAAAGTGATGTTTGAGCTAGGTTTTAAAGAATGATTAGGAACTCACTGAATAAACTACATGTGTACATGTGTATGAGATGGGGAATTAACATTTAAAATAGATTCAGGCAATGGCACCCCACCCCAGTACTTTTGCCTGGAAAATCCCATGGACAGAGGAGCCTGGTAGGCTCCAGTCCATGGGGTCGCTAAGAGTTGGACACGACTGAGCGACTTCAATTTCACTTTTCACTTTCATGCATTGGAGAAGGAAATGGCAACCCACTCCAGTCTTCTTGCCTGGAGAATCCCAGGGACAGGGGAGCCTGGTGAGCTTCCATCTATGGGGTCGCACAGAGTCGGACACAACTGAAGCGACTTAGCAGTAGCAGCAACAATCATCCCAGGGGGAAAGAAATAACACGGCAACAGAATCCTGCAGGTAAGACTGTGGGTTCCCAGACTCAATGTCACACATACAGTTGGCACCATGGTCAGAGTTCAGGTCTGAGGACACTCAGCTTCTTTCTGTTACTACATCAGGCTCTTTAAAAGCAAAGCTAAGTTAACAGCACCCTAGCTGGCCACCCATTACACAGAGGAGCAGGCCAGCATCAATGACAGAATCCACTATGAGGGTGGTAAGAAGCAATGGTCTTCCAGAAAAACGCCAGAGGGTCACTGTCCTCCTGAGGATAGGCGAGCTGGTCCATGCTCCCTCTGTCTGCAAGGAAAGTACACTTTGCAAACCCTTAAATGGTACAACAGATCAGGCTCAGCCATGAATATCTTTCGTACAAACTCATAAGAACTGTCCTTGACCCTACAGGTCTGAGGTCAAACGTATATTGATATAGGGGGACTCTTTTAACTTGGTCTCGCAGAGGCCAGCAGCCTGTGGGGGGCAGGAGGATGAAGCACACCAGCTTTAGCACTGGGGGTGCAGGCCCCACGAGAGGGGATGACCTACAGCACAGGCCCCATGGCTCAGATGAGGGGTGCCCCCAATCCCCAGAGGACTCCTTCCTTTGGCCAACACCCACCACCTCCTGGACCCTAGCTCAGAACATGGCTTCCACCTCATTTCCAGTCCCATGTCAAACATCGTCGCTCCCAGCAGACAGACTTCTTTCTCAACAGCCAGGTGGCCCATCCAGTCCTTTTTGTATTCAGCATCCTTCCTGTAATAGCCTTCCCTACCGTGGATGGACCAGCGCATCTCTAACTCATCAGTCCCACGGCCACCAGGGAGGGGATGCCAAGGAGCTGAGGAGGAGAGGAGTCCTTTCAAAGTCTCCGCCCAGCCCTGAGGCAGCAGCCTTCCAAATCAAAGGTATTCGAGGCCACCTCCCACCCACCACCCAAAGGGCTGCTGTTCAGAGAAGCACACAACAAAATTGGACCTAAGTGTAAATTATTAGGATGTGGTATTTCACAACTTGGAAAGGTGTGTGTGTATGATGGGCCCTTATGGCACTGACACCCAGATCATCATAAATCTGAGGGTAAACTTTTCAGTCAGACCTCTGTATACGGGGTCCCTCCATATGCGTATCTGAGGTTCCTCGGCCACAGGTTCAACCTAGCCTCGGCCAGCCTGGCTTATACCCTGTAAGCAGGCACTTACTGAAAAGAATCTGGCCCCACGCAAGTCAAACCCGAGTTGTTCAAGGGCCACTTGAGTTAACACAGCACGGGCTTGGCGTGCGCCCTTTCATCCCCAGGTGGTGCTGACACCAGCCCCGGCTGTGGTCCCAGAAGCAAGTCATCAGCTGCACCAAACCTCAGTTTTCCAATCTGCAAAATGGCAGGGCCACTCACATCTGTCTTCCCAGACTGTTCCAAGGGCCACACATTGTTGTTCAGTTGCCAAGTGGTGTCCAACTCTTTGCGACCCCAGGGACTGAAACATGCCAGGCTTCCCAAGGGCTATGTAAGTACACGTAAAAGCGTAAATCACACACAATCTGAGATAGCATTTATCACGCAGCAATGGCGCCTCCATCTCTGAAGGGCTGCCTGTCCTCATGGAAAGCTTTCACCGTAGTTATTTGCTGTGACCACTGGGCTGTTCCCTGATTCCTCGTGCATCACTTGGCCTGTGACTTGATTCCCAAAGTCAAGCCCACTTTCTATCTCCCAGACACCTGTCTTCTAGGAAGGGGTACTCCTGTCACTATCCGAGTCACCAAGGAGGCAAATGTTGATTCACAGAGTCTAGAACGTGCACACACATGTTCGGAGGGCTTGGGACACACTGGGTGCTTACACTGTAATGATGAACGAGACCCATTCTTTGCTCTTGAGACGTTTACTGCAGCGACAGCAGGAGAGCAGGCCAAGGAAACATGGCACATGCGTGTGTTAGTGACGGGAGCGTGTCTGCTCCCCATAGTGTCAGCACTGCGATGGGGACAAGGACAGGAGGAGAACATGGGACCCTCACCCAGTCTCAGCGAGTCAGGACGGCCTCTGTGTCAAAGCCAAACGAACCCTTCAGGGTGAAGCTGTGCTGTGAGTTCACCCTGTAAGGATGCTTCTCCAGCCAGTTCACATAAGAAATGTCTTCCTTTGTACTTTGTCACCTTGCATCAAATACTCAGAGTGGAACATCTAAGAAGAGTGGTCCAGGCTGTGCTGGTGCCCAGATATGTTCTCAGAGACAGAATCCTGAGAACACAATGACCAGAGACTAAGGAGCCGACTTCCAGTAACTCATTCATTCTATGACTAAATGCAGGGCAGACAATTAAGATAAGGATACACATGTTGGGCTTTCCTGGTGGCTTGGTGGTAGAGAATCTGTCTGCCAACACAGGAGACACGCGTTCGATCCCAGGTCTAGGAAGATCCCACGTGCCTTGGAACAACTAAGCCTGTGAGCCACATCTATTGAGCCTGTGCTCTAGAGCCTGGGAGCCACGACTACTGAAGCCCACACACCCTAGAGCCTGTGCTCTGCAACGAGAGAAGCCACCACAAAGAAAAGCCTGCATACCACAATGAAGAGTAGCCCCCACTCGCCATAATTAGAGAAAAGCCCTCACAGCAGTGAAGACCAGCATAGCCAAAAATAAATATAGTTATTTAAAAAAAAATACTCATGTTAACAGAACAGTCCATCAAGGCCTGTAGTGAGGAGTTCCTGGCTGGGAGCGTCTTAAGTGGAGGTCAAGGCAATGAATTTGCAAATTCTATTGTTTTTACAGCAACCCACTTAAGGTGTGCACACATATTTACCCTCACATCCTGAGGGGCACTGTAATATTTTCTATTCTATTTCACTTTTGAAAAATGCTGGTCACTACACAGTAAATTTGATGTCACAGAACCCAGCGTTTGGAAAGCACTAATAGAGAAATCAGTCCTGTGCTGGCCAGGATGCTGGACTAGATGACCCCTGAAATTCTGTTCAGTTCAACGATCCCATCAATCGAAGAAATTCCTTAACAAGTTCCTTGCTCTGTTCTCAACAGCAAAATACAGCTGTTCTATCTAATCAAAAATTTCCTTTCCAAGAAAAGTCACAGCAACTAAGTGAAGCTGCTTTCCTATTCTTAAGAGCATAAGATGAAAAGAAAGAACTCTCCGCAAGGGAAAGTCCTGGCTCCTTCTTCCTTCCTCTACCTGTGATCCACCTGAGGCTTGAGACCCGAGGCCTCGGAACACAGCATCACTGGTTGACAGATAAAGCCAGCATCATGGAAGGTGCCAAGGAACCCTCAGGATGAACGGTACCTACAGTACTGCCGCTTTTATTCTCTTTTTGGTTTGAAAGAGCCAGGAAGCAGACTTTTGTCTCTTTTGAGTCTGCTATGGCTCTTTTCATCTTTTCCTAGACTATTCTCTGCCCCATATATTCCTGGAGTAAGCCCATCATTTCAAAGACAAAACAGAGCACGCAGTTTAAAAACTCTACCACCCTAATAAAAAACCTGACAGTCTGGCAGAAGGGACATGTGTCCTGGTGGGTCTCCTTCCCTGGGTGGCGTGTGTTCAGCTGTTTCTTCTCATTTCAGGCGGAACCTGCCTGCAGCCTTCCTCCCACCTGATCTGAGTGAAAACGGAGCAGATCAGTGTGCTTTCTTGATAGAAAGGCTTCCTTCTATCAAGCTGCTGCTTGGAAGATGGCTGTTACCAAGGGGCTTAACTTCCAAGCCTCAGTCTTCTAAATGGATCGGTCACTTACTCCAAAGACAAGTATGTGGTATCTAGTAACTATTAGGATGTCAGGCTGGTAATTCCTACTGGACTTGGTGGCATTGCTCAATGATACCAAAGAGAAACCCGGGCCCGACCTGGGCTTCCCAAGTGGCTCAGTGATAAAGAACCTGCCTGCCAGTGCAGGAGACACAAGAGACGTGGGCTTGATCCCTGGGTTGGGAAGATCCCAGAGAAGGAGATGGCAACCCACTCCAGTATTCTTGCCTGGGAAATCCCCTGGACAGAGGAGCCCGGTGGGACACAGTCCATGGGGTCGCAAAGAGCTGGACACAACTTAGCAACTAAACAACAGATCTGGACCCCCGGCTCAGAGAATGTCTCACCTGGTTATACAACTTGAGTTGAGCGACTCAGTCATTCGATGAAAGCAAACTCTGTAGACAGTGTACAGAAAGAAGGCAAATTGGATTTACAACAAGTGTCTTTTTATAGGAGAAAACTTTTGTGCTCAGTGTATAACAACACACCAAAAGACAGTTAAGTGAAATGCAAACTTTAGCTTTTTCCCCTCTGTTCTGTTATGAAAATGCATACTTATAAGCGTCAAAACTCAAAACTAACATAACGGAAGAAACAGTGAAGCAAACAAAAGACAAGGAACCCGGAGCTGGGTGAGAAGTCTGCGTTCAGCCCACAGTTCTCTTGTTCACCTCGACAGGACTGGTTTAAATTAGATTAAAGTCACAAGAGGAGACCCAAAGAGAAATGCTTACAGCATGCAGGCTCTAAGGTGGTTTAAGAGGAACCACCTTAGAGCCTGCATGGTTTAAGTGGTTTAAAGGGGAACCCAGGGGGAGGAATCACAAATGCTGAACAGCTGAGCTTCCCAGGCTGGGTTTTTTTCTATTGATTCATTACATCACTAGATTTATAGTCGATCACTTTTTTCCCCCTTGAGGATGCGTGGGATAAGTGGTAAGATGCTCAAATGCCCTCCAGGAGATGCGTAATGAATTCACCAAGAACATCTTCTAATTCGTGGTTAATTTATACTCCCCACCCAGCCACTACCTTCATTAACTCTCCCTATACACAGAGAAGGAAGAGCCTGTTCTCTAAGCTCAGAATAGCAGCACACGAGAGATAACAACATCATCCATCCCCTGAGCATCTGTGATGTGCCAGCCACTCTGCTGGCTGCCTGGCACTCTTTATTTTCCACACCCAGGAACCGTCCTGCTGTAGATATGAATGTATCCATTTTACAGACAAGAAAACCGAGGCTGAGAGTCCAAGGTTACAGTTTGTAGGCACAGATCCAAGGGTCAAACCAAGGTCTGTCTAGCTTCAAAGCTCATGCTACTATTTTAGGCTCTAAATTTCCTTCCTTAATAGCAACAAAAGTTTCCCAGTTTACCAAATAATGCATAAAATATAAATAAGAAAGGATAGAAGGCGTGGTGGCATGAAGATGAAATACAATAATAAAAACGAGAAAACTCCTTTATTCTCTTGGGCTAGGATGGCTCTTTGAGGTGACCCTTGCCTTGTATACACTAAGCGCACACACAGCATGCACACACATACATGTACACGCTCACACACAAGGCTGATGCTTCACTTCACTGCAATGTCTTGATGACAATACTAACACTGACTTCTAAACACGCAAATAACATGATTCATTCACAAATACACCACGTGCTGCTCTGTGACCTTCAGCAGACCTCTTCAATTATTTGGGGTTCCAGGCTCTCCATCAGGGACCTGGAGTTCTCATGAAACCTGCTGCGTGAAGCTGAAAAGCAGACAAACTACATCTATGAGAAATGGGGGGGGGGGGGGGGGGGGGAGCTTGTAACTGTTGTAAAAAACTAAGTTCTAAGAGAAAAAAATTATCTACATAGTAATAGCCACTGTTCTCTGCAGTGTTAACAGAATCTGGACTTGAATGAGTGGACTGTGGGAAACCACCGGGGCATCTGGGCAGATAAAGGAAAGGCGCTTTACAGTGACTCTGGCAGGAGAGCGAAGGAGTAACGCAGGCAGAACAGGACAGATGTGTGGACAAATAGTCACAAGTCCCTTCTGTTGTAATGTGCATGGGTGGATGGGAGGGCAGGAGATAAGAAAAAAGAAAACTAATGAGTGTAACTTCCCAGGGAAGAAGTACAGTGAATTTTGGTCTTGGTGACTAGAGTAATCGTCCTCTTGTTATGAGAAACAGAAATCGGAAACAACACTCAGTTGGAAATGATGACGGGTCATTTGATTTTGATTTAGCCAACTTATTCCTGCAAAATTTTCTTGTGCCCAGATCATTCTCCAATGCTTTTCATCAGAATTCTTGTCCTTTCCAGAGAACCCAAATGAGACCACAGTAAGCCATCTTCCTGTGTGGTGGGCTTCTAAGTTCTGTCCTTATCAGCGGTATCCTTTCTATTCAGGCTGAAGAGATGCTGATAACAGCTTATAGCATTTGGGCATGGACTGGAATTGTCCACCCCCTCGCGGTACGGATGAATTTCCATCCCGCCACAGTGGCTTAATACACAACTGCTGTGGGAACTGAGCCTAAGAAGCCTAGGAGAACCTATGGGGTTCAGTCTTCTTCCCAAAAAGTGAATTAGGAAGGCTGAACTAGAGGATCTTCTGGGTCCTTCCAGCTCTAGAGACAGCCCCCCTCTCTGGCCTCTTCTCCCCTGTGAGGAGCGGCATGCATTTCTCAGTCAGTTAGCTTGGTGCAGAGAATGCAGCTTCTGGCCGGGACACAGAACAAAGCTAACTGGGTCACAGAAAGATAGACCCTCTGACCTTGGCCTGGTTAGCAGCACCCACACAGAGGCCAGCCCAGAGAGCAGAGCCAAGTGGCCACACAGTGAGAGGAGGGGGAGGTGGGGAGGGCCAGGGGAGTCCAGCACCCAGCACTGCCCAGCCCAGGAGACCTGGAGCACAGCCACGCCCACTGACTGCAACTTGCTTTGCACCAGGTGTGCAGGCCCTGGGCTCTGAAGACCTGGAGATACAGAAGAAGCCCCCATCAACACCCACCCCTGTGAACCTGCTAAGCTGGGAGGCGTTACTGAAGTCACAGGTGCCCTCATCACTAGAGGTCGAGCCTCACAAATGAATGTTATCTACACAGGCTCCACTGCCCGCTCCCTTCCCATCTGTAAAAATATGTTTTCTTTTCATATTGGCGCTTCTCAGGCTCCTCAAGACAGTGAAAACAAAATATTCATAAACTCATGAAATCAACCAGCACTTTTCTTCCTTTTAAATATCTGCCTAGAACTGCAAACTAAGAAAGAGACAAATACTCAATTAAAAATATCAAACAAATGTTCACCCTCACCTGAGATAAAAGATATGCAAATTAAACCCAAAAGCCACTATTCACTTCTCACATTACTGAAGTTTCTAGAAAGCAATAGCTTTTGTTGAGGGCATGGTGAATGAGCTGTCAGGGTTCTCCCATTCGTGAGTCTATAAGTGGGATTGGTTGGGGAGCGTGGAGCAGAATAGGCTATTTCCTTTGTTAAAAATGATTATAAAAAAACTATAAAATCTTTAAAAATCTGAAACCCTATAGACTAATAATCTCACTTCTTGGGATCCATCCTAATGAAATAATCAGAGATACATACTAAGTTTTATATAAGGATACTTACACAAGTTTTAATTATGGTAATTTTTTAAAAAACTAGATTGAACAGTCATTTAAGGGATGGCTAAAAATTCCGGTACCTCCATGTGGAAGATTATAATATGTACACATGTGTATAAAATGATGTTTTTAGATATTGAATGGTACAGGGAGAAAATGCTCATGGCACCATGTTAAATAATAAAGACAGGATACAAAAGCCTAGATTCAGTGTATATAATACTGATTCCATGTAAATACATACAAATACAGTATGGGGAGAAACACCAAGAGGAAATATACCAAAATAGCAACAGTGGTACTAGATTCTAAGTTTTTTTTAAAAAGATGCCCTTATTTATACTTTCCTGTATTTATGATATTCAGTCATGAAATATATTAGATCAAATCATAGGAAGCTGCCATTTTACAGGTAAAAAATGGTCAAGTAGTGGCATTCTCTTATACTTACTATTTCATCATCAGGGAATAAAGAACTTAACAAAAAGCTACATATAGGAAAGATTAAGAGAAAATATCTTCAAAAACACATTGCGTATTTCAAGACTCAATGAGAATAAGAGAGACACAGAAGAGAAGAATAAATGAAAAGTAAATTACATAAGGTTTGAAGAGTTTAGGATATGGTATTTATGTCTTATCTGCTACCAAGAGATACTTAACTTGAATCTAGCAGGCTTAAAATCCCAATCTGCTGATAAAATTGAATACAAGATCCCAAGTAGCGTTCTAAAGGTCCTGATGAGACATTGGTACTAGAAAACCTAAGGCTTCTCTCTTGTATTCATTGACATTCCACCCTTAAGATGTAATTAGTCCTTCAAATTGTTGGCAGTTGACTATAAATATTTCTCCAACTGACAATTTTTCAGTCTAAAGTTGTGATTAACATACAACAAAGTACTTTCTTTAAACAAGAGGTAAATAGCCAAGATACAAAACAAACCAGACTGAGGCAGGCTGCTAATTGATGCACAGATTTTTAATACTCTCTACAGCTTTTTTTGTTTTCTTGGATGGCAGAGTCATGGATTTTATTATGAGCAATAGGATTGCCATTTCCCTTTCCAGTCTTAATAATTAAATAAAGACAGTGTCGTCACCACACCACAGAGGGATGACCACCTCTGCCAGGGCCCTCAAGTGGTCACAATCTCCTAAGACATAAAAAACATATTGAATCTGTGAAGTTGTGGTTTTAGTGGGGCAGCCATCTCGGAGTTAAGTTTCTTTAAGGTGGCAAAGACAAAACAAACAAACGAAACAAGAAAAGAAATGGAAATCTTGGGTCTAAGATCAAGAGTTTCCTGGAAAGCTAACCTTGCTGGGCTGGGTTGGTATTAAGGCACTGATTCAAAAAGAGAAGAAAGTACAGAGCCAAACATCGTGGACTTCATTTTTTTTTTTTTTGTAAATATTACCTTTTTAAACTTCTTTGTCTCTTCCCCTACCACCTGTATGAACACACACACATACACATTTCACACATATACACTCACATACACTCATGCTCTCCCATCTTCTTTCACCTCTTAATTCTATCACACAATTACTGCTTTGGAGACCTCAACCATTTTTAAGAGACTCTAAGTATCTCATTAACGTTTCTGAAAGATTAGCAGTCATTAAGAAAAGAGGACTGAAATTGGGTAACATTTTCTAAATCTTCTGGAATTGTTGACTATCTGCAAAAACAACTGTAAAACTTATAATAGGTTAGAATTAAATTCCACCATCATCACAGATGTCAAATTCCACACATAAAGATTCCCAAAATAATCTCAAACTTACAACACACTAGTTTTGCTTTTAAACATCTTTAGAACAGCCAAGGTTTTATAAAAATGTCAAAGTTTAAGCGAACTTGTATAATTCTTACATTATTCATTTTCTAATTATGAAAGTCATATAATATTATTCCAGAAGTAAACACTGAAAAATTCAGTGTTTAACTAGAAAGTAAAAGTTGCCTCAAACTCCACTGTGTCAAGAGATAACCATCTGGTTTCTATTTCTCCAACTAGTCTTCCTATGTATAGTTGCTTTCTCTCACTCCCTTTTTCCCCCTCTCCTCTTTGAAATATTTATCTTAGTGTCTTCATAATAGTATCTAAATTCTTATATTTCCATGCAGAAAAAACGCAAGCTGAATAGGCAACTCCAGAGAGATAACCAGAAAGCAACAAACCACAAGGCTATTTGGTGGTCTGATAATAAGATTTTGTCATTTCAGCCAGGCTGTTCTCAACTATATTATCTATAGACAGTTTCTGGGAAATATAGTTGGTCAAAGAAAGTTAAGGTAAAAAGTCCCATTTTAAACAAAATACCGCAAATTCAAATCAAGGTAATTGAGGTTTTAGCATCTGGGCGGTTCCTGTATTCAATGACATGAAAGGTTTAAAGGCTGTATCAAAGCATTGGAGACTGTTCTCAGCCTGCTGGCTTTAGCAACAGAGTGCCCCTCAGCATTCCTGAAGTCGGCCAGCCCTCATAACAAAGACGAATAGCCAAGTTTCAGTGTATGAGATAACCCTTGCCATCCGAAAGGTGAAAAACAACATCTGCTGAAAAACCAAATGAATTGCAGTGATGGGTTCAGCGATCGGCCTGGAGTATTTCAGAGACATGGTCTTTGCCTCTGGAAAGAAAAACCACAACAGAACAATTGTCTCAATCCCACGCTGTGTTCTAAACTCTCTTTAGATCAATTAGCATGAAGTCCCGCCAGGCTCATTATTAGAGAAACTTTGGGCTCCTACAGCCCCATGGTGTTAACTGTCCTCCAATGAGGACTTGATGGGGGTGCAGACTCCTTGGGTTTTCTTTGCTGATAGCCATTTCTAGGACTTATTTTTAATCTGCATTAAAAAAAATTAGACTCCAAGCATCTTTTCAAAGATTTTTTTTTTAATTGAAAAACTTGTCTTTATTTATTCTCCTGTGTACCTCCAATCTCCAGTTACCTTTTATAGCTAAAATTTTATAGCCAAATGTTTCTGGAATCTGTGACTTACTCAGATGTCTTATTAGATAACTGTGAATAGCTGTCAAGACCTCCAGAGCTTGTGGACACCCCGGCATCTTAAGTTATGTTCTAAGGAGGTATAAAGACAGAGTATTTTTTTCTTTCTGGCACAGGCTTCCTCTACCCACCCAATCCCCCTAAATCTCTTGGGCCTGCCAAGGGCCTGACCTTCCGATCTCTGCAGCAGAGGGTGAAGTTTGGCGGGAGGAAGGCCCAGTAGATGAAGGCCTCTTTTCAGCAAATATTTGCTCACCCCTCCAGTGGGAGGGGAACCATTTTCTATAAGCTGCCTGCCTTGAGTAACACTTGGAGCCCTTCAGGAGGCTTGTTCAGCTGGTGGCCTAGAATTAGACACCTAATATCAAGGTAAACATAAAGTCCAAACCCACAGAACATTATGGAAAATCAAACGAATTTACCACACTTCCCAGGTCACATCAAAGCCAACACAAGTTCCTGGAAATAGAATCTGCGTGAAACTTCAAAAAAAACTTTTCATTCGCCTCTGCCTTGCTGGACGGTCTTAGTTCAGTTATCTTAAATTCTAAAACTACCTGACCTAGGGCGACACTTCCCTGAAGTTTTGCCCACTCAAACTACTGAGTCTGCAATTTTTGTGCACGCATTTCTGGCTGTCTGAATCCCTGTTCTACTCCCCCTCCCGTCTTCCAACCCTCCACTCAAACCCCTCTACCCCCCACCCCCACCCCCACCCCGTCTCTACTTGCAAATTTGAAAAGACAAAAAAGCCAGGGAAGGGAGAAAACCTCCTAGTTGTGGGTCCTCACTGCTCCACCCTCTCCCCAAGACAGGCCAGGCGATAAGATATGGGGAGGGAGATGCTGATGGGGGTGGGATGGGGACGCAAGGGATGGGAGACTGGGTGGCAGGGTGTGGGTGTGGGCGGCTGGGGGTGGGGACCTGCCTAAGCTAATTCCCCAAAGTCCTCGCTCCTAGAGAGTGAGGATGAGCAAGGGCTAGGGCGTAACCAGGTGGCGCGGGCATAAAGTTCCAGGGTTTTTTTTTTCTTCGGTAGTGGAATCACAGCTTCTTTTTCAAACCCCTATTAGAATCCGGGGCGCCAGTGACAGGGGGGCCAAAGCGGCGCTCTCAGCTGTAAGTGCTGAGGTCATTGCGGTCGGGTCTTCTAGGAAATCCCTGGTTTTCGGGGTGAACTGATGGCGACTGGGGGTGTGGACACGCAGGGTGAGCGCGGAGACCCAGGACCGGCGGGCGGGCTCCGGATCCCAGAAGTGGGCTTATTAACGGATTTACAGCGCTCTCAGGCGGGGCTCTTTCCTTTCTCCCACCCTGTTTTCCTTTTTCTCTCTTTGGCTTCAGCGCCAGCCGCCTGGGGGAGGGCCGGGCCGCCGCGCGCAAGGCTAGGAGGCAGCGGCGATTAGCACCCTAATCCCGGCCCTGACCCCAAGGCGGTGGGCGCGCGGGCCGGGCGGAGACGGGGCGGGGCGGGGGGCGCGGCAGCCGGCTCCCAACGTCCCGCGGGCAGGTCCCAGCAGCCGCGGGTTGGGGCAGGCGGGAGGGGCGCCAGTGGGAACTGGGGGCGGCGGCTGTCAGTTCCCCGCGGTGGAGACGCCCGCGAAGTCAGAGGGCGCAGGCGAAGAAGCGGGTGGGCTGGAAGCGGGTGGGCTGGACCCGGGCGGTGGCCCGGACTCCGGGAGCTGGGTAGAGATCCCCGCCTCCCCGACCCCCCGCCGCCCCGACCCAGCGTGGAGGGGCAAGGCGAGCGCCAACGCCCGCCGCGGCCCTCGGCGCCGACAGGTTAACGCGAGCCCGGGGCCGGGCACCTGAGGGCGGGGACTCATCCACCCCCACCCCAGCAGAGGGGCGCCCCCCGCCCGAGGCTGCGGGGCTGGGCGCCGCGCCGCGGGCTCCGGACTGGGTGCGGACATCCCCCCCGGCGCTGGGGAGGGCGCCTACCCGACCCACGTCCGGGCTGGAGAAGTTGGGGGGCGAACGCGGGAGACTGGGGCGAGGCCCACGGGGCGCCGAGGGAGCGGACCAGATGGACGAAGGGAGTCAGGAGGGGCGACAGACGCCGGGACTTACCGAGCGTCTCCCTCATGCTGCCCTGCGCTGCCGCCGCCGCTCCGGCAGGCCGGGGAACAGAACGACCCGCCCCACTCGCAGCGTCTGCGGCCGAGCATGTCCTGAGCCGCCGCCACCGCCCCGCTCTCCGCGGCCCCGCCCATCACCCCGCCCTCCGCGACCCAGCATCCCTCCCATAGCCCCGCCCCCGCCGCCTCGCTATCCCCGCCCCGCCCATCGCTCCACCCCGCTCGCTCCGCCCCTCCCCGTCCGACGAGCGGCCTCCAGGCTCTGCTCTCTGGCCGGAGGGCGGCAACCGGGGAGGGGGCGGACCGGTAGCCAAAGGCACAGGCCTACCCCGGCCCCGCCTACGGCACAGGTGAATTGGTCATCTTTTCCTCTGTCCAGTCACTTGGGTTTGGGCAGCTTCAACGCTGTACGAATGTCCACACACACGTATGCATACGTACACTGCCACACAGAGATGCATACAGCCACACACACACACACACACACACACACACACACACACACACACACTTTCACAAAAACATACACGCAGGGAAGGTGTGAAGAGCAGAAGACAGTGACAACAGCTTAGTGCTTGGAATCTCCTTTAAAAGCAGATGGCTGAGTATCTTAGTTAGAGGCTTGGGGAGCCTTTACAGATCAACTGCTCAGTCCTGTCTCTTGGTAAATGAGGAAACGGGAAGCCAGGGGAAGGCAGAGGTCAGACAGATTGAACACATACTGCTCCCCGCCTCTCCACCTCCCTCACAGCCGCGATCAGACTGCTGCCAGGTCTGCTCAAGGGCAAAAGTCCTTGCACTTTGGAGGGCAGAGAAAAGACAAAATGTTCAACTGCTGATGAGTCATGGAGAGGGCGATGGTATTGGCTAAGTTAACCCCCCGGTCACTGCAGAAGGATAACCTTTCAATTGGACTTCCCTGGTGGCCCAGCGGTTAAAAATCTATCTGCCTTTCAAGGCAGAGGATTTGGGTTTGAGCTCTCCTTGGAGAAGGCAATGGCACCCCACTCCAGTACTCTTGCCTTGAAAATCCCACGGACGGAGGAGCCTGGTAGGCTGTAGTCCATGGGGTCGCTAAGAGTCGGACATGACTGAGCGACTTCACTTTCTCTTTTCACTTTCATGCATTGGAGAAGGAAATGGCAACCCACTCCAGTGTTCTTGCTTGGAGAATCCCAGGGACAGGGGAGCCTGGTGGGCTGCCATCTATGGGGTCACACAGAGTTGGACACAACTGAAGTGACTTAGCATGGGGAACTAAGACCCTACATGCCTCGTAACTACTGAAAGAGTGAATTCTCAGGTAGGTTGATAAGAAACCCGGAGTTCCCAAGGAGGAGAAAGGGGTCTGGGGCTCTCGAGGGGGAGAAAGGGACAAACATTTTTTCTACATCACTTTGTCTTAGTCACATAAGACGTTTTTTCTTAAACTCTGAGTTATTGTGGCAACAGTTTTTAAGAATAACTTTCTTTAAGCCCAGAGCTAATGATTACACAACAAAACAACGCATCTTGGTCAAGGGTATGTTTTTCCTTAAGCTCTATACTAATGATTATATATCCAGATAACCACGATGGTGTGATCTCTCACCTAGAGCCAGACATCCCAGAAGGCAAAGTAAAGTGGGCCTTAGGACCTTGGCCCATCACTATGAAGAAAGCTAGTGGAAGTGATGGAATTCCAGTTGAACTACTTCAAATCCTAAAAGATGATGCTGTTAAAGTGCTGCACTCAATACACCAGCAAATTTGGAAAACTCAGCAGTGGCCACAGGACTGGAAAAGGTCAGTTTTCATTCCAATCCGAAGAAAGGTAATGCCAAAGAATGTTCAGACTACCACATAATTGCACTCATCTCACACACTAGCAAAGTAATGCTCAAAATTCTCCAAGCCAGGCTATAACAGTACATGAACCAAGAACTTTCAGATGTTCAAGCTGGATTTAGAAAAGGCCAAGGAACCAGAGATCAAATTGTCAATATCTGTTGGATCATAGAAAAAGCAAAGAGAGTTTCAGAAAAATATCTGCTTGATTGACTACGCCAAAGCCTTTGTGTGGATCACAACAAACTGTGGAAAATTCAAGAGATGGGAATACCAGACTACTTACCTGCCTCCTATAAATCTGTATGCAGGTCAAGAAGCAACAGTTAGAACTGGACATGGAACAATGGACTGGTTCCAAGTTGGGAAAGGAGTCACCCTGCCTATTTAACTTATATACAGAGTACACCATGCAAAATGCCGGGCTGGATGAACACAAGCTGGAATCAATATTGCCTGGAGAAATATCAATAACCTCAGATATGCAGTATATTGTGACCATGTTTATTTAACTTATATGCAGAATACATCATGAGAAATGCTGGACTGGAAGAAACACAAGTTGGAATCAAGATTGCTGGGAGAAATATCAATAACCTCAGATATGCAGATGACACCACCCTTATGGCAGAAAGTGAAGAGGAACTCAAAAGCCTCTTGATGAAAGTGAAAGTGGAGAGTGAAAAGGTTGGCTTAAAGCTCAACATTCAGAAAACGAAGATCATGGCATCTGGTCCCATCACTACATGGGAAATAGACGGAGAAACAGTGGAAACAGTATCAGACTTTATTTTTCTGGGCTCCAAAATCACTACAGATGGTGACTGCAGTCATGAAATGAAAAGACGCTTATTCCTTGGAAGGAAAGTTATGACCAACCTAGATAGCATATTCAAAAACAGAGACATCACTTTGCCAACAAAGGTTCGCCTAGTCAAGGCTATGGTCTTTCCTGTGGTCATGTATGGATGTGAGAGCTGGACTGTGAAGAAGGCTGAGCGCCGAAGAATTGATGCTTTTGAATTATGGTGCTGGAGAAGACTCTTGAGAGTCCCTTGGACTGCAAGGAGATCCAACCGGTCCATTGTGAAGGAGATCAGCCCTGGGATTTCTTTGGAAGGAATGATGCTAAAGCTGAAACTCCAGTATTTTGGCCACCTCATGTGAAGAGTTGACTCATTGGAGAAGACTCCGATGCTGGGAGGGATTGGGGGCAGGAGGAGAAGGGGACGACAGAGGATGAGATGGCTGGATGGCATCACTGACTCGATGGATGTGAGTCTGAGTGACCTCCAGGAGTTGGTGATGGACAGGGAGGCCTGGCGTGCTGCAATTCATGGGGTCGCAAAGAGTCAGACACGACTGAGTGACTGATCTGATCTGATCTGATGCAGATGACACCACCCTTATGGCAAAAAGCGAAGAACTAAAGAGCCTCTTGATGAAAGTGAAAGAGGAGAGTGAAAAACTTGTCTTAAAGGTCAACATTCAGAAAACGAAGATCATGGCGTCTGGTCCCATCACTTAATGGCAAATAGATAGGGAGACAATGGAAACAGTGACAAACTTTATTTTGGGGGGCTCCAAATCACTGTAGATGGTGACTGCAGCTATGAAATTGAAAGATGCTTGCTCCTTAGAAGAAAAGCTATGACTAACCTAGACAGCATATTAAAAAGCAGAGACATTACTTTGTTAACAAAGGTCCGTCTAGTCAAAGCTATTGTTTTCCCAGTAGTCATGTGTGAATGTGAGAGTTGGACTATAAAGAAAGCTGAGTGCCGAAGAATTGATGCTTTTGAACTGTGGTGTTGGAGAAGACTCTTGAGAGTCCCTTGGACTGCAAGGAGATCCAACCAGTCAGTCCTAAAGGAAATCAGCCCTGAATATTCATTGGAAGGAATGATGCTGAAGCTGAAACTCCAATACTTGGGCTACCTGATGTGAAGAACTGACTCAGGATCAGGAAAAGTCCCTGATCCTGAGAAAGATTGAAGGCAGGAGGAGAAGGGGACAAGAGAGGATGAGATGGTTGTATGACATCACTGACTCGATGGACATGAGTTTGAGCAAGCTCCAGGAGTTGGTAATGGACAGGGAAGCCTGGAGTGCTGCAGTCCAGATCAGACAGATCCGTCGCTCAGTCGTGTCTGACTCTTTGCGACCCCATGAATTGCAGCACGCCAGGCCTCCCTGTCCATCACCAACTCCCGGAGGTCACTCAGACTCACATCCATCGAGTCAGTGATGCCATCCAGCCATCTCATCCTCTGTCGTCCCCTTCTCCTCCTGCCCCCAATCCCTCCCAGCATCAGAGTCTTCTCCAATGAGTCAACTCTTCGCATGAGGTGGCCAAAATACTGGAGTTTCAGCTTTAGCATCATTCCTTCCAAAGAAATCCCAGGGCTGATCTCCTTCACAATGGACCGGTTGGATCTCCTTGCAGTCCAAGGGACTCTCAAGAGTCTTCTCCAACACCACAGTTCAAAAGCATCAATTCTTCGGTGCTCAGCCTTCTTCACAGTCCAGCTCTCACATCCATACATGACCACAGGAAAGACCATAGCCTTGACTAGGCGAATCTTTGTTGGGAAAGTGATGTCTCTGCTTTTGAATATGCTATCTAGGTTGGTCATAACTTTCCTTCCAAGGAGTAAGCGTCTTTTAATTTCATGGCTGCAGTCACCATCTGCAGTGATTTTGGAGCCCAGAAAAATAAAGTCTAACACTGTTTCCCCATCTATTACCCATGTAGTGATGGGATCAGATGCCATGATCTTCATTTTCTGAATGTAGAGTTTTAAGCCAACCTTTTCACTCTCCACTTTCACTTTCATCAAGAGGCTTTTGAGTTCCTCTTCACTTTCTGCCATAAGGGTGGTGTCATCTGCATATCTGAGGTTATTGATATTTCTCCCAGCAATCTTGATTCCAACTTGTGTTTCTTCCAGTCCAGCATTTCTCATGATGTACTCTGCATAGAAGTTAAATAAACAGGGTGACAATATACAGCCTTGACGTACTCCTTTCCCTATTTGGAACCAGTCTGTTGGTCCATGTCCAGTTCTAACTGTTGCTTCCTGACCTGCACACAGATTTCTCAAGAGGCAGATCAGGTGGTCTGGTATTCCCATCTCTTTCAGAATTTTCCACAGTTTATTGTGATCCACACAGTCAAAGGCTTTGGCATAGTCAATAAAGCAGAAATAGATGTTTTTCTGGAACTCTCTTGCTTTTTCCATGATCCGGCGGATGTTGGCAATTTGATCTCTGGTTCCTCTGCCTTTTCTAAATCCAGCTTGAACATCAGGAAGTTCACGGTTCACATATTGCTGAAGCCTGGCTTGGAGAATTTTGAGCATTACTTTACTAGCGTGTGCTGCTGCTGCTGCTAGTCGCTTCAGTCGTGTCCGACTCTGTGCGCCCCATAGACGGCGCCCATCAGGCTCCCCGTCCCTGGGATTCTCCAGGCAAGAGCACTGGAGTGGGTTGCCATTCCTTCTCCAATACATGAAAGTGAAAAGTGAGTGAAGTCGCTCAGTCGTGTCCGACTCTTCGCCCCGGACTGGAACCCACCAGGCTCCTCGTGTGAGATGAGTGCAATTGTGTGGTAGTTTGAGCATTCTTTGGCATTGCCTTTCTTTGGGATTGGGATGAAAACTGACCTTTTCCCATCTTGTGGCCACTGCTGAGTTTTCCAAATTTGCTGGCATATTGAGTGCAGCACTTTCACAGCATCACCTTTCAGGATTTGGAATAGCTCCACTGGAATTCCATCACCTCCACTAGCTTTGTTTGTAGTGATGCTTTCTAAGGCCCACTTGACTTCACATTCCAGGATGTCTGGCTCTAGGTCAGTGATCACACCATTATGATTATCTGGGTCATGAAGCTCTTTTTTGTACAGTTGTTCTGTGTATTCTAGCCACCTCTTCTTAATATCTTCTGCTTCTGTTAGGTCCATACCATTTCTGTCCTTTATCGAGCCCATCTTTGCATGAAACGTTCCCTTGGTATCTCTAATTTTCTTGAAGAGATCCCTAGTCTTTCCCATTCTGTTGTTTTCCTCTATTTCTTTGCATTGATAGCTGAAGAAGGCTTTCTTATCTCTTCTTGCTATTCTTTGGAACTCTGCATTCAAATGTTTATATCTTTCCTTTTCTCCTTTGCTTTTCGCTTCTCTTCTTTTTGCAGCTATTTGTAATGCCTCCCCAGACAACCATTTTGCTTTTTTGCATTTCTTTTCCATGGGCATGGTCTTGATCCCTGTCTCCTGTACAATGTCATGAACCTCATTCCATAGTTCATCAGGCACTCTATCTATCAGATCTAGGCCCTTAAATCTATTTCTCACTTCCACTGTATAATCATAAGGGATTTGATTTAGGTCATAGCTGAATGGTCTAGTGGTTTTCCCTACTTTCTTCAATTTCAGTCTGAATTTGGCAATAAGGAGTTCATGATCTGAGCCACAGTCAGCTCCTGGTCTTGTTTCTGCTGATTGGATAGAGCTTCTCCATCTTTGGCTGCAAAGAATATAAGCGATCTGATTTCGGTGTTGACCATCTGGTGATGTCCATGTATAGAGTCTTCTCTTGTGTTGTTGGAAGAGGGTATTTGCTATGAACAGTGCATTTTTCTTGGCAAAACTCTGTTAGTCTTTGCCCTGCTTCATTCCGTATTCCAAGGCCAAATTTGCCTGTTACTCCAGGTGTTTCTTGACTTCCTACTTTTGCATTCCAGTCCCCTATAATGAAAAGGACATCTTTTTTGGGTGTTAGTTCTAAAAGGTCTTGTAGGTCTTCATAGAACCGTTCAACTTCAGCTTCTTCAGCGTTACTGGTTGGGGCATAGACTTGGATTACTGTGACATTGAATGGTTTGCCTTGGAAACGAACAGATGTCATTCTGTCGTTTTTGAGATTTGCTGGAGCAGCCGGGAAGAGATACCCCACGCCCAAGGTAAGAGAAACCCAAGTAAGATGGTAGGTCTTGCAAGAGGGCTTCAGAGGGCAAAAACACTGAAACCATACTCACAGAAAACTAGTCAATCTAATCACACCAGGACCACAGCCTTGCCTAACTCAATGAAATTAAGCCATGCCGGTGGGGCAACCCAGGATGGGCGGGTCATGGTGGAGAGACCTGACAGGGTGTGGTCCACTGGAGAAGGGAATGGCAAACCACTTCAGTATTCTTGCCTTGAGAACCCCATGAACAGTATGAAAAGGCAAAATGATAGGATACTGAAAGAGAAACTCCCCAGGTCAGTAGGGGCCCAATATGCTACTGGAGATCAGTGGAGAAATAACTCTAGAAAGAATGAAGGGATGGAGCCAAAGCAAAAAGAATACCCAGCTGTGGATGTGTCTGGTGATAGAAGCAAAGTCCGGTGCTGTAAAGAGCAATATTGCATAGGAACCTGGAATGTCAGGTCCATGAATCAAGGTAAATTGGAAGTGGTCAAACAGGAGATGGCAAGAGTGAATGTCGACATTCTAGGAATTAGCGAACTAAAATGGACTGGAATGGGTAAATTTAACTCAGAGGACCATTATATCTACTACTGCGGGCAGGAATCCCTCAGAAGAAATGGAGTGGCCATCATGGTCAACAAAAGAGTCCAAAATTCAGTACTTGGATACAATCTCAAAAACAACAGATGATCTCTGTTCGTTTCCAAGGCAAACCTATTCAATGTGCTGCAGTCCATAGAGTGGCAAAGAGGGAATGAACTGAACTGAACTGAATGATTATATAACAACAATGTATCTTGTTCGTTTTCTTCTTCTTAACAAGAACCTTATGACTAATCTTGTTATATTAAGACCTATGTTTTGGGAGTGGGTCTGGTAAGACCTCTCTATTGCTAGTTCTAATCTTGTTAAACAAAAAAATCTTGTTAATTTAAGATGTATGTTCTGGCAGTGGAACTGGTAAAGTATATAAGGCCTTGATAGGACTAGTGACTGGGGCAGTCTCTGTCCCCCTTCTCATGTCTATGTCAGAAGCTTTCTCTGTCCTTTTTTGCTGTAATAGAACTTCTGCCACATGAAGTTCTGAGTATCTGAAGCCTGGTCCCTGGTCCTGAAGCAAAATCTTCTTTGGAGATCACAAACTGACATCATTCACTGTAAGCTATCATTACGGAGCCTGCATGCCACAACTAGAGTCCATGTGCTGCAGCAAAGATCTGGGGAGCCACAACTAAGACCTGACGCAGCCAAATAAACAAATATTTTAAGAAGAAGAAAGAAAACTGTTCAGTCACATTGCTGATTTCTGGCTGTGCTCTTTGCCATCACACCAATAATCTCTAAAGTCATTGCACTGTCACTGCAGGTAGTCCCAGGATGAGCCCTTCAAGTGCATTATTTTGTTTCAGTCGTCACCATTGTCCTTTGAGATGGTGCCACTGGGAACTGGGGCTCTGAGAGGCCCTGCTGGTAGGCAATTGCAGAATCTGACCCAAGACTCTCATTCTGAACCCTAACCACAAGGCGTGTGCAGTCTAAGAGAGCATAAAAAGCCAAACACGCTTGTGCTAGAAAAGAAAGGCTATATGGTCAAGGGTCATGTGGTGAAATCATCTTTCTTGTATCCCAGGAAACCAGGAGGGGAAGATGGGAGCAGACAGCTTGCTCTGGAGCTCAAGGGACAGATGGCTTGAGTACTTGATCTTGGGTATTCCTGCCACTTTCTAGGGGCTCCCCAGATGTCACAGTAGTAAAGAATCCACCTGCTAGTGCAGAAGATGCAAGAGATGCAGGTTCAATCCCTGGATCCAGAAGATACCTTGGAGGAGGAAATGGCAACCCACTCCAGTATTCTTGCCTGGATAATTCCATGGACAGAGAAGCCTGGTGGGCTACAGTCCATGGGATCACAAAGAGTCAGATACAACTGAGCACATGCTGCTTTCTAAATGTGTGACTTCTGTGAGCCTCGGTTTCTTGCTTAATACTATGAGGACAACAACAGTGCTCACCTTGTAGGGAAGCCCTGAGCATTAAGTGAGATGAGGCCTCTTTAGCAACCAGCATAGTGCTGGCTCAAGGGAAGAAGGCAGAAATATCAGCTCCTACCACTAACACCTGTTCTAATGGTACTCTCTTGGCAGGAAGGCTTCATGGGAAACATCTCAAAGTCCTGGTGGGTTGCACTTAGGCAGAGGAAGGCTGGAAAAATAAGATAAGAAAAAAACAAAGAAAATGATATGCAGAAGTTTTCCTGGGAAATCACAGTTATATACAGCAGTGACATGACTTCTTGTTATGAAAGCATGTTTCAGGGATAGACTGCTTCAGTGACACACCATTCCCATCTGTCCTCAATTTGTCAACTCAATGAAATTTTTTTTTTTTTTTTTTTTTTTGCTGTGGAGCATCTATGTGCCCAGCAGTATGCACACACATGGAGCCCAGTGTTCCCACGAGATCATTTATCAACCAGCACGTTGAGATCAGGACACGGTTTCCCACAGAACAAAGTTATATTGTTGGGTTTCTGGGTCAATCCCGCAGAAGTTTTCTAATGCGGCTGAACTGCTGTGTATTTGCAGCAGAAGACAACACTGAAGCAAAGGGAGAAACAAGCTAAACCAACCCACATAAAGCCTCTGTAATAAACTGTTGGGGCAGAAAGATCGGTGAAGGCAGCTTTCTTTAGAGGAAGGTGGCAAGATTGCACTATCACAGATTCTGGAGAAGATGACTTCATGATTTCCTAGATTGTTGTGGTTTCCTGACACCAGCTCTCCAACATGATAAGCTCATTCCAAAATGTTTGCCTTTCTGCTTTCTCCAGCACAGATACATCCCTGGCCCAGCTCTCATGCCTTCCAGCCATGACTAAGATCATTTCAGATGAACAAGGAGAATGAAAAAAATGAGGATGGGGTAGAGTGGGGGCAGTGGGTGGGAAGCAAGGAAAAAGATGGGAGCCTTTTCTGCAGATTTGGGGCTACAACTGTGAAGAGGAAGAAGGGCAAGAGAAAAAAGGCAATGAGTATGAGAGGTTGACTGTCTAAAGAGCACAAAGAGGGGGCGTGGTGTTTCCCCAAATGAAGGTGGAAGCTGACAAGGAAAAAACCCGTTGCACACTGGTTTACAGTACTTGGACCTGGGGTGGTGGGCATGAGAGATGAGAACCAACTGTGTATACATGTATATGCCTGTGGTCTTCTGCCTTTTGTGTACATACACACACGGGTATATGGGGCTTCCAAGATGGCTCAGTGGTAAAGAACCCACCTGCCAGTGCAGGAGACACAAGAGACATGGGTTTGATCCTTGCATAAGGAAAATCCCCTGGAGGAGGAAATAGCAACCCATTCCAGCATTCCTGCCTGGAAAACTCCACAGACAGAGGAGCCTGGTGGGCTATAGTCCTTGGGCTTGCAAAAAGTTTTACACAACTGAGCACACATGTATACGTACGCTTGTTATTATATTTTTAGAAAAAAAGGGCATTTCTTCATCACCCAGGTCTCTGTAACTCAGAAAGCACCTGCATAGGTTTTATTTTGCCCATGAGAGGACTCCCACTCCTTTACCACCTCGCCTCCCAATCTCCCAATTATAAGGTAACTTTACTCCTCTCTCTCTCACCTACTTGGTTTTGGGAGACTTCAACACAGGAAAAATATCTATCTCCTGCTTACGTAATTGTGAGGAAACAGAAAATGTGGTTTAAAGCAACTCTGAGCGTGATGCTGCCCAGGACCCTGAGTCAGGATGCCTCCCTGGCTGCCTCCACGACCCCGCCTCCCTGTGGGTTCTGGAGAAGGGATTTCACAGACTCAGGAAGGAACTGGATTACTGAGTCATCAGGACAGATGTGAGATGACCAGAGCAAGAATGCTTAACGGACTTCTTCAGGAAAAATAAAAATTAAAAAAAAAAAAAAAAAGACAAAACCCTTGTTTCTTTGATTTGCTGCTTTTTCTCAAGGACCCAGTGAAAAAAAAAACAACCCTCCTTGCTTTAAGGCCTCAGTGATGACCTACCACAAGGTTTCCTTTAACTTCATTATTCTTTGATGTTTTTCTCAGTCTGTAAAAACACTACCAGTTCTTATTCTCTGAAAAGATTAATGTTCTTGATAAGATCTCAAAGTTCCTCTTGTTGGCTTGTTCTGGAAAGTCAGACAATAGCAGTTATACAAAAACTAGAAAGGGTTTTATTTTCACAAGTGCTAAGAAAACCTGTCTTTAGGTATAGATATTTCTATTAATTCAGAGGCTATGCTGCATAATCACTTTTGACCATGAACTAGGAATTAGACATGTTTTCCCAAGTGTGCTCCATGGATCACTCACTTCAGGATCAACTTGGGGGGGTCTGACTAAAAGCCAGACTCTTGGACCTCATTGGACACCATCAGAATTTCTAATTCCTATAGTTGAGAGTCTGAAATCTCTATTTTAAGTACATGCCCAGACAATTTGTACACATGGGCAAGTTTGAGAAGCAGAGAAAGAGTACAAGAGCAAGAACTAGTGTGTGGAGGGTGTAACAGAATGATTGGCACATGATAAACATTCCCAGAATGGTAGCCATCAACGTCACTCCGTGAGGCTGGAAGACCCCCCAGGGAAATAAAGTGCATTAGGGGTGTGTTAACTGTTGCCTTAGAGATTTGGCACCAAACCAAATAGAAAATTTACAACCATGGGGATTAAGAAAAATGATGACAAATACATTTAAGTACTATACCTTCATCTAAGGAGACAGGATCTGCATGGTTATTGCATGAGAAAAATCATTTTTCATCACTTGCTGTCTCTTTCTCCACTTTCTCCTCCATCAGGCTACACCTTCAAGGCCTCCCCACGCCACCACCACCACTGAGTGCCATCACCACCCACTGGAGCAGAATTGAGGTTCATTCCAAGCATCCCCCTGCCTGCAGACTGTGGTGCTTTGCCAGATTCACAAGGAAAACCCAATTCTCCTGTTTTCCAGGGAATGACAGTGGCTGGCTAGAATTGCCTGGGACAAAGGAGTACAGATGTGGCTTCCAGAGGACAGTGGACCAGCGCTGGCGTGTCCACACAGAGGCACTTTCAGCCTCCTCTCCTGCCATCTCACACCAGCTGATTGAGAACCTACCAGAATTAAGCTGAGTATTTTCTTTTTTTTTTTATATATATATATATATATATATATATATATATATATATATACTGGCTGGGCCAGGTCTTAGTTGCAGCATGTGGGGTCTAGTTCCCTTACCGGGGATTGAACTCAGGCCCCCTGGATTAGGAGTGCGTAACGTTAAACACCGGACCACCAGTGAAGTCCTAAACATTGAGTATTTTCTTTACCCCTGTGTGACTTTTTTTTTTTTTTAAATGGGAGATATGTGAACAACTATGAAACAAGTTGGTTATCAACATTAATTAGAAGAAGAAAAAGCCTGGTCTCCTGTGTTGGAGGTGCATTCTTTACCATCTGAGCCACCAGGGAAACTTTCCACTGGGAGAGAGAATAACATTATCAGGCTTTTATTGGGTCTGTGATAGCAAGCGATACGAAGATGACACCAAGGGCAGGGGGAGAGGCAAGAACTGCCTTTCATGTTTGCTGTGTGCCAGGCATGTGGCTAGGCCTTGACTTAAATTCTCCCACAGTTTTGTTACCAGGGTTACTCACTCAGTCGTAGCGCACCAGGCTCCTCTGTCCATGGAATTCTCCAGGCAGAAATACCGGAGTGGGTTGCCATACCCTTGTCCAGGGAGTCTTTCCAACCCAGGGATCGAACCCGGGTCTCCAGCACTGCAGGTGGATTCTTTACTGTCTGAACCACCAGGGAAGCCCAGGGTTGGATGATTTTGAAGGAGTGATTTGAGTTGAGTGCTGGAGAGACTATGAATCCCCCGTATAAAGAGAGTTTTCTACATCTTTGCTTGTTTGTGTTCATAAAGCACCCACAGCAATTGGTTTAAGCTTCCAGAATTGGATTGATCATGATATATCTTGGATTTGCTGTATCAGCCTGCGTGTTTAGTTCAGTTGCTGGATTTTGAGTTCTAGATTGTTCGTCTCTGTCCTGTGTTTTCTTAGGCTCCGTGTTTATCTCTTTGGCGTCCACTAATCACAAGCCAGAGCAGTGGCCCGGCTGTTTACAAGTCTTCTGTGATCGGGGGCCCAGGCTGGAAACTACCTCCTTATCTAACCCTCACACCCCAAGCCAGTATTGTCCCTTCACTAAATCCCCCTAGGCAACCATGGAAAGCCCTGATGCCCCAGAGCCCCCCAGAGCCACTCGAACCAGCCAGTTCCAAGCTGGTTCCCTAGCCCTGCCTTGCTCTTTTCCGCAGGCACTGCAGTAAAGGCTGTGGCCCATGCTGTCCACTTGTTCTTCTCTGGCCCCTGGTGGACACTGGTGCTTCCCCCGAGGCCCAGTGTGCCTCTCCTTTCTAGGGGAATTGTGAGCGACACTAAACTTTTCCATCAAAACCATTGGCCTCTCTGAATTGTCACTCGTGCGTGTGTGCTTAGTTGCTCAGGCGTGTCCAGCTCTTTTCGACCCTATGGACTGCAGCCCGCCAGGCTCCTCTGATTATGGGATTCTCCAGGCAAGAATACTGGAGTGGGTTGCCATGCTCCCCTCCAGGGGATCTTCCCAACTCGGATTGAATCCACATCTCTTATGTCTCCATTGGCAGGCAGGTTCTTTACCACTAGTGCCACCTGGGAAGCCCAAATTGTCACCCACCTCTATAAATTAAGACCCAAATCAACCCCTCTGTTCACTGCAACCTCGAACCACACCTTTGAACAGGTAGATGAAACAACTGCTTGTTCCACTGAATTACTGAATGTATCTGAAGTGAAAAATGGCCATCTAAACTGACATTGTGCAAATGCTGAGTTATAAATCCTCACAATATGTGCACAGTAAAAACAGTAAGCAGAGGGCTGAGGGTCACCAAAGGAAAAATGACCACCACGTTTAGAAAATGCCTGAGTTTTCTTGAATTTTTGGTCTATTTGTTTTAAATCTGTTTTGAGTTTTACTTCTGCTTTTTCTGTATTCTATCATAAACCCAGCTTAGTGTTCTCAAACTTTATTAGCCTCTTAAGTTCCTGGTGATTGATTGACCATATATATATGGTCAGTCAATATACATATATATATATATAGTCAATCTGATATATACCTATGTATCAGATTGCTTGCTTTTTGGCTAAATCCAACAAAATTACATTTTCTAAAAGCAAATAATATAAAACATGCAAACAAGAGAGCCAAGGAGACGAATTAACGGTTTGTCAGAAGCTAACTAACAGACACGAAATGTAAGTCTGAGAAAAGAAAATAAATCATTAGTGAACGTCAGCTTTTCATCAGCAGTGGTTACAAAATAACAGTAAAAGTCCAATCCCAGTGTCTCACTTGGTTGGAGCACTTGGTTAAGAAACGCCTGGATAACTCCTTAACTCCTGCCATGTTCCTTTTGTCAGCCACCATCCCCTGGATACGTGGAAACTTAGGCTATTTGGGGGAGGGGGTGGGTCACCACTAATAAGGTCCAGTGACTCCCCATCTCAGCATCTGGGGTGGCCAGAGCCTCTGTCCCCACATGGGAACCTGCACACACCTCCCATGGGAGAGGAGAAATTGAGTGCAGCTCTCAAGTCAGCAGGGAGCCATGTGTATTTCCTAGTGTTCTCAAACTAGTGAATGTATTCATCTTTGTCTCAGTATTTGTACAGCCTTCCCTGTAGTTCTTCATGCCTGGAATGTATATTAGAACTTCTGCTGAAACCACCAAATACCTGGAGGTTACCATAACTAACTAGTCACAGATGTCGTATTAAGTTCATCCCTGTTTTTTTTCCCTCTTTACATGGTATACACTGGAGCCATAATATCATACATTCTTGAACAGATGCTATTCATAAACAAAACTAATATCTTTTCCAGAGAACACTGCCTAATTTGTGGTCAGGGCCCACCTGCTTATCCGTGAGCAAATCTGTATATGAGGTTATGATAGATTTTATATGTTGAAGGGGTAATTTAAAATTTCCTAGTTACTAATTCTCTGCTGCTAACTCATAATAAATTGTTTCATTATTATTATTTATTTTTAATTTTTACTTTCCCCACCTTTGCTAATGAACTGCAGTGTGAACAGGGCACCATATGAGAGCAGAGATGGAGGATATGAGGATAAAATATTCTGATATTGAAGCAATTGCAGGATGGTAAAACTGACTTTCAGACATTTGATATAAAATGATAAGGTCTTTTTTATTGAAGTACAGTTGATTTACAATGTTGTGTTAGTTTCAGGTGTACAGCAGTGATTCAGATATACATATATACATGTGTGTGTTCAGTTGCTCAGTCATGTCCTACTCTTTGCAACCCCATGAGTTATAGATCGCAAGGCTCCTCTGCCCATGGAATTTTCCAGGCAAGAATACTGGCTTGCTATTTCCCACTCCAGGGGATCTTCCTGACCCAGGGATAGACCCCGTGTCTCCTACGTCTCCTGCATTGGCAGTCAGATTCTTTACCCCGAGCCACCTGGGAAGCCTATGTGTGTGTGTGTGTGTGTGTGTGTGTGTGTGTGTGTGTGTATTTAAATAAATATTCTTTTTTAGATTCTTTTCCATTATGTGCTATTACAAGATATTGAATACAGTTCCCTGTGCTATACAGTAAGTCCTTGTTGTTTGTTGATTTCATATATAGTAGCATATATATTTTAACCCCAAACTCCTAATTTATCCCTTTCCCCACTTCCCCGTTGGTAACTATAATTTTGTTTTGTATGTCTGTGTGTCTACTTCTGTTTTGTAAACAAGTGTATTTGTATTGTTTGCTTTTAGAGTCCACATACAAGTAATAGCACATGGTATTTTTCTGACTTACTTCACTTAATACGATCATCTTTTGATTTTAGAGGCTTAATACCTCTGTTTAAGGGAATATATTTAAAAGTTAAAAGAGAGGTAGGTTTTCCTAGCTGCTGGTTTGAAATACTCATATAAGGACAATAAGAAAGAACCCTATAGATGCCAATACATCATTGCTTTGGGAAAAGAAAATCCTCTCCATTTCTTCATAAAGAGGGTGACCAGAGGTTAGTATCACATAAACATACCTGGTATTTAAATTAAAGTCCATTAAACATCTTTAGTGCACAGTTAACTGCCATTGCTACTCAGTAAAGTACATTTATTGAACACTCCCATTCTCTGGATTATGTGCTCTGTTTATGTCCCATGCTATGTGAAAGTGTTAGTCACACAGTTGTGTCCAACTTTTGCAACTCCATGGACTGTAGCCCTCCAGGCTCCTCTGTCCATGGAATTCTCTAGGTAACAATAGTGGAATGGGTAGCCAATCCCTTCTCCAGGGGATCTTCCTGACCCAGGGATAGAATCAAGGTCTCCTGCACTGCAGGCAGATTCTTTACTCTCTGAGCCACCAGGGAAGCCACTATTTTTACTAATATTTCAAAATAAGACTGTATTTTCCTGCAGGACCTACATGCATAAAGTCCTCTTTCATCTTACAGATTGTAAGCTTCTTAAAGACAAGACACCCAATGACAACCTATCATTCACAACAGAAACCATTAAGGCTGGAAATGTCAGCTGATTTTATTAAATTTGGGGGCCATTTGAGAAAAAAAAAATATGGGTACCTGTCAGTGGCTAGGAACTTAGAGACGGGGCTCGCAAATCTGCATTTTAAACAAGTTCCCTGGTTCAAATGAGCAGCAAAGTTCAAGGGCCATGGTTTATGACAGATCATGGTCTTAACTTACTACTGGCGGGTCCTCCTTGTGAGGCTTCTTCATTTGCCTTGTAGACCTTGCTAACTACAAAGCCATCGGCTGCCCAGGGTGGGGAATGAAACATTCACATGTGATCTACCTCCCCATCCCCCTGCTTGTCAGGCAGTGACATAACCTGAAGAAGCACTGAGACTCTGCAGTCAGATAGGTCTGGGTTGGGTGTCCAGGGTGTCATTCGTTGACCGCGTGTCTTTAGGGAAATCACTTTGTTCTCTGAACCTCAGTTTCCTTATAGGATAACAAACCACACTATGGTTATGAGGATCAAATGAGGCCTTTTATGAAAGCATTGAGAATAGAGTTGACATTCCATAAATATTAGCTATTACAAATGTTAAAGGTTGTGCCTTCCAGGGGTCCACACGAGAACGAGTGAGAGTGATGTGAACTCCTGGCCATCACCTGTTCTCCCAGTAAGAGCTCCCAGTGTCTTCATGTTCTGGGGACAACATGTAACTTCTGAGTGCCATACCCTCATTTGAAAACCAAGAGAGAAACTTATTTCTCTCCAGGCAGACTTTGTTTTAGTGTATTTTGCTTTAATGTGCCTCCTAGATAGTGTGTTTTGACAAATGGAAGGTTCATGGCAACCCTGCGCTGAGTAGGTCTATGGGCGTCATTTTTCCAACAATATTTGCTTGCTGTGTGTCTCTGCATCACATTTGGATAATCCTCACAGTATTTCAAATGTTTTCATGATTATATTTATTATGGTGATCTGTGATCATTGTTACTACAACTCACTAAAAAGCCTCAAGTGGTGGTTATTATTTTTACCAATAAAATGTTTTTTAGACATAATGCTATTACACACATCAGAGACTACAGCATAGTATGGGCATGACTTTTGTATGCCTTAGGAAACAAAAACATTTGTGTGACTTGCTTTGTGTCTGTCTTCACTTTATCGAGGTGGTCTGGAGCTGAACCCATAATATCTGTGAGGCCTGCTTGGATTCATTCACTTTTTGCAGGAAAAACGTTACAGAGATATTAGGTGATTAACAGATTGTAAGAAGGACTGTTCCACTTAGCCTCTTAATTGAAAACCAAGGCTGGTTTCCTTCCTTCCTTCCTTCCTTCCTTCTCTGCAGATGAGAGAATGGTATCACAAAGAGCATGTGCATTTCCAAGTTATAACAAAGGGTCAGTGCTTCTGAAAGCTTCTTAAACGTCATAATGCATTCAGATAAGAGACCACGTAAGGCAGGATGCTAAGAGCTCCATACATTCCGCCAGGAATCCCAGGTATCACAAGATCCCCAGAGAACGTTTAATGAGAGGACTCAGTTAATGTGAGATAGGATGGCTCAGCGCTTCATCTGAGCGCATGGCTTTGTGTATGTGTGTATGTGTGTGGGGTGTGTGTGTGTGTGTGTGTGTCTCTGTATGTGTGTGTGTCTGACAAGAGGCAGTAAAAGGGCTAGCTTTCAGGATTTAGAAGAGTAGTTTTAGCCCAATGATGAGAGGATGCAGAAATGTGTTAGCAATCTTGACAAAAACACTGTGGACCGAGTAACCACCTGACACTAACTCAGGTGTGCTCTGAAGCATCCCTGAGTGGGTAACTCAGCGGGACTTCCTCTGGATGATACACACAGTGTACCTGCCACCAGGACACTACTGCACTGACTTGCACCCTTTCCTTCCACATTTAATGGGAGGGCACCAAATTTAATGGCCAAAGGAACAGAGTGTGACCATGTTATAAACCCACTGAGGAAGTTCCCTGGCAGTCCAGTGGTTAGGACTCCATGCTCTCACTGCCGAGGACCCGAGTTCAATCCCCAGTTGGGGACTAAGATCCCACAAGCCACATGGCATGTCCACCACCATAAAAAAAAAAAAAAAAAAAATCACTGAGTGATTTCAAGCTTAAGTCTCTTTGTGTGTCCTGAGCCAGATTCTCTGACCTAGACATTCTGAAGAGCCAGCCTGGCTGTCTGGCCTGGCTTCTAAATGTCTTCAGGTGGATTGTGTCTCAGTTCCTCATGTGTGGGTGTGTCACGGCAGGTGTAGTGCTCATGGCCACAGCTCTGCATCCATCTGGACACATGTCGGCCGTGATTTCCAGGGATCTGAAGCTGCCGTGATGCCCAGAGTGGGCAGGAACCCGCAAAGGGAGCAGGGCTGTGGTGGAAGGTGATGGGGCAGATGTCGAATGTGTCACCCTCCCCCCCCCGAGTGCCTGTCCTGTACCCACCCACCCCATCACATGATGCTTTCAATACCTGCTGAGTCCTGGAAGGCAGGACCCTCCACCTCCCCTTATTTTTTTTTTTTTCATTTCCCACATCCAACTAGTTTTGAGAAGCTTCAGTTATTTTATTTCAGTCTAGATTACACAAGCAAATCTCTATAGACAGCTTTTTCCCTGGGGCAAAAGCCTCTGGAATCCAGAGGGTAGTGGGCCAGGGTAGTCCTCCTCTCTGAAGGGAATAGACAGGCTTTAAGGATGGAGGATCCAACATAATCACAGTTCCCTCTGAGTCCAAGAAAAAGCCCACAACACAGACTCTGTGACATGCTGCTTTCAATCTGCTTTCAGTAGGAGTCCTTAGGAGTAAAGTCCTCTCCTCGTTAAACCGATTAGCCTAGTGACTTTCACACAGCTTTATCCCAACTCCAGGGAATGGCCTCATTGATCTAATCTTCCTGTCAGTAGCAATGACACTGGGTAATTGTTATATAACAAGTGTGCTAAGAAAGGGTGCCCTAGGTTGGCTCCGACTTGGGTGGATTTCAAGACAAGGCTTTTCCCTTAACCCATTCTAGAAACTTACATTGATTCCAGAGAAAAATGCCTTGCATCCAGTGAAGCCAGTGCCACATCAGAAATGCCAAACACCAAACACTGGCAGATACCAGCCTGTCAGAACCATGCCATCAGATTATGGAGCAGCACGGTGGAAAACCCAGAGCAAGTGGGGAGGGAAAAATGCACTCGAAATGAGGGCAGTTTGTCTTTGTTTCAGTAATATCTGCTAAAGGGGGAAAAAGCATCTTGGGAGACTTAGAGTAAAAAAGCAAAGAGCTGTCACACCTCTGCTTGCCTAGCCTGCCACTCCTGTATCCTCATTTCCTGATAACATGCACTTCCCAGCTCTGTCATTTGTTCTGAATCTTCTCCACTGAGATGACAAACGGAGTTAGCCTGATGTTTCCTGGGGCAGGCGTGTTTTCACTTCTCATTTAGAAATATGGTTCATGCAGGGACTTTTTGAGCATTTGGTATCCACTCAGAAATCTGACAGAGGGATTACTTTCTTGAGTTTGCACACCAGTGTTTTATCAAAATAGTTACACTGCCCAGGTGGTCTTTGATGGCAAGAACCACAGCTGGGGCTGGATTTCAAAGTGGGATGCTCCAAGACTGTGGGGCTCACTCCACCAGATAGAGAGGTGGGGCTGCCCCATTCACCAAGGGACCGCATCCCAGTGTGCAGGTTATCCCTTCTGTAGTTGTGGGGTTGGATTGTGAATGGCCGTCTCTTGGGGGGGAGGACAATAGTACACACGTGTAGTCCTGGGGAGCATGGCCTTGCTAGTCCATCTAAATTGGACTCTTGGGCTTCCCTGGTGGTCCAGTGGTTAAGAATCCACCTGCCAATGCAGGGGATACAAGTTCAATCCCTGCTCCAGGAAGATCCCACTCGCTGTGTGGCAGCTAAGCTCATGGTCCACAACTACTGAGCTGCCACAACTCAAGGCCCCTGTGCTTCTGCTCCACAATAAGAGAAGCCATTGTGATGAGAAGCTTGCGCATCTTAACAAAGAGTAGCCCCCACTCGCTGCAACCAGAGAACACCAGAGTGCAGCAACAAAGACCCAGCATAGCCAAAAGGAAAAAAATAAATGCATAAGTCTTTTGAAAAATAAGCAAATTAATTGGACTCTGGTGTGAGGGGACTGAAAGACGCCTGCCAGCCTCAACTTCCCAGAAATCGAAATCAGCATGAGCCATCATACTTGTTGAGGATGGAAGGAAACAAAAGCCACGCTATACACCTGCAAGAACCAGCTGCAAAGGCTAAATTGCCTGGGTCCATGTTTTAGTCAGAGGAGAGTTGCTTGAGGGAGAGGAGAAGGGACATTCCCCAGCAGAATTCACTTGCCCAGAATGGCAGGCAGAAAAAATGGACATGTAGGTGATTGAGCTGGGGAAGATGGGAAAACACATTTGGAATCACAGAGAATATTAATGCGGCTGCTGCAAGGCACCAGGAACAGTCCAGTGCCACCTACACCAGAAGGAGAGCTCCCAGGACTCTCTGTGGCGAGGTGACACACAGGTATGGGCAGAAGGTGGTACCTGGAACTGAGGTGTCTACACCATTGGCAAGGAATGCAACAAAAAAAATTAACTTTTCCGTACCTTTTTTTTTTAACCATTTTTAAGTGTACAGTTCAGTGACACTAAGTACATTCATGATGTTGTGCAACCACCACCACTATATCCATTTCCAGAAATTTTTCATCATCCCTGATAGAAGTTCTCCCCCTTAAATAGGAAGTCCTCATTCTTCCTCCCTTCAGCCCCTAGTAACCTCAATTTTATTTTCTGCCTATAAATTTACCTATTCCATGTTTTCCCATTTTCTGTCTGGTTTATGTCCTCAAGGTTCGTCCATGTTGTAGCATCAATTGGAATGTCCTTCCTTTTTATGGCTGAATAATATTCCATTGTTTGTATATGTCACATCTTGTTTATCCATTTGTCTATAGATCAGTAGATGCCTGTGTTGTTTATACCTCTTGTCAATTGTGAATAATACTTTTGGGAACTTTGGTGCAGAAATGTCTGTTGAAGTCCCTGCTTTCAATTCTTTTGAGTATGTACCTGGGAGTGAAATTACAGCTCATACAGTAACTCTATGTTTAACTTTCTGAGGAACTTTCAAACAATTTCCTACACTAACTGTGCCATTTCACATCCCACTAACAATGAATGATGGTTCTAATTTCTACACGGGCTTCCCTGGTGGCTCAGTGCTAAAGAATCTGCCTGCCAAAGCAGGAGATGCAGGTTCCATCCCTGGGTCTGGAAGATCCCCTGAGAAGGAAACAGCAACCCACTGCAGTATTCTTGCCTGGGAAATCCCATGGACAGAGGAGCCTGGCAGGCTACAGTCCACGGGGTTGCTAAAGAGTCGGATATGACTTAGTGACTAAACCACCACCACTAACACCATAATACTATTACCTCCAGCACTGCCTGAAATTCTGGTGCAAAAAGATGTTCTGTTAGTTTTTAGGGCTATCAATCAAACGTGCATATAAGTAGGAGGTCTACAGGTATATCAATTTCTTTTATTTGTTGCAGTTTAAACTTAATGGCATTTGTATAAATGTTATATACTCTGAAGCCTAAGTGTAACTGTTTTTACCTCTTTCTTATAAATGAATAATTTTGAATATATATTTATATATCTCACACATAATGGTGATGATGGAACCTTTTAAAGTGCCTTGGAACAGATAGTAGTTTTAGTACAAAACAGACCCATTAGCTGTCAAATTCAGCTTCCCATGGGAAGAAAAATAGAGTCAGTTCTCAGATAGTGCTAAGAAAAGCTTCCACTTTTTCTAATACCTTAGGATATGAATTCTTTTGTAAAAAAAATTGCCTTGGGAAGACTATGACAGCTCACTGTTAATGAAGGTCACAAACTGGAAGAAAAAAAAAAAAAAGCTTCTTTGATCAGATGATGTGAAACCTAAATCAAAGTGATGCCATTGATTCCAGAGTAAAAGTGCACATTCCCAGAGTTTTCAAATATGCATGAGTTCTCTGTTTGACTTCACTTTGTATGATCTCTAGGTCCATCCATGTTGCTTCAAATAGCATTATTTCATTCTAATAACAGAGTAATACTCCATTGTATACATGTACCACATATTCTTTATGCATTCATCTGTTGTGGACATTTAGGGAGTTTCCATGTCTTGGCTGTTGTGAATAGTGCTTATTCGTCACTCTTTTTATGTGATCTTGCTTTGTTCTTCACTTTCCAGAGCTTCCCTGGTGGCTCAGACATTAAAATTGCCTGATTGCAATGCTGGAGACCCAGGTTCAATCCCTGGGTCGGGAAGATCCCCTGGAGAAGGAAATGGCAACCCACCCCAGTACTCTTGCCTGGAAAATTCCATGGATGGAGGAACCTCATAGGCTACAGTCCATGGGGTCACAAAGAGTCAGATATGACTAAGTGATTTCACTTTCATTGTCAATATCTCCATATTTGTCCTGTAGTCTTACTGTAAGATTCCCTCTAGCTCAAGAATTCTGTAATGAATCAAAGTCATAATTTTGCTTTCAATAAGTTTAATGTCAAGTTAGACCAAAGATGAGAAGGGATAGTTAGGGAGTTTGAGACTGACATGTGTATACTGCTGTATTTAAAATGGATAACCAATAAGGACCTACCATATAGCACAGGGAACTCTGCTCAATGTTATATGGCAGCCTGGATGGGAAAGGAGTTTGGGAGAGAATAGACACATGTATACTTATGGCTGAGTCCCTTCACTGTCCACCTGAAACTATCACAACATTGATAATTGGCTGTACTCCAATACAAAATAAAAAGTTTAATAATTAAAAAAGAAAGAGCTGTGCTGGACTACAATGTGGAACACAGATTTTGTGGAAAATCTGAGAAGACGGGCCAGTCAGAGCTATGCATTCACAGAAGGGCACTTGAAGAAGATGAGATAACTTACAGGATAAGAAGAAGGAAGGGCTCCCAAGTAATGGACAATAGGAGTTAGGAGCCAAAGATGTGAGCAGTTTCAAGAAGCACAGGGGTGCATTGGAAAGTGTGTGTGTGAGTGAGGAATGATGGGCTGACTCCCAAGATGCTCTTCAGTTGTTTTGCAACTGTGCTGAGAACTCATCTCTAGCGTCAGTGCCTCATCCATGCCTCAGTTTACTTGTTCTGTTTAAGAATGTCCATGGACTCAGGGTGATGTTGTCCAATCTATGGGGTTCTAACTGCCTGCCCTTCTCATCAGCATAGCAGAAATCTATGGCATCAGAGAGAATTTTGTTTAACCAGATTCTAACATCAATCTAATCCTTCCTCTGGAAAGTCTACTTGTTTAAATGAACTCCAGTAAAATGTTCAAAATTGAAATTACATGACAAATTTTATAGACAAAAATGACAAAACTCTGTATCTCCACCAACTCTTGAAAAATGGGCAATTTAGAATTATTTTTAGCATTAAACTGTCACCCAAAAAATAAAACTGTACATGAAATTTTATAAAAAGGGATTTTTCTCATGGAAAAATGAACATGTACGAAGAACAGTAAAGATTAACTGCCCAGGAAAACAAAGCTTACTTATTGTCTGCCTCTTTTTGGATATTAAACTTTTTCCCTCCACAAAGGCCTGGTTTGTCCCTTTGGCAGATAAGTCTGTTGTGCTTTTTACTGACAGGGCAGAAAATAGAGTCTGCTACCCAGTTTGAAATAAGCTGCCTTCGACAAAGCAATGAAGAGCTCACTTGTTTTTGTTTGCCTGCAGGATGGTGTCAGTAGGCCCAAGGTAGAACGTTCTGTATGTATTTCAACCTTAGCAATTGTCTTAGTGCTGAACTTTCAACAGTGAATTCTTTATACTGAGAGACGTGTTGCAAATCTAAATCATTAATTACTATGTAGGTTGGGTGGAAATCCAGTTCTACTATTGGAAAAAGTCATTCAGTGCTTTGTCCCAACAGACAAAAGGCCTCCTCACTTTTGTCACCCTGGGCCTTCTTGCAGCTTATACTCTGGATCAAGACATGGGCAATGTCCATCTAGCTTTTTCCAGCCAGCAGATCTGAACTCTTGCCAATCTGAGGCACATGATCTGAATATGTTCACCTACTTCTTATATACAAAGATGCTTGGTCTTCCTGATAAGTCAGAAATAGTTTTTCTAAAAGGTATATTGATAAATGTCTCTCATATTTGGAAAGTATGGAATGCACGTCTTAGTTTTGGGAGATTTTTATCTCTTGCTAAAGAAGTTCCAATGTTACCTGTCAGATCAGCAGGATAGGACTTCCCTGGTGGTCCAGTGGTTAAGAATCCACCTGTCAATGGAGAGGACATGGGTTCGATACCTGGTCTGGGAAGATCCCACATTCCATGAGGCAGCTAAGCCTGCATACCGCAACTACTGAGACTGCTCACCCTAGAGCCCTTGCTCTGCAACAAGAGAAGTCACCGCAATGAGAAACCAGAGTACTGTAACTAAAGAGTAGCCCCTGCTCACCACAACTAGAGGAAGCCTGCTTGCAGCAAGGAAAATCCAGGGCACCAAAAAAAAAAAAAAAAAAAGAATAGCTGGATAGACATAGAAGATGAACTCCAGATTGGGGGCTGGAGCTAAGGGTGGGAGTCCCAGTTCTTCTGAGTTAGGAATAGCTGTGTGGTGGAGGCAGACCTGTTCCCCCTATCAGCCTCTCACAACTGCACATTTTCTACCCCAGGCAGGAAGCCAACTTAGTATCTGATTGTCAAGTTGGGGAGGAACATTGTCCACCATCATTTTGTCAGTAATACAATTGCCTGGCTTAACCAGTCCCAGTGTGGGAGGGGAAGGTTAGTAGGGGAGGTTGTTTCTCTGTCTCTGGTCAGAAAGACCTAGCATGGATCCTGGAACCCTGCTGGAGTTGTCAATTTGGCTTAAAATGAATCAAAGGAGAGAGAGTGGATCTGGTAGGAAAAAAACCAAGCAGGTTGAGTGTGAAGATTATACACAGGTGGTTGGAAGTAGTTGATGTGACTTCCAACTCCCAAAGATAGATCATTAGCATTCTAAGAGCAAACAGCAGTCTTTCTCCTTGTGGGACATTCAGGAGAGAATGGTCACCCTTAGGACTTCCAGAACACACGACCTTTCTGAGTCTGGGGTCTCAGCCAACGCTGGAGGAACTCAAAGAAGGACCCCCGCCCCAACTCCAAGATTTATATGTTGACTTAGAACAAAGGGAGATGTTTGCCAGCTCAGGGTTCAGGTTTTAAATCAAAGAGTTGAGGAGATAGCAAGATAAAGGGCCTGATTGCATTTCAGTTTCTTTCTCTTTTAAAAATAATAAGGGTCAGGAACACAGTGACCCTAAAGCAGGAGCTGGAAGAAGTCCATTTGGTTTCCAAGCCTTGATGTGGGAAGAAAAGTCATGACATGGACCATTGATCTCGATCCCAAGAAGGATGATGATGTACAAACAGTAATGCTCATGAATCAAAATGGAGATTTTTATTTTCCCTCTTTGGGGTAAATTTTGAGAAGCCATTGCTAGTGAGGGTGGGACTTCTGCCTCCAGCTGCCTCCATCTGGTGGAGGAACTGAACTGCAGAGGTGTCCATGGGAGCATGGCTACCTGAGAGTGAGCAGGACTCAGAGACCAGCATCTGTCTCCCAGAATCTCTTGCTCCCCTGCCTGTCTGCCTGCCCCATTTGGCAGTCACTCACAAAACGACTGCTGTGCCTCCATCTGGGGACTCTCCGAGGAACATCGGGGATGTGGGCTGTGAAATGTGGATGCGCCTTCCAGACTTTTTATTTGTCGCTAATGGCTTTCTACCCGGGACAGAAATGTTGGGAGACCCTTTTGGACCTAGTGCTCACTGGACAGTTGTTTCCTAGGATATGGGATGGCCACCTCCATTTTTGTAGCCAGTGACGCTGATTTATCCAGGGTAGTGAGGAATCATGTAGGTGAGTTAATCACTCAGAAGAGAACAGCTGATGCCAGCTGTCTAGTGAACAGCAAGGCTTCACTGTATTTTGAGGCTTTTAAAGTGGCGCGCACACACACACACACACACACACACTCCCCAACTCTGCTGTATGTATATAAAGTGTTAGTCACTCATTCATGTCCGACTCTTACAACCCCATGGGCTGTAGCCTGCTAGGCTGCTCTGTCCATGGAATTCTCCAGGTGAAAATACTGGAGTGTGCAGCCATTCCCTTCTCCAGAGGATCTTCCCCACACAGGAAAAATTCAACCCAGGTCTCCTGCATTGCAGGCAGATTGTTTACCATCTGAGCTACCAGGGAAGCCCCTAAGTATAAAAGCTATTTGCAATTCATGAAAATGTGATTGTGCCAAAATGAGTTCAAAATGTGTTTTGTTCCCAATTATGGTCATGAAAATAGTCCAAAATGGTCCTTGTGTTCCACTAGTGAGCTTCAATGACCTACTTACTCTTACCTCCTCAACCTAATGGTGCTGATCTGTTACCATTTTTCATGTAGGACAAAGGTCCCCAACCTGCAGGATCTAATGCCGGTGATCTGAGGTCAAGCTGATACAATAATAATAGAAAAAAGTGCACAATAACTGTAATGTACTTAAATCATCCTGAAACCACCCCTGGAAAAATTATCTTCCACAAAACCACTCATTGGTGCCAAAAAGTTGGGACCGCTGATGCAGGGGTATCACCCAGAAAGCTGCAGAGCCCAGCCATGGGATAATGGTGTTCCACACAGTTCTTTGTATCTAGAGCTAATTTGACTAAAGATCCTCTGAGTACATCAAGGTCCCAGACTCATCATAGATACCACCTACTTCCTTGCTGATGTCTTGAGGCTCTGTTTAGGAGAAAAATTTGCATAGGTGATAAGTAGTTACAGCAGTGGGGAGTTGGGATGGGGGGATGAGTAAAAGAGGTGATTAAGAGGAGAAAAATGTGAACCTTCTAGATCTTTCCATTGCCTATTCCTAAACCCCTTTCCATACTCAGCCGAAGCTCCCCAGTATGGAAACCACGAACAGCAGGAACCCAGAAACTGAAAGTCAAGGTGGAGGCAGCTCAGGAATGGTGGAACATTTTGGCCTCTGGGCAGGGCTGTCCTCACACAGCGGAGGCCTGGGCCCTGTCAGCTCACTGTTGGGTGACTTCTGCTCTAATTCACAGGCTATTGATTTATCGGGTGGAGGGAGCAGAGGGGAACCGACCCCATGGCAAGATTAGAAACGACAGCCAGATGCAGACCCAGCCTCGGAAACGGTGAGCACTGGTCTCACAGCCAATCCCCTCACCCCATCTCCCTGCTGCGCGCACTAATCTCCTGGATCTGACTTCTCCTTCGGGTCTGACTTCTCCTTCCGGGCCTGATCCTCTCCCCACAGGTGCCCAGGCATCTGTCCTTATTCTTACGGCTAAATAAACCCATTCAGACCCTGGAGGATGAACAGCAGGACAAGTTAACGGCAACTGACAGGTCTGTTGGTGAGAAGCTCTGTCTGTAACATGATTTCTGACAAGTCGTTTGGCATAATTAAAAAATCGCTAAACAGAGCTAAGAAAAAACTCCTCAAAAATAGATGTGATTCTGGATGAGATTCTAATGGCATAATGGACTCTCGGTTTAAATTTATCTGTAAAAGAAGTTCCTGTCAGAAGCAGGGTGGAGAGGGTGGTTAAAGTTGGCAGCAGGAACACATGGTGACTGACGTCAGATTTTCTCGGAGGGGTGTGGGAGTTAGGAAAGGGGGAGATGGGAGAAGATGACTTTATCAGCTGTTTGAGTTTCCTCGGCGTGGCAATAACTATATTTTAAACTCTATTCAAATTCTTTAATGTCAATCTACTTTAGGCATAAAACCAAAAAATATGTTTTCTATGACATAATAGGGATCCTCTAGAGAAAGAAAGAAGAGTGGAGAATGGGAATGGGAGGTGGGGTGGGCCAGGGGCTTGAGCCCCTGGGTGGGGTCTGGGGGGATACAAGTAGAACTGTAGCAGCAGGGAGACACGTATTTGTATGGTAGCTCCTGGCATATGGGCACAGGCCATGAAGAATACTAGGGGTTTACAGTTGTCAAAACCATCCCAGCCAAATTGAGAGAGTAGCTTTGGCATACAGACACTGCTGCTGCTGCTAAGTCGCTTCAGTTGTGTCCGACTCTGTGTGACCCCATAGATGGCAGCCCACCAGGCTCCCCCGTCCTTGGGATTCTCCAGGCAAGAACACTGGAGTGGGTTGCCATTTCCTTCTCCAATGCATGAAAGTGAAAAGTGAAAGTGAAGTCGCTCAGTCGTGTCTGACTCTTAGCGACCCCATGGACTGCAGCCCACCAGGCTCCTCCGTTCATGGGATTTTCCAGGCAAGAGTACTGGAGTGGGGTGCCATTGCCTCCTCTGCCAGACACTACCATGTGTAAAATAAATAGCTAGCGGGAAGTTGCTGTATAGCACACAGAGCTCAGCTGGGTGCTCTGTGATGACACAGGGGTGGGATGTGGAGAGGGGTTTGGTGGGAGGGGATATATGTATTCCTGTAGCTGATTTACATTGTTGTACAGCAGAAACTAATACAACATTGTAAAGCGATTATCCTCCAATTAAAAAGAAAAAGCAAAAGTCATCCCAGCCAACCCACCTCCACTATCCATTTAAACAGGAGCCACCAGGGCGGCAGGTCCTAGCTCACCAAGCTTGGGGGAAGGAGCCCCTCGATGATCTCAAGGACAACATCCGGTCAGAAACTTGCCTGCCGAGCACACAGCCCAGGGTCCTTGAAACAGCTTAGAAGCTTCGAGAAGGAAGCATTTTTCCATCTGCAGGCTGTGTCAGCAGCAGCACTTGAGCTAGACATTGGGTGCTGGGTATTTGAAGCTTGGACCATCCTGGTCTGATAATTTGTGAACAACCCCCAGAGCCTGTCATATGATCACTTGTTCTGCAGAGGCCCAGAGTGGAGTTAGCAGGAGAGCAGAGTATGGCGTGAGAGCGAGCCATGTAGCTGGTGAATGAGCTTTGCTTATGGCTTAACGTCCACATTTCAATCAGGTTTTGCTGTTTCTCTGCTCAGTACCTCTTGTGAGTTGCTAGAAACAGAAAATGTTCTGTTGTGGGAAAGTGTTCATAAAGAGAGACCATTAAGTACACGAATTTTGAAAATGAAAAGGATACAAAATGCTGCAAGGGAGCTGTGGGTTTTAGCCAGAAAATAGAAATTTTGGATAAATTAGAAAATAGCAAAAAGGAGATACCATAGACAGACTTCAAAATCTGTGGCTTCACCAGGGCTCTGGATGTTGACTCTAGTGTACTTTCTGATTTTGAGATGTGAAGGAGCTGCAGATCCTGAAACCAAATAATAAAAGGAATCTGTTGTTGTTCAGTCTCTCAGTCATGTTCGACTCTTTGCGACCCCATGGACTGCAGCATGTCAGGCTTCTGTGTTCTTCATCTCCCGGAGGAGCTTGCTCAAGCTTTTGGAAGGAATCTACTGTCAGCCAAACCACATATTGATGTCACTCAAGTTGGGCATGGTTTAAACGTTGATAAAACCCGGTTTTCTAGTTTTCCCAGGTGAATCCCAATGGCATACTCTTTCTAGGAGTCGTTTCTGGTGTCTGTATTACAGTTACAAGCCCACTGTTTACTGCATCAGGGCACCCACATAGGTTGGATCATTGGGAACTGGTGAAATTGGTGGTGCATTCAAGCTGCCTTGGAGAAGTGGATGAGAGAGTGGCCCAAAACTGCCCCTCCCAAGACTGCTGCTGCTGCTGCTGCTGCTACTAAGTCACTTCACTTGTGTCCTACTCTTAGTGACTCCATGGACCGTAGCCTTCCAGGCTCCTCCGTCCATGGATTCTCCAGGCAAGAGTACTGGAGTGGGTTGCCATTGCCTTCTCCTCTGAAGATTGCAGAACAAACAAAAAGAGGCTGGGGGTTTACCGAGCCAATGACGAGGATCTGCTTATAGCATGATTCGGTGCCTTAAGTCCCTGAATAGCTGCAAATATGTCCTGAACCCCAGACTCTTACATTATCATGGCAGCATCTGATATTCAAGCCTTAACTCCAATCAGCAGCACCGAAGCCAGGGGAACCCCAGGACGGAAAAAAGCTTAGAGACTCAGCAAGATTTTGGAAGGCAAGTTTCTTTAATGAGCATCTCCAAAGTAAGCTCTAAACTCTTTGGTTTCGGAGAATACTGGTTCAGTGATATTGCTTGCAGTAAATGAAGCCCTCACCTGAGATCTTGGACATCTTTGTTAGAAAGAGCTGGGGACTCTGTTGGATTCTTTCTTGCCCAGCATTTTGTTAGGCCCCTCAGGACTCACTGAGATGGTTTCTGCCACACGCAAGGAAGGGGCATGGATGTTTCTTTTGTAAGTGCTCTGGGAAGTCATCGGGAACTTGCCTCCCTGCTTTATTATTTCTCGTACTGAAGTCAAGATGAAAATCCATGAACTGTGTTCTGCGGGCTACTGTGAAATATGGCCATGGGGTTGCTGTCACTGTGAGAGGGGCCATATAGAATAGTTACCTTCTCACTGAAGGCAGAGGACCTTTACCACTGCCTGCAGGACTCTGTGCAGCCCTGGGGAAGGTGGGTGCTGGTCTTTGGAAAGAAATCTGTCCTGTTATTGCTCAAAACTAAAGAAGCAACATTCCTGCCTCTGTAGAGGGCAGCCAGCCACTCCCACATTTTTTCCTCTTGCCCATGCACCTCACAGACTCAGCCCACCAGTCCTCTGTCATCCTTATCACCTGGTCTCCTGCCTGGCTTTCTCTCTCCCTGACCTTCCTGGGGTGTGGCATGGTTTCCCATCTTTGCCTCTTTCCACACTCTCTCTGAAATGGGCATGCTGAGTCCCTCATTGAAAGGAGCAGAAAAGAACATCTAGTTCTCACCAGAAATTAGTTCCATTCAAATGGCCTGAGTAGGATGTTTGACCCAGGGATGCATCTCTTGGTCTGGGGTGGGTTCAGGCTGGTTTGGTTGATGCCTTTATCCTTTTCCCTAACATTGCCTGTGGCCCTGGGACAAACTTCATGTCCATCAACTGCACCCTGGAACTCTGGGTCCTTCTGTGGTCCATACCCTCATTTTTGTCTCCCGTCTTAAAATTGCAGTTCCCAATATTGCCCCTGATGTGTAATCCACAGCTCTCATCACTTGAAGTTACTTCTGATGCCTGATTCATTTCTGACTTCTGCTATTCCTCGTAGATATTTACTAGTTGGTGATTAAAGCTAATTCCACCCCTGGGTGAACTGTGGCTTTTACAACTTTTGTTCTAAATTAAGCCCTGGGCCAGTCTTACCAGTAGCCCCGTGGCCTCAATAAAGGACACCCAGTGTCCCAGGTGCCTTGTCTGCATTGTCTCATCTCTAATCAGAGCTTATAGCCTGCCCTTTGTCTTACCCCATTTCTGAGCTTGCCTCCCTGTCTGACCTACTATAATTCAAAAGTTTTGCTTGGAAATGTGCATCTAGTTCTCCACTCATTTACACGTCACTAGTCCTGGTTTCATAGCAGTTATGCGTATTTTAATTACCAGCAGACCTCAGAGATATCATGGATTTGGTTCCAGACCACCACAATAAAGTGAATATCAGACTAAAGCAAGTCTCAGGAATTTTTTGGTAGGCTACAGTCCATGGTGTCGCTAAGAGTTGGACACAACTGAGTAACTTCATTTTCACTTTTCACTTTCATGCATTGGAGAAGGAAATGGCAACCCACTCCAGTGTTCTTGCTTCGAGAATCCCAGGGATGGGGGAGCCTGGTGGGCTGCCGTCTATGGAGTCGGACAGAGTCAGTCGGACACGACTGAAGCAACTTGGCAGCAGCAGCAGCAACAGTGCATATATAAGTTAGGTTTACACTGAAGTCTATTAAGTATGCAATAACAGCATTATGTCTAAAAGATAATATACTATACATACCTTAATTTTAAAATAAAAAAGGCTAACCATCATGTGAACCTTCAGTGAATTATCATCTTTTTACTGGTGAAGAGTTTAAAATATGGTGAAAATTATCAGAATGTGACCCAGAGACATGAAGTGAGTAAACACTGTTGGAAAGCTGGCGCCAATAGACTTACTCAACACAGGGTTGCCATAAACTTTCAATTTCTAAAAAATGCAGCATCTGTGAAGTACAATATAAAGAAGTGTGCCTATATTTGCTCACCCGTTGGTCTCCTAGACGGCTCTATGAGCTCCTCTTGGGCAAGAACTGCACCTCATTCACCTTTGGGTGACAAGACAGGTGATCAGGAAATCTTTATAAGCCTCTCAGGTTCTCAAGGGAGAGACCTTATGGAATCCTCAAACTTTAGCCTCGTTGCAGTCAGTACTTTGTCCTGAAAGCAGTGGGAAGAACAAATGACCTATAACAAATGCTGGAGAGGGTGTGGGGAAAAGAGAACTCTCCTACACTGTTCATGAGAATGTAAGTTGGCACAGTCACTATGGAGAACAGTATGGAGGTTTCTCAAAAAAACTAAAAATAGAGCTACCATATGATCAATCCAGCAATCCCACTCCTGGGCATATATCTGGAGAAAACTATAATTCAAAAAGCTACCTGCACCCCAGTGTTCATAGCAGCACTATTCACAATAGCCAAGATGTGGCTAAATGTCCATTGACAGATGACCAGATAAAGAAGATGTGGTATACATATATACAATAGAACACTACTCAACCATAAAAAAGAAATAATGTCACTTGCAGCAACATGGATAGACCTAGAGATTATACTCAGTGAAGGAAGACAGAAAGAGCAAGACAAATATCATATATCACTTATATGTGTAAGTCGCTAAGAGTCGGACACCACTGAGTGACTTCCCTTTCACTTTTCATTTTCATGCATTGGAGAAGGAAATGGCAGCCCACTCCAGTGTTCTTGCCTGGAGAATCTCAGGGACGGGAGAACCTGGTGGGCTTCCGTCTATGGGGTCGCGCAGAGTTGGACACGACTGAAGCAACTTAGCAGCAGCAGCAACACCCTTTATTGATTATAAATTATTAGAGTTTACAAAATGGTGATTTTCTGTCCTTCCTTCTTCATCTAGGTAGAATTCCTCCCAAAGTTCTTTCCTGTGTTAACTATTTGGTTATGGTTAGTATAGGAAAGTGAGAAGGCAATGGCAGCCCGCTCCAGTACTCTTGCCTGGAAAATCCCATGGATGGAGGAGCCTGGTGGGCTGCAGTCCATGGGGTCGCTAAGAGTCAGACACGACTTCACTTTTACTTTCACTTTTCACTTTCATGCATTGGAGAAGGAAATGGCAACCCACCCCAGTGTTCTTGCTTGGAGAATCCCAGGGACGGGGGAGCCTGGTGGGCTGACGTCTATGGGGTCGCACAGAGTCGGACACGACTGAAGCGACTTAGCAGCAGCAGGAGTTGGTGATGGACAGGGAGGCCTGGCCGGCTGCAATTCTTGGGGTTGCAAAGAGTCGGACACAACTGAGTGACTGAACTGAACTGAACTGATAGTATGACACAAATGAACTTATTTACAAAACAAAAACATACTTACAGACATAGAGCACAGACTTGAGGTGGCCAAGGAGGCTAGGGGTGGGGAAGGGGTGGAGTGGGAGTTTGGGATTAGCAGATGTGAGTGGCTGCTACTGCTGCTGCTGCTAAATCGCTTCAGTCGTGTCCGACTCTGTGGGACCCCATAGACGGAAGCTCACCAGGCTCCCCCGTCCCTGGGATTCTCCAGGCAAGAACACTGGAGTGGGTTGCCATTTCCTTCTCCAATGCATGAAAGCGAAAAGTGAAAGTGAAGCTGCTCAGTCGTGTCCGACTCTTAGCGACCCCATGGACTGGAGCCTACCAGGCTCCTCTGTCCCTGGGATTTTCCAGGCAAAAGTACTGGGGTGGGGTGCCATTGCCTTCCCCGAGATGTGAGCTATTATATATAAGGTGAATAAACAATGGGGTCCTACTATATAGCACAGAGAACTATACTCAATATCCTTTGATAAACCATAATGGAAAAGAATGGGAAAAAAAGAGGAACAAATGACCAAATTATCAAGAGATAGTCTGTCCTCATTCATCTAGAGACTTTCTTAGTTCTGTCTGTTTCTATTTGTTTATATGCTCCTTTTTAAACAGAATGGAATTCTTTCTGAAACTCAGGTCATGTTGAGTCAGCTGACCACATCAGTTGGTAAAATATTTGCTGCATTCCACCTTTTTTTTATTGTCAGTAAAAGCCAAGGTTCAAAGCACACATGCTACAACATCGTGTATCACGAGAGGGCATAGAAGCTTCCAGAAATATGTGATCAGCTTGGACTGCTAAGACCTCCTCTCCCCATCTCTCTGTCTTGTGTCTTCCTGACCCACCTGTCCAGCCTTCCTCACCTCCAGAGGCACCAGGAGACAGAAGCACGTGCATCTGAGAGCAGAGGGCAGGGGCAGGTCTGGGGATACAAAATCACATGACAGGGAGCTGGCCTCCTCTTGTGTCTCAGCCTCACTCCCGAGCCTCAGTCTCCTCATCTGTAAGATGTGGGAGATGCCACCCACTGTACAGAGTTGTTACAAGGATGAGGAATGTCTGAGTGCTGTGATTATTGCGGTGATTATGGAAACCTCTAGGTTCAGATGACATTCTCAAGCTGCCACATCACGAAAATCAAGGAGTTGCTTATGTATTATTCATCACACCTTGACATGACTTTTATATAACATTCAGCTGGAATATCTTCGATCCGTTTCTTGTTTCATTTGCGATTCTGAGCCAGACCACAGGATAACTAGCTCAGCAGTTCAACAAACTGCTTTTTTTTTTTCCCCAGAAAATGAGCATCTTTTTGTGCCAAGGTCTCAGGTTCCTGAAGTAGCTGGTTGAGATATGGATGGAGGAAGGCTCAGGTGGGTGTCTTGAAATTTCTCAGCTAGATTATTAAAGCTGCGTGACATGTGTGTGACAGGGATCTATTTGGAGACACTGTGGGAAGGTGAATCAAGCTCAGATTTTCCAGGGAGCAACTGTCGAATTTTAATTAGCTTTGAGTCTTTCTCTGCTGGAAATAGCAGATCCCTGAGTGCTTTTTTCAATAGCATTACAGTAATTATAACAATTCTGAAAGGAATAATTTATACATTGTATTTTTGTACACTTGGAGGAACCAGAAAGGCTGGTACATGCCTGGAGTGACTGTCAGAGAGATGTTTAAAAAATATGAATGACAATAGTGTGCACCATCTGGTTTATGTTCTCCACCAACACTCTGAGACGGTGCTGTGCAATTGAACTTCCTGGGATAATACAAACATTCACATCCGTGTAGTCTCATATGGTGGCCACTGGCCACATGTGACCATCAAGCACTTGACATGTGGCTACTGCAACTAAGGTCTAAGTTTTTAAACTTTATTTCATTTTGACAAATTGAAATTTAAAATAGTGCCTGTGACCAGTGGCTACCATGTTGGACAGTGCAACTCTAATGCACCATTAGAGCTCCCTGTAGCTGCCCTGCCATCTGAAGAACCACTGGGGCAGAGGAGGAAACCCGTGAGGTACTGGGGAGCTACAAAGACCATGAACTTCAGCTCAGCTGAAGCCTCTCAATTTGATTCTCTGGTTTTTTGTTCCACAATAGATTGGAAGCATCCAATTCGACTGAGAGGCAGGCATGATGGAAAAGAGCTGAAATCCTTTTCCAAAAGAGAAAAACAGTCTAGGATCACTGAACACAGGACAAGCAGCCTTTATATCTTAAAAGTATTGTATTTTGGTGTCTTGGACCATTGAAAAAATGTTAACGGTTCAGGGGTGTAAGAATGAACAGAAAGGATAAGAGCCAGCCTCATCCAGGTCTTCGTCCTTCAAAGGAAGTAAAAATATAAATGTTTGGGCACACAGGTTGGTGAGTGTTGGTTATCTGAAGAGTCCAGCTCTTGGTCACATCCCATCCCTCCTTTAAGCAAAAGATGCTCTGTGATGTCCCACTGCTCTTGGGACAAAAGCCCAGATAATTGCCGTGACCCTCCAGATTGCCTGCTGGAGCTTTCCCATTGCCCTGCCTTGGTGAACCCCACTTCTCCTGGTTCTCTATTCTCCAGCTGTACTAATTCTCCTTCTCTTTCTGGAAGGTGCATGAGCCTTCCTCCAAAGGACTTTGCATGTGCTGTCCCCTGTCTCTAGAAGGATTCTCCCACCCAGCTCCACTCCTCTTCCCCTTTGGATCCCAGCTCAGATAGAAGCCCCTGCATGGAAAGCCTGCCTCACATCCATCCCTCTCTGCCCCAAGTAGTCTTGATTCATTTGTTATTTACTCTTCCACATGAACTTCTTGGGCCAACGCCTACTTGAATATGTGTGTATTCATCAGTGAGAGCATCTGCTTTCTTCATTGGTAAAGTCAAAGAAAGCAGGGTTTGTGTTTGGCTGGATCCCTTCACCTTTGTGTCTCCAGTGCCTGGTTGATGTTCAAAAAGTGCTGAATGAGGGAATGAATGAGTTCTGGTTTGTTTCTAAGACAATTTTCAGGATGCCAAGTGTCTTCCAATTCCTAACACTTTCACATCTTTTTATAAAGTCTGTTTAGTCTCTGAATGACTCATCTCTTTACGAGCCATTTCGAAGTTTTTAGTGTCCCATAACTTTTTGTCGTGAAATCTTCAACCTTAAAATTCCACCCACCTCTCCCTTATTTGCTCCACTGGCTACAGTCACCCCCAAACTTCCTGTTTCCTTTAAACCATTTTCGCTCTCCTGTTGGCATGTTGGATGGTTCCTGCCATCTGTGGTTCTTTCCTCAGTAATGCAATTTTCTTGATTTTTTTTCACTGTTTCTTTCACTTGATTGTCCTGATAGCCTTTGAATTCCTGGTTTACTTTCTCTTGGCCAGAATATCTGCATTGTCTTTTGAGATTTTTAATGTATGCTCCATGCAATTTTTTTTTCCATCTTTTGCTTGGATTTCTTCTAAATTTGCAGTCTTTCTATTCCTATTCTTTCCTTTTTAAAGAAAAGCATTCAGAAGTGGGGAAAATGAAACCCACACTTATTTCCAACTCTTCTTACTTCTAAAACATAAAACATTACAAAAGAAAAGTCTCCGTTAATTATTTCCAAAACCTTCTGGGGATTCCCAGCTTCTCGTTTTCTGTCTCATTCCATTTTTTTTTTTTTTCCAAAACAAATCATGGGTGAAAAAAAACTCCCATTAATCCTATGCCTCCTCCCTAAACTTCAATTATCCCTCAGGCTTTATTCTTTTTTTTTTTTTTTGAATGAGCTTTCTTCATTGCTTAAATGATTTTCCCTTTCTGGTATACCTTATTTAGTACCAAGTTCTTGATATAAATTTCAACTCTCTTTAGCAAATATTTATTGAGCTCCTATTATGTACCAGGCACTGTCTTAGGAAAACAGTAATGAATAAATTGAAAGAAAAATTCCTCTGTTGGCAGAGATTACATTTTACACAGAGAGGTATAAAAAACATAATGACATATACAGTATAATTGCAAATAGTGACAAACTCCATGAAAAACATTATATGATAAATGTTATCTACAATGAAAAAAATCTGAACTTATAACTCCTAGCGTACAGAACTGTTGTGACAATCATGGGAGCTAATGAATGTATCGAGGAGGGTTCTTAATTCTTGGTGGAAATTGGGACTGCTTTCTAAGCACAGAGTCCTGCCACAGATGTATTACAAATCTTGTCATTATTTTTTTAATGAAAGGGAAGATTATCCACTCAGTGACTCAAGAGATATTTATGGGCTGTCTTCTGTGGGTGACGTACTAACATACATGCCAGGCGCTGCCACAGTGAAGAGAAAATCTGCGACACTGTGCCTTCGAGAGCAAGACCAAAATAACAAGCTGACTCACAGCAGCCTTTGCCTGGGAAAGACAGGGAAGCTGCTACGCTACCCTCAGGTCACTCTGGGGGACTCACCTCTGCCCAGTCCACAGTCTGTGGCCCTAGATGGCAGGGTTCTGGTTACTCTTTTGCTACAAAGTTTATAAGTGTGTTATAAGGATTTGTTGTTGTTGTTTCGTTGCTAAGTTTTTTCCGACTCTTTGAGACCCCGTGGACTGTATCCTGCCAGGCTATTCTGTCCATGGGATTTCCCAGGCAAGAATACTGGAGTGGGTTGCCATTTCCTTCTCCACGGGAGCTTCCTGACTCAGGAATTGAACCTGTGTCTCCTGCATTGCAGGTGAATTCTTTACCACTGAGCCATTAGGGAAACCCATTATAAAGGTAGTAAGGCCGATAGCTCAGATTCATGGACTTAGCATTGGAAGGATCTTCATATGACATCTGTCTATTTCACAGGTAAGGAAATATATAGAAAAACACATAAATAACCACACACATATATACATACATATCCATTCCTTGGATCCCAAACAGGCCCTTCTCTACCTTCTTTTTTAATTTAATTTTTATTATGTAATGACCTTCTTTGTTAATTTAATTTTCAAGTATTGGGGTATAGTTGATTTACAATGCTGTGTTAGTTTCAGGTATATTGATTCAGTTTTATATATATATATATGCTGCTAAGTCGCTTCACTCATGTCCGACTCTGTGCGACCCCATAGACGGCAGCCCACCAGGCTCCCTCGTCCCTGGGATTCTCCAGGCAAGAACACTGGAGTGGGTTGCCATTTCCTTCTCCATATATATATTCTCATAGACAGAGGAGCCTGGTGGGCTGCAGTCCATGGTGCCGCAAAAGTCGGGCATGACTGAGCAACTAACACTTGCTTACTTATATATATACATATATGTGCATAGATATATGTATCACATATATGTGTATATGTATATATCACAGCATATATATATATATAAATATACACATATACACATAAATATACACATATATATCCATGTGTATATATAATGGAATATATATATTCTTTTAGATTCTTTTCCATTATATTGTTACAAGTTACTGAGTATAGTTTCCTAGGCTATATAGTAGGTCCTTATTGACTATTTTATATATAGAAGTGTATATATGTTAATCCCAATCTTCTAATTTATCTAATTTATCCTACCTTTCTCCTTTGTTAACCATAATTTTGTAATGACCTTCTGACAATAAACATTCTGAGTCAACTTTTCAATTTAATTCAACCAACCTTTCCTGTTTGATTATGTGAATAATTGTTAATAACTATGTGAATAATTGCTTGCAAAGCACTATAGAAGACATAAAAATGAACAAGGCCTTGTTTCCATGTTCAAGGAGTTTGCTGTCTGTAACATGGGAGACTTCATTCAGTGTTAAGTGCTACATAAAGGCATGAGGCGAGTACCACGGACATGCACCAAAGGAGATGAACTCTAGCTTGAATGTCCTGCTGGGAACTAACCCACGTGAGGCATGAGGACTCAGAAGTGGGTTCACAGAGGCTGGTCCTGGGGTGTAGGTGGGAGACAGAGTAAAGCACCTTCATGAGGGACTTCCCAGGCCATGTGAAGGGAATTTGAACTTGATTCACTGAAGGTTTTGAGCAGAGGAGTAACTTTATCACAACTGTGCCCAAGGATTCAACTTCCAGAAGACAGAAGAGAGACAGGTTGGTGTTTGTTCAGCTGGAAAATGGCAGCTTGGTTCTGTGATTCACCTGCCCCCACGATAATAATAGTTCACGTTGATTGAATGAGCAGAGAGTTTTGCATACATTAACTCACTTAATTGTCACAACCATCCTAGGAGCTTTTGTTATTTTGATTTTAGCTTGGGGGAAATGGAAGCTTTAAGAAGCTGCATGCTAGAAAGAGGCAGGTTGGAGACCCAACCAGGTCAATCCTATCCCTAAATCCAGTTTCTCAACTGTGATGTTATATTGCCCTGCAAGGTCATCTCCAACTGACAATGATTTTGTGAAGGTGGGGTACAGAGGGGAAAGGTGAAAATGATTATTAGACACCCCTACTCTGGCTGGTGTTGAAAAGGATGATTCAGGGACAAAAGTTGAACTTGACTGCGCTTGTCACCAGCCTGTATTGTGGGGGACGTTTGACCCCTAAGGGACTCCTTCTGCCAATTTTCTGGCCCAATTCCTCACTTTCAATTTGTCTGTGCCGAACTCCTCAGCATAATTTTCATCTCAATTTAGGAAAATTAAGAATTGGGAAAGCAAGGCCATTCTAAAATAATCCCACGTAGTATTTTCAAAGCCTAAAGCCTGTGTGATAGTCGTTTTATTTGTGTTACCTGTTCTTATAAATTAGCCTTGAGATTAATTGACATCACTGCTCTTGTTAAACATAAAAGATCAAAGGCTGATTTTACAATTTATGTGCAAAAATCAGAATGGTGATTTTACATCATTCCTGTATTCTGAATTGGGCATTAATCTTATGCTAACCTCAGCTGGTAAAGAATCCACCTGCAATATGGGAGACCTGGGTTGGGAAGAGCCCCTGGAGATGGGAAAGGCTACCCACTCCAGTATTCTGGCCTAGAGAATTCCACTGACTGTATAGTTCATGGGGTTGCAAAGAGTCAGACACGACTGAACGACTTTCAACCTTCCTAACTTAGTTGATTTCCTAGTGGCGACTTCTAGGAAGAAACACACTGCACCCCTCCCTTTAGAACAAAACATCCTATGGCACGAAGACCCCGACCTTTGCTTGTGTTTCATCCCAATTCCAGAACAATAGAACCATGATTACAGACGATGCTGTAAGGATCCTTTTCCATTTTAAAGAGATGCTTTACAACTTGGAGAGGCCACAGTTCCAGAACAATAAAACCATTAATATAGATGATGCTTTAAACATCTTCTGTCATCTTAAAGAGATGTTCTACGACAGGAAAGGCATATGGTGAAAATACAAATGCGCACTAGGTAGGATTTTTGTCGCTGTGAAGCCTGCAGCCACCTACAAGGTTAATCTGGATGAAAATGATGATGTGTAGCGCTTTTCCTCCATGTGTTGGTCCTGACTGGAGAATGAGGGCAGGTCATGTGTCCCGCCGCCCCCCACCCCCACCCCACTGTCAATGGGCTTATTCAAACTAGTTTCCACAAAGATTTGTTAGATGAATACTCATACAAATTAATCAGTGATCTTATGAAATCAGAAAACACTTCATCCAAGGAAGTGTGAAATGAAAATATCTCCTGCCATATTAATCAACAAGAAATGTCAATGGCCTCCAAAGGTGCATGAGGGCTCCCAAAACTGGGATCCAGGGGATGCCATCACCCCTCATGGTGATTGCTGAGGAGCTGGGCGAATGCAAGAGGCAAGATGAACAAAGAAGCAGGATTGGCCCCAGATAGCTGAGGTGCATATGAAAGGAATGAATTCAGTGAGCCCAGAGGCTTGCATCTTCCCACACACAGAAGGCTAAATTCCTTAACTTGATACCTGATCTTTGATGTTCAGAGGGCCTGCTCCCTTTGTTGCAAGCTTGTGTGCAGTCTGACATCCCCTCCTGCCTCCTTGGAGCAGTTTTCTCAGAGCTACTGAGATGCTAACTCCTGGGCTCAGAATCCTAAACATTCCCACCAAATAAAATAACTCTCTACTTTCAGGTTGTGACTATATTTTTTAGTCAACAGAAGTCAATCCTGAAATCCCATTGTTTCAGAATGAAGATGAAACTCTTATCTGGCTTTTAGTCACTTAAGGGACAATTTCTTGAAAGCTTTTTTGTTTTTATTCTTGGCCATGCCATTTAATGAGATACACATTCTATCCTGGCGTGCCCTCCTCCAGCCGAGGACACCGTAGTCAGTAGCTTCTGTCCCAGAAATATGTCAAGAGCCCTATCTTGTGATAAGAATGGCCATATTGGGAGGGGGAGGGGCTGTTGGGGAGTCAGTACAGTGTATGTGGTGCAGAATTGTTCTCTTTATTCAGGCTCAGAGCTGGAGAAGCATAGGCATCCATCACAAGTTTCTAGGCTGGGTACCAAGCGTCTCCTTAGCCTCACACAGCAGCCCACACATCCCTCCCTCCTGCCTTCCCCCTGCCTTCCTGTCTGTTTTCGTCTGAGCAGGTGGACAGTATTCTCTGGTACCAGCCCCTCTCTTCCTAACGCCCTCGCTCCCTCTTCTGTCTCTTTTCTTTCCTTCCAGCTTCTCTCTTGTCTGTGTCCTACTTCACCTCCCGTCCTCCTTTCTGTTCCAACACCTCCCTGCTTCGGGTTTCTCCCCACATCCTCTTTCCTCTCCTCTCTTGGCTTCACCCACTTTTCTTCTACCCAACCCCTCAGCAGAGAAATATTTCTGTGTTTGGCATCCCTCCACCCTCTTTCTCTCTCTCATCGCACAGAAATTGCCCATTCTCTGAATATATAAATATATATATATATATATATTTTAAGGTTGTGCTATGAGGCATGTGGGGTCTTATTTCCCTGACCAGGGATTGAACCCCAAACCCCTGCATTGGGAGCGTGGAGTCTTAAGCACTGGATCACCAGGGAAGTCCCTTTGTGAATTTCCTTGACCTTGGGCTCCCCTTTACTCTCCAGGGCTGTCCCTGCCACCACACCCCAGCTTTGTACACAGATCTCTAGTCTTTGTCTCAAACTCAATACAGAAGAAGCCTCTCTATTCTCCTGCTCCCAAATAGACTCTTTCTCCCAACTTCCTTTTATAGCTCATGGTGCCACCACATCCCCAACCTTCCAAGTTCAAAATCTGAAGTCACCTTGATTGACACCCCCTCCAGTCACAGAGTCTTGCTGGTTTTTCCTTAAATATCTGCCTCATATCTCTTCCTCTCACTCTGCCCTCCTCACCTCTGCCTTGGCTCAGACTCTCATCCCCTCAAACTTCGATGATCTCTCCAAGTACTTTGCTGCTCCATCCTCTCACCCCACAAACCAAGGAGTGGGTGGACTGCATTAAGTGGGTGGACTCCGTTGCTAAAGCCAGTGCTTTGGCCTTGGCAATGTCAGTGGTGGGTGGGGAGAGAGGTGGGTGGGGAACGAGGTCAGGGACTGACAGGTGTGCAGACCAGCTGTGGCTCCAGCCCCTACCCCCTGCACAACTTGGCCCCACTGTTGATACACCTGCAGGAAAGGGCAGGGGCTCTAGGCACAGGGCTGGGGGAATAACCATAATCTATGGGGTCGCTAAGAGTCGAACACGACTGAGCGACTTCACTTTCACTTTTCACTTTCATGCATTGGAGCAGGAAATGGCAACCCACTCCAGTGTTCTTGCCTGGAGAATCCCAGGGACGGGGGAGCCTGGTGGGCTGCCGTCTATGGGGTCGTACAGAGTCGGACACAACTGAAGCAGCAGCAGCAGCAGCAGTCTTCAACTATTCTGCATATATATATTGAGTCCCTACAATACAGAGATACAGTAATGGACAAGACAGAGTTCCTGTCCTCATGGAGTTTCTTTAGAAACAAGAGGAGATGGATAGTAAATAAACAAAGAGGAAGTGATAGGAAGGGATAAATCATAGGACTTATGTAGGAAAAAAAGATAGAGTCAAATAAAGGCAAGAAAATGTGAATGGGACCAATGGCCAATAAATATGAAAAAATACTCAATGTTATGAGAAATGGAAATCAAACCATAATGACCAACCACCTAACACCCACTAGCATGGCTATAATAAAAAAAAAATAGAGAAGAGCAAATGTTGGCAAGGAGGTGATGAAATCTAAGCCCTCATCCATTGCTGATGGGAGTATAAAATGGGGCAGCTGCTGTGTAAAAGAGTCTGGCAGTTCCTCTAAAAGTTAAATGTCAAGTCACCATATGACCCAAGGATTTCACTCCTACAGAGTCACTGAGAGAATTGGAAACATGTGTTCAAATAAAAACTTGTACATGACTGTTCATAGCATCACTGCTCACAATAGTCCCAAGGTGGGGGTGACCTCTAATGACCTCAAGTGATGAATGGATAGATGGACGGTTTCTGTACCTTCAGTGGAATATCATTCAGCCATGAAAAGGAGGGATGTGCCAAGTAGGCCACATAGTGGAAGACCCCTGAAAACATCATGCTCAGTGAAAGAAGCCAGACACAAAACGCCACATGTTGCAGGATCCCGTTGATACCCTGAAGCCCACAGTGACTCTGAGCAGTAGCCCCCATCACCTGACCCCTCAACTCATACCTCAGTCCAAAAACCACAGACGGCTCCTTCTGCACCACCCCTCTTGCCCCCGGACAAGCACTTCCCTGCCTGCCTCTCATTAGGGCACAAATCGCTGCTCTGCCCCCCACCAGGCCCCTCCTACCCACCCCCCACCCAGCAATCCATCCTTTTCCTCCTTTGGACTCTGGATAACCCTTCCTAGCCCAGTCCAGGGACCACCTCTGATGGATGTACTTCCTGATACCAGCTGGGTCCTGAGCACTGGCCCCAGATCAGGTTGGAACTCTGACTTGCACATCAGCCATGATACATGGGCACCTAGCACCCACTCCTGCCTCAATATAGAACATGAGTGCTATTGAGAGAGTGAAAGGAGATGCTTGCAAAGTGCTTAACTTAGTCACTGATGCATGGTGAGCTCATGGAAACAGGAGTTGTATTTTCTGACTTCAACCTCACCTGTACTTAAAGCTTGAAATTGAACACTTCATTTTGTACTATATTTGGTAATTATTTAATAGATGTAGGTGAGAGTCAAAATGCATGATGAACACCAGTGATGGTATTTATATGTATTGGGATAACCTCCCCACCCTGGGGTTCCCATGTGGTGCTAGTGGTAAAGAACCCGACTGCCAATGCGGGAGATGTAAGAGATGCGGGTTCGATCCCTGGGTAGGGAAGATCCCTTGGATGAGGGAATGGCAACCCACTCTAGTATTCTTGCCCGGAGAATCCCATGAACAGAGGAGCCTGGTGGGCTACAGTCCATGGGGTCACACAGAGTCGGACATGCCTGAAGTGACTTAGCATAGCACAGCACGACCTCCCCTCTACTCTGGTGACTCTTCTAACACAGAACATAGAAAATGCACTTGGGTGAAGTTTTGGTAGCCCAATGATGGATTGATTATTGATTGATTTGGTTCTGTCATCAAATAGGAATGGGATTTTCTTCAAACTAGAACTTCAAAGGAAGCAATGATCCCTGAGGCAAAGGGGAACAGAGAGAGAGAGGAGAGAGAGGGGATAGAGAAAGAGAGAGAGAGAGGGAGAACTGGCAAATAAACACTTAGTCCTGCCACCCTGAGCTGTACTGAAAAAGTTCACAGGCACCAATATTCACAGGAATAAAAAAAAAAAAAAAAACTGAACAAGGAAAGATCTGGAGGAGTGGTGGCAAGTTCTTCCCCAAAGCAGCTTCTGCAAATGAACTCTTGTTTCAGAGACCACAGTTATTGGCATTCAGAGGAATAGTTAACATGTTCTACAAAGAGACGGAAGGCAAATCTTTAAGGTCCTATCACCAGAGAAAGGCATACATTTAAATTTAATATGAAAACATGAGACAGTAGACTAATGTTTCACAGCAGTTTAGAAGTAGGATATAGACAGATAAATACTAGATAGGTGGATGATAGATGATAGGTGGGTGATAGATAGGTAGATGGTAGATAGATGTAATGGTACCCACCTGCTCGAGCAGGAAGCAGCTAGGGAAAGAGAACCACTTTGGTTTCATTCGATGAGAAGAGAAGATGAGAGAGTGCTGGGACCCGCTCTGTGTGAGCTGGTCACGTGACCAGCCTCCAAGCAGCTGCACCAGAGAAGAGAGAGGACCAACAGACTCTTGTTTCCTACATTTCCGACTCCCAAGCACCCAAAGGTGTTTGGGTGGCTCCACTAAGGCACAAGCATTCCTCAAACCCCAGCCCTTTCTGCAGAGAGAGAGTCCCCCCTGCCATTTCTCTCCCTGAAATCCACGTTGCAGCACTTTTTTGTTCCTCTTTCAGAGAAACAGACAAAAGCCCAGTTCAACAGTCAAAAGCTAGGAAGCAGCTGGCTTCTCCCAGTGCCCACTGGCACAATTTTCCCCATTGTCTTCTCAACAAAACAGTGAAAAAGGAAAGGAAATATTTACCTGAGATCCCCACCTTCTTTGCAAAAGTCTAAAACTGAATGTTTAAAAAGCAAGCCAATACATCTTCCCAGAGTGGTGTTTAAATCCGAAATCTGCCTCTGAGAGCAGCTCTGAGTTGAGCTCTGAATAGAGGCTGTGTGTTATTTTAACCACAAGGTTTCTAGTCGGGAGGAGGAGAGATGGAAATGAGGAAGCACTGCCACCCCAAGTGAGACGAGCTCGCGGAGCTGATGGAAGAACCCTCAAACCAACTTTTCCTAAACTAGAGGTGAAACAACTGTGGAACATTCCAGAGGAGGAAGATAAGACACTTACGGTCTTTTCTAAAAAAAGACATGTTGGTCTGATACTGTCTGAAGGGAAGCCCAGCTCAGAGCCGACCTGGGGAGCCCTGGGACTCGGACAAGAGCGAGTCACACCTGCAGATAGCCTGCTCCACACAGCAGAGAGCCTCCTAGGGGTTAAAGGACAGAGTGACCAAGAACCCTGGCCAAGTCCAGTCTTTTCCTGAAAAAACACAACCAGTGTCCTGAGAACCCAGAGGAGGATAGAGGGTGAGGGAGGAACTCTTCTGGATTATGTTATTAGGGAACATGAAAGTGTGTATGTTTTTATCCCTCACTTCACTAACAACTTCAAAAGCAAAGATCCAGCCTCAGCTTGGACCTCAGGTGGAACTCCTCCTTCTCCTCCTCCTCCTTGGCATTTTGGCAAATACAAGGCAACCTCTGGACAAACGCTGTCTTTGGACTTGGAGGAGGGCGACAATTTATCACACAACAGAATCGATAGCTAAAAACAGAGCCGCTGAAATGGCCAAAGGTCCTTTGCAGCCGGCCCTTTGCAGAAGCCAAAGAGGGTTAAATTCCACTTTGGGAAAAACTCAGCAGTGCTCCCCTTCAGAAGGGTCATAACTCACTTTTATATTGAGCCTTTCATCTCAAAGGAGTTTGGGGTGTGTTGGCACCAAAGTATAAATTATTCTCTGCACAGTTACCTCGGGGACGAAAAATGGCCCAGCAGCCAGGGGCCAGGACACAGCCAGTCAGTTGGGGGCCACAGGTGGACAGCAGGATGGGGCCAGGACGGCCTGTAAGAAATAAAGAGGGGGCCCTGGCCTTCTAACGTGGCATGCAGGATCTAGTTCCCTGACCAGGAATCGAACCCCATGCTCCCTGCATTGGGAGCATGGTGTCTTTACCTCTGGGCCACCAGGGAAGTCTCTTGTCTATTCTGTTCATTCTTCTCTTGTAGTTCTTGTCATCGTATCCTGATGATTTCTTTCTGAATGCAATAAAAGCTATAAATGACTGTCACATGCTCATTTGTATTCAATGGCTCCTGGTGATCTACAGAATAAAGGTCATATTCAATATCCTGAATATGACATATTGAATATGACATATTCAATATGTCATATTCAATGTATACACTCAAGGGTTCTGGGTGTACGGGACATTTATCACATTTGTGGCCACCCCACATCTTGGGAACAGAATTCCTTTGATGGTGGTGGACTCCCACACTGAGTCTTTATCTCAGTGTTCCGGCTGCTGTAACAAAACCCCACAGACAGAGGTGTATTTTCTCACGGCTTTTGAGGCTACAGATCCAAGATCAGGGTGCCAGCATGGCCACGCTCCAGTGACAATGCTCTCCCTGGCTTGCAGGCCGCCCGGCCCGCCTTGTGGCTGTGTCCTCTCTTGGCCTCTCCTTGATGATTGCATGAGGACAGATGGCTCTCTCTCTTCCTCCCTCTATGAGGTCACCAATCCTATCCGATTGGGACCCCACCCTTCTGACCTCATTTAACCATAACTACTCCCCAAAAGTTCTTGTTCAAATATAGTAGTCACTTTGGGCATTAGGGCTTCAACATGTGCATTTGGGGTGTTGTTTAGTCACTAAGTCCTGCAACTCTTTGTGACCCCATGAACTGCAGCATGCCAGACTTCCCTGTCCTTCATTATCTCTGGGAGTTTGGTCAAACTCATGTCCATTGAGTCAGTGATATCATCCAACCATCTCCTCTCCTGTCATCTCCTTCTCCTGCTTTCAATCCTTTCCAGCAACAGGGTCTTTTCCAGTGAGTTGACTTGTCAGAGTATTGGAGCCAGAGTATTGGAGCTTCAGCTTCAGCATCAGTCCTTCCAATGAATATTCAGGACTGATTTTCTTTAGGATGGACTGGTTTGATCTCCTCGCTGTCCAAGGGACACCAAGAGTCTTCTGCAGCACAACAGTTCAAAAGTATCAATTCCTTGATGCTCAGCCTTCTTTATCACCAACTTTCAGATCTGTACATGACTACTGGGGTGAGGGGACACAATTCAGTGTGTAGCAGTTGCCCTTCCCCAAAGTAGAATCCAGACTCTCTCCCCCAGCCTTCTTTGCAGCCAAGGTGCAGGCATATGTCAGGCCTAATGTGCCTTCAACTCAGTAAAAACCAAGAAAGGAGTTGAATCCACTCTACAGGAGGTCAGTGCCACTTGGGAGGGGGATACCAGTTCTCAGAGGCAGCCCTGGGGAGAGCCAGTCATGTGTCTGGTACAGATTTTCTGCTGAGTAAGTCCAGGGTCCCAGCCCCACCTCTTCAAGGATAACCAGCAACCCCTCTGCACCCATAACTTGTCTTGTGCTCCCAGCTATGCAGCTTCTACATCTGACCCTGGTCTCCCAGAGACTGGTAACCTACCGATAGTTTTCAGCAAATCATCTTTTGGCTCAAACTTGCAGGAGGTACCAGTTGCAGCAAAAAACACACATGTGTGTGGCTGATGCTAGTGCTTAAGACTAAGGCACTTAGTTTCTTCTGCTTGCTTCCTTGGCTGCTTCTCTGGAGGATTTTTCTCTCTTGCCCCAGTGCTGTTTGGAACGAGTCTTTGGAATGTGACTTTGTACTGATCCTTGGCTCGTTTGCTCCGGGCTCCTTCCTCATCTTTTCCCCTCTTCGTATCACAGGCAGTGTGTGTGTTTGGGGAACGGTTCACCCCTGCAAGTTGTGTGCTGCAGGATCTTGTGACACCTGGTTCAATGCAGGAGAGGCACTGGTGGAGGGGGCGGGCCGGTAGGAGTAAGGGAGCACTGGGGTGCTTCTCCCTATTGCTCTGCCTTGGGTGGCATCTCCAGCAGGGCTGCGTCTCCCCCTCTCTGACTTTAGCTCTGCAGGGACCAGCCCCCCGGGTCCAGCTCCTAACAAATGACTCTGGCTCTGGGCTCCATTTCCGGGTAGCAGTGACCTCCTGCCACCTCTGATTGCTTCTCGACCTTTCCATTGTCTGTGTCACCACCTCACTGAATTACATGTCCTCTCTTTAATGCTTGGAGTGAATCTCATGTTGCTGGTCAGACCCTGACTGATACAGCTCCCCACACCACTTGCACTTCCGGTTGAAGAGCCACCAGACCCCATGGCTGGATGAGACTCTCTGGGCAGCGTCTTCACCCTGTTGGGTAGAATTCTTCTTATTGCTTTGGACAAGGTCACTTCTCCAAAGTGGACAACCATGAGGCAAATGTTATCAGTCATTTGCCTGATATACGTAATCTTCTGACCTCTCAGAGAATAAGAAACAGCCTTCGAAGAGACTTGTTGATGGGAAGAAATCATGATCAGAAACAACAGCTACATCCTCACCCTCACAGACCAGAACATCCCAGGAGGATAGATGAAGCAGAGATGCGTCAGTGAAGGCTGACAAATACAGAGGGAATTTAGAAAATTGTGTCTGGCTTTTGGGGGAAAAAAAAAAGTAGCAAAGACTTTTTCTAATTCACAAGAGGGAAAAGACTATAAATCCAAGGTATGTGTTCTGGCATTATTTATTAAAATCAATCTAAATGTCCAACAGTAATAAAATTACATTTCATCATGAGACATTTTATCCTGAAATGGTTTTCAGCCAGTAGCCAAGCCAATTATGAAGGCGAGATAGCGACTTGAAATGCTTAGAGCCATGTTAAATACATAGAAAGGAACTAGATAATGTATTTACCCTGTGATCACAGCCAGGTGAAAATCATAAATGTATAGAGACAAACTAAAAGTGGTGTGGGAATCAATATGCTACTTTATACGCTATTTTATTTTATAAATATATTATTTATTAAATATAAATATGCTATTTTATTTTTAAAATTAATTCATGAGGGGTGGATTAATTTTATAAAATTGCCATTCTTAAAAAATAAGGATGTTTGATAGCCAGGTCTGACTGGATAGCACAGGAACTATATTCCATATCTTGTAATAACCTATAATGGAAAAGAATCTGAAAAAGAATATATTTATAAATATATGTGTGCTGCTGCTGCTAAGTCACTTCAGTTGTGTCCAACTCTGTGTGACCCCATAGACGGCAGCCCACCAGGCTCCCCCATCCCTGGGATTCTTCAGGCAAGAACACTGGAGTGGGTTGCCATTTCCTTCTCCAATGCATGAAAGTGAAAAATGAAAGGGAAGTTGCTCAGTCGTGCCCGACTCTTAGCAACCACATGGACTGCAGCCTACCATGCTCCTCTGTCCATGGGATTTTCCAGGCAAGAGTACTGGAGTGGGGTGCCATTGCCTTCTCCAAAATATATGTGTAAGAATATATGAATATGAAGAATGTATATATAATATATATGTTACTGAATCACTTTGCTGAACACCTGAATCACTGTAAATCAACTATACTTCAATTTTTTAATGGAATAAATAAAATAAATAAGGAAGTTTGTACAACAGTAAATATTCTTCCCCCTTCTATCTAAGATCATGCAATATTAAGTGATGACAAGAAGGAGACAGGCAGGTCTGAGAGGCAGCCACCAGCAGGACTTGGGACACATTGAAGGAGGCACAGAAGTAGGAAAAAGTATTTAAAAGAATAAACTGCTCAATACTGAGGAACCAGGAATACTGAATTTTAGGACCCATGTAGTAATAGGCACACATAGCCTTTGACCCTGGGACTGAGTACTAGCCCTCAGCCTTCGTGTTTACACTCATTCTGGTGGGGTCTGCAGGGGGCATGGGGAAATGCCCTTCCTGCCAGTTAAAAGATGGAGCGAAGAGGTGGGAAGGGACCAGCTTAGATGTGCTTGGTGGGAATGTCTCCTTTGATTCCAAGTCCAGCACACTGGACTCTGCGCTATGGCTGCCTCAAATAATTAACATGGCAGCCAATCAAACCCAGGGTCCTTTCAACAAACTTTAACTCATGTTCAGGCTTTTTTTTCAAGGAGGAAGGAGGTGACCCCTTATGTGTTTTATTCTTTTTAATTAAGATTTTTATTTTGTATTAGAGTATACCCAATTAACAACATTGTCATAGTTTCAGGTGGACAGCAAAGGGACTCAGCCATGCATATACATGTATCCACTCTACCCCCAAACTCCCCTCCCATCTGGGCTGCCACAGAACATTGAGCAGATTTCCCTGTGCTATGCAGTAGGTCCTTGTTGGTTACCCATTTTAAATACAGCAGTGTGTACCTGTCCATCCCAAACTCCCTAACTGTCCCCTCCCCCCATTCTGCCCCCCCACTACATCTTCTACCTGATGACTTTGAAATTAATCCCAAGTATCATATGACTTAATGTATTCATCCAAAATAAAGTCGATATATTATAAAAACAAACAAACAAACAAGAGTCCTCAATTACCAGGGATGGTTCTTCCTTGTTCAGTCCAGAAACCTTGTCCCGACTCCCCTGGAGTTGCTCTGGCCACACACAGGCCTGTCGGCCTGCCCCTCTCTCTACATCAAAGCTGCTCTGAAGTAGGGTCTTCTTATCTCCCCTTGGGCAGGCTTCCCGTTGGCTGCATCTCCTGCTCTGTGTGTCGGTTCCCAGGCTGGAGAGGACTTGCTGCTTTCAGGAAGAGCAGTCTGCAAGAAGAGGTGAATTACAGGACCTACTCACAGGGCAGTTGGAGGATTAAAATTTTTAAAACATGTGTATGGGATTTAGCGCAGTGCCTGGGCGCAGAAAAGTTGGCTAGCTGATGATAACAGTCCCCTTAGTAGTCAAACTAGGAGTAGCAGCAATTAACTCTGGACTTGATTTGAGAAATAGCCCCAGGAAAAAGTTTCCTTTAGTAATTAGGAGCAAGGAGAAAGCTTTCTTCTTCCTTCAACTACAAACTTACTTCATTCCTAGTTCTAGGGAACTAGGGAGGTTTTTTTACAGCTCATACTGTAAAAAGTCTCAATTCTTTTAGTCCAGCTTCTTTTAGTCTTTTTTTTCTGCCCAATTCCTCACCTTCTTTATTTTTTGCTTTCTATTTTGGGTCTTATATATTCATTGGTATCAAATCTGCAAGAAGGGGCAGAATTTAAACTGTGTGTGTGTGTCTCAGTCACACAGTTGTGTCTGTTTTCGACCCATGGACTGTAGCCTGCCAGATTCTCTGTGCATGGACTTTTCCAGGCAAGAATATTGGAGTGGGTTGTCATTTCCTCCTCCAGGGGATCTTCCCAAAACAGGGATTGAACCCATGTCTCCTGTGTCTCCTGCATTAGCAGGTGGATATTTTTTTTTTTTTTTTTTTTTAACCATTGAGCCCTCTGGGAAACCCAGAATTAAAATAGTTGATTCCAAAGCAAACCAGGCAGTTACTGTATATAGCTCAGTTGATTGAATAGGCATCTCTCTTGTTTCCTTGTTATATTGTAAAGCAATGAATGTACATAACAAACACTGAATCCGTTTACTGGAAATAATATTTAGTATGTACTATTGTGGTCATGTATGGATGTGAGAGCTGGACTGTGAGGGCTGGCGCCGGGGCTTTTGAACTGTGGTGTTGGAGAAGACCCGCTGAGGAGATCAGCCCTGGGACTGGGAGGGTTGGCCACCTCCGAAGAGGACTCAGGAGGGGGGATGAGATGGCTGGATGGCATCACTGACTCGATGGATGTGAGTCTGAGTGACCTCCGAGAGCTGGTGATGGATAGGGAGGCCTGGCGTGCTGCTATTCATGGGTCGCAGGTCGGACACGACTGGCGACTGGTCTGATCTGATCTGATTCATTTAGTTACTGCTCAATACATGATGAGAGTGAAAGTGAAAGTTGCTCAGTCGTGTCCTACTCTTTGCGGCCCCATGGACTATACAGTCCATGGAATCCTCCGGCCTGAATACTGGAGTGGGTAGCCTTTCCCTTCTCCAGGGGATCTTTCCAACCCAGGGATCGAACCCAGGTCTCCCGTATTGCAGGCAGATTCTTTATCAGCTGAGCCACAAGGGAAGCCCAAGGATATTGGAGTGGGTAGCCTGTCCCTTCTTCAGAGGGTCTTCCCGACCCAGAAACCAAACCGGGGTCTCCTGCATCACAGGCGGATCCTTTACCAACTGAGCTAGGAGGGAAGCCCTCAATACATGATGGCCACCAATAATACAAAGTTAACCTTAACAAGAAGGTATGCTCTCCTAAATTTCTCATTCATGTTACTTCCTGATAAAATAGGTTTGTAACTTCACTGATGAAAAAGCTGTGTGTGTGTATTTATTCTCTTGAGTATGGTCTACCTATATGCCAGGGCACAGCTCATAACTTACCATCACCCAGTTATTTGTTTATTCATTTGACAGGTTTTATTGAGTACTTGCTATCATCCAGGCCCTGTGTTAGAGTCAGTTCTCCAATTTTCCATTTTTTCATGGTCTAGCCTTCCTCCAAAGCCTGAAGGTGATTACTGTCTGGGTCATTCGTTTGGTATTTGGTATCTGCTGTCTGGCTTTGTAAATTGCTTTTTTATGAATGGCATTCTGTACTTCCCATCAGAATATGGTCCTGTCTAGAGCACGGACCTTATGTCCTTAATCTTTGAAGCCTCTATATCTACCCCATACATTGCCCTACAGATATTAGGTTCTCAATAAATGGTGTATTAATATTGATATTATGTCATCCTGGTAATTCAAAATAAAATAAGTGGATAATACGTGGGAAGTGAAATTGAATGTCTCCACACTCAGAAAAATTTCTCATGTGAACATATTAAAGCATACCCAAGGCTAAGACTAGAGGCTTATGGGACAGTCCAAGCCACAGATTAGTAATACAGGCAAACATCTGAGCAAAGCTGGCTGTGTGCCAGCTAAAGGTCAGCACCTGCAGTCTCAACTCTACCTGAAGGGGTGAATGGATCCCCAGCCCAACACCGCAATTAAGTGGGCACTGCCTGGAAAAGTATGATGGATGTGGCAATCATAGTGGCTGGGCGTGTCCCTCCCAAGAATGAACAAGCACATAATAAGCAAAATCACTCATGAGCATTAAGCTGAATAGAATTGATCCTGTATGTTGGCCCAGGAAGAGCCATCTTGCAAAGTAAGATGGATGGAAAATAAAAGTTGCCCAGCAAAGCCTTGTTTATTTCCATGCAAAATTGATGAACTGGTAAGAGTCGTGGTACTTAGTTTGAAGGTGAATGTGACACAGGATATTAAAAAAATTAATTACATAAATATCTCCAGTGCATGGAAAGCCAATATGCCAATGTGTATAGTGTCACAGCAGCTCCCTGGACCCCAGTGCAGGACTCATAGAGCACCTTCTAGGAGGCTGTTTTAGTTTTGTGGGACCAACCCCAAATCTTAGCAGCTCTACCCTCTAAGTACCAAGAACTTGACACAACTCCCTCTCACATCTTGGTAATTCTCAAACTTGATCCATCAACTGAGTCACCTCCTGCAATTTTTTTTTTTTTTTTTTTTTAAGCAGATTCTTGGACCTCATCTCTGTAGATTTTGTTTTGATTCAGAAAATCTCTAACAAAAACTTTCTGGGTAATTCTGGAAGTTGGTCGTGTTTGGGGCCTTCTGATCTAGGTCTCCTTCTTCTGCTTGGTGGTCTGCTAGGAACAGAGGCCTGGAAACGAGGTGGAGTCCCTGGTCACCCTGAGTTATGCTCAGTGATGAGTTACTGGGAAGAGAAAATCGGCAGATGTGAACAAGCAGAGAATAATGACCATGAGGAAGGAAAGCTTGGGCTGTATCTGACATCCCTAGACTGGAGAAGCAGGGCATGCCTGGCAAAAAAACAGTATCACCAAAACCACAGACACGATACTTGTAGGGGTGGAGGGGGGGTGGCGGGGGGGGGTGGCTGGGGAGCACAGGGAGTAGGGCCAGCTGCCTGGGGTGGACAAGACATACATTGGAGGAGATGGAAATAAATCTGACGTATGGATATTTAACAAGGGGCTATGTAATTCTCTTTGAAGAACAACACTCAGAGACAGTGACCCAGTGGAAAGTGTGACTTGAACCAATAATTCCCAGCCCAGTCAGAGTTATGGGACATTGTAATTGTTGGTTTGATTTCACAATGACCCACTTTCCACTCCCTATCTCTCCAAAGAGTTCATCAGAATGGCATCCAGGCCCTAAGCACGGCAAGTTTTCCCTTTGGGAGGCTTTGCAAATACTTCTTGAGAATTTCCAACTTGAAGATAAAATAACACGGGTTAAAAAAAAAAGAAAATCTAAGAAGCATATTTCCACATGGGCACACATACAGGCCTTGAGAGACATCAGTTCTCTTTACACACTTGGCAGCCACATCCATGTGGGAATACGAGAGAGGAAAACTTTCAGGAGCTGTCACCTCAGGACCAACCTCAGACCTAACAGGACTGAATGCCCCACATTGCCAGCCACGACTGAGGAAGAGTGTCCACCAGCGTGTCCTGTAGATCTATGGGGAACCAGGCGTCACGCTGAGCACTGGGAGGCAGAGTGCAGTCAGTGTCTGATCTCAAGGAGCTCACTGCTCATTAGATTGAAGGATGAGGGACTTCCCTGGAGGTCCAGCGGTTAAGAATCCACCTTCCGACCTAAATGTCCATCCACAGAGGAATGGATCAAGAAAATGTGGTCCAATGGACTATTATTCAGCCATTAGAAAGAACGAAATAATGCCATTTGCAGCTACATGGATGGACCTAGAGACCGTCATACTGAGTGAAGTAAGTCAGAGAAGGAGAAATATCATATGACGTCCCTTAGATGTGGAATCTGAAAAGAAGTGCTGCAACTGATCTTTCAAAACAGAAAGAGACTCACAGACTTAGAAAACAAACTTAGGATTGCCGGGGTGGGGGAAGGGATAGATAGGGAAGTTTGGGAAGGTCATGTACACACTGTTATATTTAAAATGGATGACCAACAGGGACCTGTTGTATAGCACATGGAGCTCTGGTCAGTGTTATGTGCCAGCATGGAAGGGAAGGGGGTATGGGGGAGAATGGATACGGGTATAGGTGTGGCTGAGTCCCTTTGCTGTAACTATCACAGCATTGTTGACTGGCTATACCCCAATAGAAAATACTAAGTTTAAAGTTTCAGAGTTAATTGAAAGAAAAAAAAAAAAAAAAGAATATACCTTCCAATGAAGGGGACAAGATTTGATCCCTGGTCAAGCAATTAACATACCACATGCCTCAGGGCAACTAAGCCCACGTGCTGCAACTACTGAACCCAGACACCTGCTGTAACTAGAGAGAAGCCTGTGCACTGTGATGAAGAGCCTGAACTCCAGCCACAACCTAAGGTCTTATGCACCACACAACTAAAACCTGATACAGCCAAAAATAAATAAATAAATAAATCTACATTAAAAAAAACCTGAAGGGTGAGTCCAAATTTGGATATGAATCTAGCGTCTTGGACAGATTCAGAAAGACCATCAGAGCTTCAAAGGGTGAATGACAGGTAGAAGAAAGGGATGAGACACTGAAGAAGGTCAAGAAGGGTCCCCGCCACTAAGTGAGGGTGATTCGTGAGCATCTTTGATTGTGGCTGTGAAGACAAGCATGGTACCAAGACTGAATAGGCAGAGGATGAGCAGGAGCCAGGAAGTAATCTCTCCCTCGCCTGTAGCATCCACAAGGATTGTCGGCATTTGCTCATTTCATGGTGGGTTTGGTTTTTAAGAGTGATGTACAGAAAACGAGAAGGCAAGAGCAAGAACAGTTCCAGCAGGTAATTGAAAGGAGCCCTAAAGAAACGTTAAATGATTCTAATTCTCTTTAAGAAAAGCAAAGCCAAAGAAGGGATTTAATAGAGCATTAAAACATAGGAGAGTTATTTAAGGAGAAAAGCACTTCTCTGTCTTAAAGTGGCTTCAGTGAGAGGAAATGGCTTCCATTTCAAGAACAGAGGTTAATGAATTTCCAAGGAAAACTTTCTGGCATGAAGGACTGCTAGAGATCAGATAACAGAGGCATGGTGAGGTCTCCTTTCTTTAGAAGAGGAAAAACAGACTTGTGTCTGGAATACAGAATTCTGGCAGGGGAAAGAAGAGGTGGGCAGATGATGGCACTCATCAAGGTCCAGCAGTTCAGGCTCTGGCATCCTACTGAAGAAAGAAGGTGAGTTGTACAATAACCACAATGGTAATCTAACCTATTGGCTTCGCTTAGTACTTGCCAGGAGCCAATTTCAACTCCAGCCATCATCTATATTAACTCCTTTCATCCTTAGGAAAAGTGAGGCAAGTGACTACAGGTATTCCTCAACTTAAGACGAGTTTGGGCATGCGTGCTAAGTCAGTTCAGTTGTGTCCAACTCTTGGCTACCCTATGGATTGCAGCCCACCAGGCTTCTCTGTTCATGGGACTCTCCAGGCAAGAATACTGGAGTGGGTTGCCCTGTCTCCTCCAGGGCATCTTCCTGACCTAGGGATCAAACCTGTGTCTCCTGTATTGCAGGCTGATTCTTTACCACTGAGCCACCGGGGAAGTTACAGCCAAACAAATCCATCTAAAGTTGAAAATATTGTAAGCTGAACATGCATTTAATACAGCTAACCTACTGAACATCATAGCTTAGCCTAGCCTACCTTAAATGTTCTCAGAACACTTCTATGAGCCTGCAGTTGGACAAAGTTATCTAACATGAAGCCCGCTTTATAATAAAGTGTTGAATGCCTCATGTAACTTACTGACTGCTGTACTGAGAGTGAAAAGCAGAATGGCTGTAAGTGTAAGTGTTTCCCCTCCTAATTACCTGGCTGACTGGGAGCTCCATCTCCCTGCTGCCACCCCATCCTCAGGGGCATATCATACTGCATATCGCTAGCCTGGAAGGAGAGCAGAATTCACAATTAGAAGTGTTCTTTCCACTGCATGCCTATTACTTTCACACCATCATAAAGTTGAAAAATCCTTAAGTCTATCGTAAGTCAGGAACCACCTGTATCTGAATATCACAGGTCAGGAACACCAGGCACGCAGAGACTACATTCCTGATTCAAGGTCATACATTAATAAGGAGCTGGGTTCTGAATGTCCCCCTCCTCCCCTCCGTGACGACCTGCATCTCCCATGTGGTTCTGATCGATCCCTTTCCCATCCCAGACTCTCTGTCCTTCTAGAAGGCAAGGAGGAGAAGGGCTTTATTTGAACTGTATTCTAGCCTTTATAAACTTTAAAGCTTGTGGTTGAGGGAAGGAATTCTTCTAAGACCTGGCCTTCTCCCAGCACCTCCCTCCTCTCTGCACGTAGTAAACACGCAGCCCCAGGACACGTGGCTGGCTCACTTCCTGGCTTAGTTCAGAATCCACTTCCGGTTATGAACCAGAGTCCAAACCCTTTATTAATTCACCTTCATGTGCCTTATTCGAAAAATTATTTACGTAAGTCAAGGTTAAAATCAATTCTTAGATTCGAGCAAACCAGCACCCCTGCCCCACCAGGCCACCAAAGGACTTTAAGGTGTATCCACTCACTGTGAACCAGATGCTGAGGGGAACCCAGCCCTCAGCCAGTCTTAGGTACAGCCAGACAAATTGAGCAAAAGAACAAAATACCCCTGTTTTGGTGTCATTTCAGAGGTGTGAAAGTTGGCCCTTAATCCACCAAAAGAAGGCTATTTTCAGGCTGTGGATGAGATAGGAAAGAAGGAAGAAGTGATGAAAAAGAACTTTGCCCCTCAACAACTGATTAAGCCAGTTTTCTCCAAGCAAAAATAAATGGAAAAATTGATAATAGGTTACACGGCTTTGGGTGATAGTTTCCATGGTTTTCAGGGCTTCCCTGTGGCTCAGACAGTAAAGGATCCACCAGCAATGCAGGAGACCTGGGTTCAATCCCTGGATTGGGAAGAACACTTGGAAAATGGAATGGCTACCCACTCCAGTATCCTGGCCCGGAGAATCCCATGGATCGAGTAGCCTGGCGGCTGCAGTCCATGGGGTCGCAAAGAGTAGGACAAGACTGAGCGACTTTCAGTTTCAGTTTCAATAGCTTTCTGGATAGTTCTTGAAATAGAGATCTTGAGACACAAATGTCTAGATTTTCTTAACTTGGACCACAATAATCTGAGTCCAAGTGTATTTGTAATTATCTATAGTTCAGAGGGTTTTATTTCTGATGTGACCTCTACCCCAAGGAAAACCATTCATTGCTTGCAAACATTTGGTATCTGGGGTTTCCATCTCTGTACCCTCACCCTGATTAGGTTTGCTTCTTGTGGGAATTCAACCTTCAGCTCTAACTTCAGGAAAATGAGTGAGAAAGATCATGGCCTGACTTCCCCATCTCTGTTCAGCAGGGCAGTATTAGTCTTGTCGTTGGAGGTCCCTCAAGTTCAAGACCCTGCCTGAAGGATAAGCAAGACCACTTGTGATTCCAAATGAAGCCTGCAGCAGAGGGAGGCTGGACCGCTTGGCTCAGCTGGCACACGGGCCCACCTACCCTTCATACCAGTAAAACCAGTCCCTCACACCCTAGTGTAAATCATCTCAGAGTGGGCCAGCCACGTGCCTCCCCAGCCCCCTATTCAGAGATGGGCCAGAGTCCAGTGACTTCAGGCCACACATTAGAGGAAGGGGGCCGCCAGGCAGGTCTGAGGGGATGGTGAGGGCTGGGGTTCACTGTCTTTCACCTCATGCCATCATCACATAAGCCTTGGGTTCAGCTCCTAATAACTGAACAAAATGGGGTGGACAGCAGAAATGGTGTTGGGAAAGCTGAGAAGAGGAGCAGATGATGTGGTCAATTGATGTGACCCTCTGTCACAGCATTTTTAACTTTTGGTGGGCACCAATGTTTTGAGAATCAATGAAATTATACAGCCCTTCTTAAAAAAAAAAAAAAAGAAAAAGACCACACCACACGTATCCACAATATCTCACACACAGTTTAAAGGGGTTTTCGTGGATTCCCTGAAGCCCAGCTTTGGACTTGGACAAAAAACTCCATGACAAATCCCTACCCCCACAACATGGCCAGGCACACCGTCCCCATGAAGATAGGCAGAGGGTTGGGGCTGCCCAGTCAGCTACCCTCTTTCCTTAGATGCTTGCTTTTAAGGCTTGCAGTCCTGGGGGAAATAGAATACTCTGGTTCTTGTGAACAGACCTACCTGGGGTTCCAATTCACAGTTAATTAACTGTGTGACTTTATCCAAGAGACTTAACCTCTGTGAATCTGGGTTCTCTCATGTGAAAAATGGGGATAACAGCAGTGTCTTCCGTGTGGGATCATCTGAAGAGTAAATAAGAAAGTGTACACACACACATACACACACGTGCACTGCTTGGCACAGTTCTTAGCACACTAAGTGCTCAGAATATATTAGCCAGGAGCAGCTTCTGTCAAAAGTCATACCATCTACACAGGGTCAGGGCTTGGGAAGAAGGGACTGTCAGTGGCAGCCCCCAGAGGTGACAGGAGCCATGGGACTGACTCTGGGGGCAGGTGTCCAACCCATCCCAGACCCCCAGGACTGTTCTAGGAGGCGGCAGAGAAGGTGAACCTGAGATGGGGTATGTAAGGAAACCTCAAATCCTGGTGCCATTTTATATAAGTGAAAATGTTATATAAGCAACACGGAGCAGCTGTCTGACCAATAATATACACCAACACAGTAAAAATACCTGAGAAACTTACTCAGCTCCACTGTGCAGTTTTCTGGGAGAGGAGATGATAAGGAAAGGTGTTTTGGAATTAGATTCTTCCCCACATCGCAGTGGCTGCATCTCATGTCTGACACTGCACTGCTGTGGGGCCAGAGGGACCATCACGAAACCTCAGGCACCCGGGAGATCCCAGATTAACCACGAAGGGTTTTTCTTTAGGCACAGCCCACTGTATTCTATTTAAAAGCATTTCCTTGACAGCACCCATCACAGCCATTCACGTGTCTCCCATCATCTCTTTGTTTGTCAGTCACATGTCAGGGTGTTCAGGGAGGTGATGGTGGAGGGAGACAGAGGAGAGAGGTGGGAGGCAGGGGTGGGGGGACCAATGTGGCTTTGGAGAAGCAAAGGAGACAGAGCATCCTTCCCACCTGGGACTTTGTGTACAGAATGCTCACTTCCTAAATTCAGGGCTAGTTACAAGTTTGTACCTCTGGTTTTCTGGATGCACATTTGGCCACGACAGCCTTGAACCATCCATCCCTGTAAGACAGTTCCAGGCCGGACCAAACTCATCTGCCTTCTTGGGAGCAAAATCGTTCATCCTGGCTGTCAGCAGGACCCTGGGATGAGGCCGAGTCCCGGCTGTGCCAATGTCTGGGCTGCGGAAAGTGCCTCCTGCCGACGGCACACACAGTTCCCTCAGGGGGTAGAGGCAGGTGGCAGGTGGCTTGAACTTCATGGAGGAGCGGGGCAATCATTCATCAAAAACATGCTTTTTTTTTTTCTTTTCCTGGAGCCTTCGCTGTAAAGCTGCTCTGTGCAATCTATTGTCCTGCCTTGAAAATAACCATGGGACAAAATCAGCCAGGGAGGGAGTACAAAGGCTGCTCAGCACTGCCTGAGCCTAACCGCAGACCCCTGTCCCCCGGCTGATGGTCACTCGGCAGGACGGTCACACTTGGTCCCCAGCCAGAGGAAAGGTGACTGAACATTCCAGCTGTTGGTTTGCAAATGACTCTGTGTGGATGCACCCTTTGCAGTAGGCTCAGATGATCCTTGTGGACCTAGGGACAGTGGAAACAGGGCCAAGTTTCATCCTGAGACGCCCTGCAGTCTGATGGTGAGCCCTCCCTCACCACTAGTCGCTGGGGACAGGGTCGGCAGGCGAGGCCACAGACCTGGGAGCTGCTTTGCACCAGGAGGCTGGAAAGAGGCTGCACTGAGGCCCCCGGACGCTGGGGCAGAAGGAGTAAACACTTGGCCAGGAAAAAGGTGGGGCCCTCATTGTGAGCTCAGGAAAGGCCGCTGGGCTTTGAAGCGAGGCAAGCAGCCTGCGTCCTCCCTTCTCAGGGCAGAGGCTGACTTCTGTCCAAAATGCGGGTCTGAGACCCGCAGGCCACAAGGGCTGGCAATGAAGCCCTCCAGGAAGGCAGACTGTGTAGACGTGGGTGGCTGTATAGACGAAGAGGGGGACAACTGTAGAGACGGGTGGGAGCTGAGGAACTCAGGAAGTGTCCTTGTTGACCAAGGCAAGGACATTGCACAGACACATATGCACACATTATCTATACCACACAGACACATTACTCATACCATACACACTACACACACACCCCACACACACTACACATACATGACACATATCACACTCACCACACACACACACCCACACATAGACACACACTATAGACACGAGTACGCACTATACTATATACACCACACATAGACACACTACACACACCACAGACACACAAATAATAGACACACCATACAGACAGACAGACACAGACACACGTGCAGGCCGAGGCCTACTTTGGAGAAACAGGTGCTCTAGGGGTGCAAAGAGTCGGACACGACTGAGCGACTGATCTGATCTGATCTGAGGGGTGAAATGCCCCAGAGCAGGCAAACCCCCGGGAGCAGCCACACGAAGCCCTCAGAGGGGGCGAATTTCCCGGGAAGTCCCCCGGACCTGGCTCCTGTCAGCCCCACACAGGCTCTGAGCAGCCAGCCTCCAGCAGCTGGAGGCAGGGGTCACAGCACGAAAGCGACGGGGGGCCGGGGTGGGGACGGTGGGTAGTGACCAGGCCCCCGGAACATGTGTTCCATCACCTGGGCTGATGAGGGAACAGAACGCTGTAAAGTGGAAGGACCTGGGAAGACGGAGGACACACGGAGAATGTTCGGTTTCAAAAGTTGTTTTATTGTTTGCAGAGCTTGTCCCTCAGCCTCTGACCCCGTGGTGAGCGGGTTCTGCCATCGTCACTTTGCAGACGGAGGAAGGAGGGCACGTGCAGCAAAAGCAGGGCTTGAACAGGTCTGCTGACTCCAGAGCCCAAGTTCTCCACCCCTGAACCACACTGCGGTGGTGTTGGGAGATTTAATTGTCCTTGGGAGAAAGATCCCTGACAGAATGGACCAGTGGGGTGGAGGGCGTGAGGTGGAGAGGATGTATGTGGGTAAAATTTGTTTCTGATTCAATCTGATACAAAATTTTTAAATAGGTTATTGTACCTGGAGCTGCAAAATAAAAAGTTTTTTTTTTCTTGAAATGCCAGGCACAACTGCCTAGCAACAACTGCCTTTGTCAGATCAGATCAGTCGCTCAGTCGTGTCTGACTCTTTGCGACCCCATGAACTGCAGCACGCCAGGCCTCCCTGTCCATCACCAGCTCCCGGAGGTCACTCAGACTTGCATCCATCGAGTCAGTGATGCCATCCAGCCATCTCATCCTCTGTCGTCCCCTTCTCCTCCTGCCCTCAATCCCTCCCAGCATCAGAGTCTTCTCCAATGAGTCAACTCTTCGCATGAGGTGGCCAAAATACTGGAGTTTCAGCTTTAGCATCATTCCTTCTAAAGAAATTCCAGGATTGATCTCCTTCAGAATGGACTGGGTGGATCTTCTTGTAGTCCAAGGGACTCTTAAGAGTCTTCTCCAACACCACAGTTCAAAAGCATCAATTCTTCGGCGCTCAGCCTTCTTCACAGAAGCAGAAGATATTAAGAAGAGGTGGCAAGAATACACAGAAGAACTGTACAAAAAAGAGCTTCAAGACCTAGATAATCATGATGATGTGATCACTGACCTAGAGCCAGACATCTTGGAATGTGAAGTCAAATGGGCCTTAGAAAACATCACTACGAACAAAGCTAGTGGAGGTGATGGAATTCCAGTGGAGCTATTCCAAGTCCTGAATGATGATGCTGTGAAAGTGCTACACTCAATATGCCAGCAAATTTGGAAAACTCAGCAGTGGCCACAAGATTGGAAAAGGTCAGTTTTCATCCCAATCCCAAAGAAAGGCAATGCCAAGGAGTGCTCAAACTACCGAACAATTGCACTCATCTCACATGCTAGTAAAGTAATGCTCAAAATTCTCCAAGCCAGGCTTCAGCAATATGTGAACCGTGAACTTCCTGATGTTCAAGCTGGTTTTAGAAAAGGCAGAGGAACCAGAGATCAAATTGCCAACATCCGCTGGATCATGGAAAAAGCAAGAGAGTTCCAGAAAAACATCTATTTCTGCTTTATTGACTATGCCAAAGCCTTTGACTGTGTGGATCACAATAAACTATGGAAAATTCTGAAAGAGATGGGAATACCAGACCACCTGATCTGCCTCTTGAGAAATCTGTATGCAGGTCAGGAAGCAACAGTTAGAACTGGTCATGGAACAACAGACTGGTTCCAAATAGGAAAAGGAGTACGTCAAGGCTGCATATTGTCACCATGTTTATTTAACTTATATGTAGAGTACATCATGAGAAATGCTGGACTGGAAGAAACACAAGTTGGAATCAAGATTGCCGGGAGAAATATCAATAACCTCAGATATGCAGATGACACCACTCTTATGGCAGAAAGTGAAGAGGGGCTAAAAAGCCTCTTGATGAAAGTGAAAGTGGAGAGTGAAAAGGTTGGCTTAAAGCTCAACATTCAGAAAATGAAGATCATGGCATCTGGTCCCATCACTGCATGGGAAATAGATGGAGAAACAGTGGAAACAGTGTCAGACTTTCTTTTTCTGGGCTCCAAAATCACTGCAGATGGTGACTGCAGCCATGAAATTAAAAGACGCTTGCTCCTTGGAAGGAAGGTTATGACCAACCTAGATAGCATATTCAAAAGCAGAGACATTACTTTACCAACAACTGCCTTTGTATCTAGAGGTAAAAACCTAAGTACAGAGCTGAATTTACCCTGAGGCCCTCAGGGCTGCCTCAGGGAGGGTGTGTGCCTAAAAAAATATCCTTTTGTTGGAAGATCAACAGAATGGTTTTTAACTCTTAAAAAACTCAAACCCTGGGGTATCGGAAAGCTGCCCATGAAAATATCTTGTCCTAAATGGATTCTCCTTGCTGTTACTGTGGTTGCCCCATGAGCCCGAAGCCCACAGGACACACCTGTGTGACACGCTTCAGTTCACCCTTGGCATGTAGTGGCTCCATCTCCTCCACCCTCATCCTGAGGCTGGTGACTTTGGTGAGGACAACTCTGTGAGTCACTAGGATTGGATGCTAGAGGTAGTCTCTGGCTAATGCCGTGTGTGTGTTTTCTACACCCTGTCTCCCACAGACTTCACACTCAGCTGTAGAAAGTGACAAGGCCACATTGATCACAGACACCAAGGCAGGACCAAATTCGGACTTCCTTAAAAATTAAGTCAATGGAAGAAGAATCTCCAAAGAGGGACAGGATTACTGCTGCAAACTTGATGCCTGCCCCCCTGAAATCATCTTCTTTTTAGGGCTCTTTCAGGCCAATCCACAACTGGGTATTGTTTTTGCTTTGGCTCCATCCCTTCATTCTTTCTGGAGTTATTTCTCCACTGATCTCCAGTAGCATATTGGGCACCTACCGACCTGGGGAGTTCCTCTCTCAGTATCCTATCATTTTGCCTTTTCATTCTGTTCATGGGGTTCTCAAGGCAAGAATACTGAAGTGGTTTGCCATTCCTTCTCCAGTGGACCGCATTCTGTCAGACCTCTCCACTATGACCTGCACATCTTGGGTGGCATCACAGGGCATGGCTTAGTTTCATTGAGTTAGACCAGGCTGTGGTCTGTGTGATTAGATTGACTAGTTTTCTGTTATTATGGTTTGAGAGTGTCTGCCCTCTGATGCCGTCTCGCAACACTTACTGTCTTACTTGGGTTTCTCTTACCTTGGACATGGAGTATCAACAGCAATATTGCATCAGATCAGATCAGATCAGATCAAATCAGTCGCTCAGTCGTGTCCGACTCTTTGCGACCCCATGAACCGCAGCATGCCAGACCTCCCTGTCCATCACCAGCTCCCGGAGGTCACCCAGACTCATACCCATCGAGTCAGTGATGCCATCCAGCCATCTCATCCTCTGTCGTCCCCTTCTCCTCCTGCCCTCAATCCCTCCCAGCATCAGAGTCTTCTCCAATGAGTCAACTCTTCGCATGAGGTGGCCAAAATCCTGGAGTTTCAGCTTTAGCATCATTCCTTCTAAAGAAATTCCAGGATTGATCTCCTTCAGAATGGACTGGTTGGATCTTCTTGCAGTCCAAGGGACTCTCAAGAGTCTTCTCCAACACCACAGTTCAAAAGCATCAATTCTTTGGCGCTCAGCCTTCTTCACAGTCCAGCTCTCACATCCATACATGACCACAGGAAAGACCATAGCCTTGACTAGGCAAACCTTTGTTGGTAAAGTAATGTCTCTGCTTTTGAATATGCTATCTAGGTTGGTCATAACTTTCCTTCCAAGGAGTAAGTGTCTTTTAATTTCATGGCGGCAGTCACCATCTGCAGTGATTTTGGAGCCCAGAAAAAGAAAGTCTGACACTGTTTCCACTGTTTCCCCATCTATTTCCCATGTAGTGATGGGACCAGATGCCATGATCTTCGTTTTCTGAATGTTGAGCTTTAAGCCAACCTTTTCACTCTCCACTTTCACTTTCATCAAGAGGCTTTTTAGCCCCTCTTCACTTTCTGCCAATATTGCATAGGAACCTGGAATGTTAGGTCCATGAATCAAGGCAAATTGGAAGTGGTCAAACAGGAGATGGCAAGAGTGAACGTCGACATTCTAGGAATCAGCAAACTAAAATGGACTGAAATGGGTGAATTTAACTCAGATGACCATTATATCTACTACTGCAGGCAGGAATCCTTTAGAAGAAATGGAGTAGCCATTGTGGTCAACAAAAGAGTCTGAAATGCAGTACTTGGATGCAATCTCAAAAATGACAGAATGATCTCTGTTCGTTTCCAAGGCAAACCATTCAATATCACAGTAATCCAAGGCTATGCCCCAACCAGTAATGCTGAAGAAGCTGAAGTTGAATGGTTCTATGAAGACCTACAAGACATTTTAGAGCTAACACCCAAAAGAGATGTCCTTTTCATTATAGGGGACTGGAATGCAAAAGTAGGAAGTCAAGAAACACCTGAAGTAACAGGCAAATTTGGCCTTGGAATACGGAATGAAGCAGGGCAAAGGCTAATAGAGTTTTGCCAAGAGAACGCACTGGTCATAGCAAATACCCTCTTCCAACAACACAAGAGAAGACTCTACACATGGACATCACCAGATCGTCAACACCAAAATCAGATTGATTATATTCTTTGCAGCCAAAGATGGAGAAGCTCTATACAGTTAACAAAAACAAGACTGGGAGCTGACTGGTTCAGATCATGAACTCCTTATTGCCAAATTCAGACTTAAATTGAAGAAAGTAGGGAAAACCACTAGATCATTCAGGTATGACCTAAATCAAATCCCTTATGATTATACAGTGGAAGTGAGAAATAGATTTAAGGGACTAGATCTGATAGATAGAGTGCCTGATGAACTATGGAATGAGGTTCATGACATTGTACAGGAGACAGGGATCAAGACCATCCCCATGGAAAAGAAATGCAAAAAAGCAAAATGGCTGTCTGAGGAGGCCTTACAAATAGCTGTGAAAAGAAGAGAAGTGAAAAGCAAAGGAGAAAAGGAAAGATATAAGCATCTGAATGCAGAGTTCCAAAGAATAGCAAGGAGAGATAACAAAGACTTCCTCAGTGATCAATGCAAAGAAACAGAGGAAAACAACAGAATGGGAAAGACTAGAGATCTCTTCAAGAAAATTAGAGATACCAAGGGAACATTTCAAGCAAAGATGGGCTCAATAAAGGACAGAAATGGTATGGACCTAACAGAAGCAGAAGATATTAAGAACAGGTGGCAAGAATACACAGAACAACTGTACAAAAAAGATCTTCATGACCAAGATAATTACGATGGTGTGATCACTGACCTAGAGCCAGACATCCTGGAATGTGAAGTCAAGTGGGCTTTAGAAAGCATCACTATGAACAAAGCAAGTGGAGGTAATAGAATTCCAGTTGAGCTCTTTCAAATCCTGAAAGATGATGCTGTGCAAGTGCTGCACTCAATATGCCAGCAAATTTGGAAAACTCAGCAGTGGCCAAGGACTGGAAAAGGTCAGTTTTCATTCCAATCCCAAAGAAAGGCAATGCCAAAGAATGCTCAAACTACTGCACAATTGCACTCATCTCACACGCTAGTAAAGTAATGCTCAAAATTCTCCAAGCCAGGCTTCAGCAATATGTGAACCATGAACTTCCAGATGTTCAGGCTGGTTTTAGAAAAGGCAGAGGAACCAGAGATCAAATTGCCAACATCTGCTGGATCATTATCGAAAAAGCAAGAGAGTTCCAGAAAAACATCTATTTCTGCTTTATTGACTATGCCAAAGCCTTTGATTGTATGGATCACCATAAACTGGAAAATTCTGAAAGAGATGGGAGTACCAGACCACCTGACCTGCCTCTTGAGAAACCTGTATGCAGGTCAGAGAGCAACAGTTAGAACTGGTCATGGAACAACAGACTGGTTCCAAATAGGAAAAGGAGTACGTCAAGGCTGTATATTGTCACCCTGCTTATTTAACTTCTATGCAGAGTACATCATGAGAAACACTGGGCTGGAAGAAGCACAAGCTGGAATCAAGATTGCTGGGAGAAATATCAATAACCTCAGATATGCAGATGACACCACCCTTATGGCAGAAAGTGAAGAGGAACTAAAAAGCCTCTTGATGAAAGTGAAAGAGGAGAGTGGAAAAGTTGGCTTAAAGCTCAACATTCAGAAAACGAAGCTCATGGCATCTGATCCCATCACTTCATGGGAAATATATGGGGAAATAGTGGAAACAGTGTCAGACTTTATTTTGGGGGGCTCCAAAATCAGTGCAGATGGTGACTGCAGCCATGAAATTAAAAGACATCCTAACTAGGACTGGCCAGCCAAATAAGAATCTGTTCAGCCAGTCAAATATACTGCCCCTCCTAGAAGAATACTTCACATTTCGGATTCTCCTTTTGGGGATTCAACAGTCTAATTCCCATGGAAAACACAACACTGACTTAGTGAGCCAAGTGGGTTGGGACACAAGGATTGGGTAGGTTCCCCTATCCCGGGCCCACGACGCCACAGAGAAGAGCAAGAGTAGATACCAAAACCCTCCAGACCACCTTCAGGTGTGGGAGATTCTGTATCTTCCTGCATTGATAGATGATGTTGGTACAGTCCCCCAAGCAAGACCCTACTTTGTATTTTTTGTTGTTGCTTTGCTTTTGGTTATCCATTTTAATTTTTTAGGCTTTTTGTTTTAAATTGGAGTATAATTGCTTTACAGTGTCGTGTTAGTTTCTGCTATACATAAAGTGAATCAGCCATATGTATACATATTTCCACTCCCTCTTGGGGCCACACCCCTTCACCCATCCCACCTGTCAAGGCCATCACAGAGCACCGAGCTGAGCTCCTGTGCTATACAGCAGCTTCCCACTAGCTACTTACTTTACACATGGTAGTAAATCCTAATCATGGTAGTAAACCCCACATGTCAATCCCAATCACCACATTTGTACCACCTTCCCCTTCCCCACTATGTCCATATGTCCATTCTATACATCTGCATCTCTATTCCTGCCCTGGAAGTAGGTTCATCTATACCATTTTTATAGATTCCACATATATTTATGCTGCTGCTGCTGCTCAGTCACTTCAGGTCATGTCCGACTCTGTGTGACCCCACAGACGGCAACCCACCAGGCTTCCCCATCCCTGGGATTCTCCAGGCAAGAACACTGGAGTGGGTTGCCATTTCCTTTTCCAATGCATGAAAGTGAAAAGGGAAAGTGAAGTTGCTCAGTCGTGTCCGACTCTAGTGACCCCATGGACTGCAGCCTACCAGGCTCCTCCGTCCATGGGATTTTCCAGGCAAGAGTACTGGAGTGGGGTGCCATTGCCTTCTCCGATATATTTATAAGTGCTACTATATGATATTTGTTTTTCTCTGTCTGGCATACTTCACTCTTTATCAGACTCTGGTCCATCCACATCTCTACAAATGACCTAATTTTGTTCCTTTTTATGGCTGAGTAATACTCCATGGTATATATGTACCATATCTTCTTTATCCATTCATCTGTTATTGGACATTTATGCTGTTTCCATGTCCTGGTTATTGTAAATATTGCTGCAATGAACTCAACATCACTAATTATTAGAGAAAGGCAAATCAAAACTACAATGAGGTATCACCTCACACAGGTCAGAATGGCCATCATCAAAAAGATCTACAAACAATAAATGCTGGAAAGGCTGTGGAGAAAATGGAACCCTCTCTTACTGTTGGCACGAATATGAATTGATACAGCCACTGGAAAGTATAGAGAGGTTCCTTAAAAAAATAAAAGTAGAGTTGCCTATGACCCAGCAGTCCCACCCCTGAGTATGTATATACTCTTGAGAAAACCATAATTCAAAATGACACATATACCCCAATGTTCAAGACTCAGCTTTGGAGACTGTCACTTCTATTTTATCTGCTTCCCAAAGGGAAGTAATCGGTAATGAAATATCTAGTCAATTTTATCAACAAAGGATCTATTTTGAATGCCAAATCAACACATACCCACACTCTACCATGTTTTTCCAGGATGCATGTCTGCTTGTCACCAATATTACTGCCAAAAAAATGTTTATAGATTTGTATGATTTTGTAGGGCGGGGATGTTTCTTGGCTTAGCAAAGTTAACATATGTGCAGAACCCTGAAAGGAACTCTGCTTTTTTAATTTAATTTTTATTCTATATCGAAGTAGAGTCGATTTACAAGACTGTGCTAGTTTCAGGCTTACAGCACAGTGATTCAGTTATGCACACATATAAGTATCTATGGCACCCCACTCCAGTACTCTTGCCTGGAAAATCCCATGGACGGAGGAGCCTGGTGGGCTGTAGTCCATGGGGTCGCTGGGAGTCGGACACGACTGAGCGACTTCACTTTCCCTTTTCACTTTCATGCATTGGAGAGGGAAATGGCAACCCACTCCAGTGTTCTTGCCTGGAGAATCCCAGGGACGGGGGAGCCTGATAGGCTACCGTCTATGGGGTCACACAGAGTCGGACACGACTGAATTAACTTAGCATAGCATAGCGTAAGTATCTATTCTTTTTCAGAATCTTTCCCCATATACCCCAGAGGTTATTACACAATAGCAAGTAGAGTTCCCTGTGCTCTACAGTGGGCCCTGGTGTAGATTTTTGGTTGAGACCATGCCATCATCACCTGCCAAGTGCTTCTGAAGCTAATTCAGCACCTTGGGGAGGAAAAGGCAGGATGGAGGCTGCTGGGCACAGGGACTTCTGTGTTCTTAGCCTATGCGCTCTTGCTGAGCTTCTGGAGCACATCCACTTAGTCACTGAGTAGTGTTCGTCTCTTTGTAACACTCGGACTGTAGCCTACCAGGCTCCTTTGTCCATAGAATTTTTCAGGCAAGAATACTGGAGTGGGTTGCCATTTCCTTCTCCGGGGATCTTCCTAACCCAGGGAGTGAATCCTCATCTCCTATGTCTCCTGCATTGAAGATGGATTCTTCACCCGCTGAGCCACTAGGGAAGCCCACCAGGGACTTAGAGTCCCTGGTGGCTCAGATGGTAAAGAGTCTGCCTGCAATGTCGGAGACTCCAGGAAGTCAAGGAGTCGCTAAGATCCCCTGGAGAAGAAAATGGCAATCCACTCCAGTATTACTGCCTGGAAAATGCCATGGACTCAGGAGCCTGGGGGCTACAGTCCATGGGGTTGCTAAGAGTCAGACACGACTGAGCAACTTTCTTTTTTCACCAGGTATCTAATCTTGGGCAGAGGGTGCCTAAAAGGCCACATGTATTATCCCTTTGGCAGGACCACCCTATATCAGATGCACCATCATCATGTTCTTTAAGATCTCCAGAGAAAGAATCCACGCCTTCATCTCCTCCCTCTAATGATACAAAAGAGGAGGCTCTGGGATATAGTCTGCTGGTTCCCCTCCCCTCCGTTATGGTACTACTAATTCTATACAAGATGCTATTGAATCAATCAGGGTTCCTGGTGGCAAGTAAGAGAAACTGGCTCTTGGAAGCACTAAGGTATTAAGAGGAAATTATGTGAGACTCTTAGAATTGGTAGGAAGCTGGAATAATAGGTCTGGGATGGAAAGAACTATGAGCAACCTGGAGAGGAGGGTCATAATTCATAGAACAAGGCAACAGTCTTGTTGCCAGGGTAATGTGATCAAGCTATCACTGTGACAGTCACAGGAACCAATGGGATGAATCCAACCTCTGAAACCCCTCTTTCCCTGTCACCTGAACAGATTTTAAAGTCTCTAAGAACAAGCATCTGATCATTCAAGCTGAGATCACTGGCCCAATCTGACTATAGTAAGAGGCAGAGGGAGGAAGTACTGGGCTCCCTTGGCCTCTGCCAACCTTAGTGGGGAGAGGCAGAGAAAGGCGGGAAGCAGGGGCCAAAAAAAAAAAAAAAAAATGCTCAACAGGAGGATGTAATTCCCAATAAGAATACTGAGTGTCTTTTGGGAAGGAAAATGGATACATTATAGCTGATAATAGCAAGATACAGTCCTTTCCCTAGAAGGATGTAGGTATTGAACATTGTGGTTGTGGTTTCAATGAATCTTGGCTTGAGCACCGTGAATTCACTGAAGATATTCGTGGTCTTACCAAGTTTGATTTCTATGAGCTCTGGTTGCAGCATTTCCTCCTCACACACTTTCCCTACATTTCTCAAGGCTTCAGGCCAAGAATTAGTATGTTCAAGAATTAGTGATCCTCCACTGCATCACCCAAGCTGCCTTGCAAACGCTGGCCAATGTTTTGTACTTGGACATATTTTTCACTATTCATTTCTGAGCTTTGCTTTTTACAAGGTGCATTGATTTCTAAAGCATTTATCAACCTAGATCCTATGAGTGCCTTGAAACAGAAAAATAAGGAATGTTCTGTGGCCAAAACTGAATCAAACCACTAGTGAGTAGGAAACTGACACATCACCATGAAATCTTACCACCAAAGAATCCTCATCACCAAAAGGAGGACCAGTGGGCCACACTTGAGGACAGTGTCTTCCACTTCTCAGGGACCAAATGAAGACATATTTCATGCTCTGAAAGCCACCGAGAAAGAAAGAAAACATACTGCCAAACAATGAGACAATGCTTTCTTGTCATGAAAAATTTTTATCTTACTTGTCTTACAAGAGTTGTTTTAGTCTTACTTAGACATTGGTTGTATAACATACATGCATCTATAAAAAGGAAAACACAAGAGAAATAAATTAGAAACATCTTCACATTCATACTCTTCCAAATGGCTTTTTAACTCAGAGTTGCTGAAAGCTGTGTTTTACCACATAAACTCTCCTCTGTGCCATGAAGAGTTTAATGCTACAGTGCATCTTAAAAGAATCCATCAAAGAGCTGTAAGCCAACAGTCCTGATCTCCTAAGCTGACTCCACAATTATTAGAGCTTGCTTTCTTTTTAATTGTCTTTTAATAATTGTTAAATCCATCTAATACATCCTCTTTTCCTCTCCTTCACCCCCACCAAGGAATCTGGCCCCCAAGGACTAGGGGGTCACTGTCCCTGGGACTGTCCCAGGCTGTTGCCACCCATGCTGCTGACTTTGATGTCAGTATCTTCAAAGCTGAAGCAGTGACAACAGGTAACACCTGGCCATAGTGATCACAAAACACTGATTGCAAGATATAGGATTTTAGAAGTTTTAAAATATACAATAAAAATGTATCTATTTTGGAATTGATTAAACATGAGATGCAAAGATGCTCTTTAGGGGGACTTCCTAGGCAGTCCAGTAGTTAGGACTCTGTGTTTCTACTGCAGAGGACACAGGTTCGATCCCTGGTTAGGGAATTTTTAATAAGATCTCACAGGGTATGCAACCTGGCTGAAATAAATAAAAATCTAAATAAATAAGTTCTGATTAGTATTATTGTTTTAAAAAAGAATTTTTTAAAAGGTGCTCTTTAAATTCAGAAATGCTACAAAATGAGTTATTATTGTTGCCTTATAACAGCAAGTTACACTCAACTTGGGTGTAACCAAGTGTGACTTGTTACATACCCAAGTCACTCAAGTTGTGGGTGGCAGGAATGCATGTTTTTATAGTGCCATCTTGACTCTGTTGTTTCTTTTAATTTAATTTAAATTTTATATTAGAGTATAGTTGATGTACAATGTTGTGTTAGTTTCAAGTGTACAGCAAAGTAGCAAAGTGATTTAGTTATACGTATATGTATCTTATTTTTTCAGATTCTTTTCCCATATAGGTTATTACAGAGTTATACAGTGAGTCCTTGTTGGTTATCTATTAGTACTGTGTATATTTTAATCCCAATTTCCTAATCTATTTCTCCCCACACCTTTCCCCTTTGGTAGCCATAAACTGGTTTCAACTCCATTTTTTTGAGAGTTTGACATCCATACGTATTCTGCAGCTCTCATCACATCATTCATTACATGTCCAGTTTTGTACATTACCAGGAAATGTAGCCAGTGGACACTCACCTTCTCCAATCTCCATCCTTTTGCTCGTCCTGCCTTGAAGTCTAACTGTATCCCTTACCTTCCTCCTTCCCTGAGCTTACTTTCACCCTGAGGGGATGTGGTGGGGACAGTCAAGGCTAGGTTAAGGCTGCCTTGATTTGAAAAGCTGAGTTGAGTGAGCAGGTGGGCTTTGTGTGTCAGTGGGCACTGGGGCTGGGAAAGGACCATAGTCTGGCTCCTAAATGGAAAGTTTCGGTTTAGGAAGAACATGACAACTACAGATCAAAAAATAAGCTAGAGCAGAGGTGATCGAATCGAGATCCAGGGTGTCAGAACATGGATGATCTTGAGTACAGTTGAACCAGAGTTTAGGTGGTTGAAGCAAAACCACAGAGTAGGCAGATAGCACTGGCCAGGAACACGTGGGAGTCCAGAGAGTTAAGCAAATTAAGCTACAGGCAGCACCAGTGATCTGAGTACAATAGATCAGCGGGTCTTGGTTAGACTTCATGTACACTTCCGGCCAGGGCAGATGTTGGGCAGGGCCCAGGTCTACAGAAATGAACAGGAGATGAAAAACAGCTGGAAAAGGTGAAGAGTGCTGGGCCTGCGGTGGAGTCTGATTATTCCCAGGGCACGGGTGGGGTTGACACAGGATCCTTTGAGCATCTTGGTGCAGTGAAGAGTGCCTTCTCTGGCTTCTTTTCTGAGGTTATTCCCTGGAGTCACCCTGACCATCCTCAGCGGGAGGTCTAAGTTCCAGATGTAGAAACACCCCTGCATATGTTTTCATCTGATGTTGTTGAACCCAATAAAAGATGATGACAACTTGAAACAAAAATGAAACTTTCTTGAAGGCAAGGCCACCCCACCTCCACATGCGCAGCTGGAGTTTCCTGCTAACGTGATGCTGGCGTATATAGAGGTTCTGGCCAACTAACAAAACAATTTGCTCATGATGGTGGCTTAATGACAAAGCGGAAATCTCTTATGGACTGCTGGGGCAGCAAAAGTGTCCAAAGAACACAGCTTTTGTATTATCTTAGCCACAGGGAAGAGGGATACCTTTATTTTCCACTGTGAATGTTCCAAAGATGACAAACTGCAGGAAATCCCAGGCCTATATATATATACATTTCTACTGCTGGGCCTATTCAGTCTTAATCAAGGCCTACATCATCCATGAGCTTATCCACACTGGAAAAGAAGAAAAACAAAACCCAACTTGCAAAGGCCGGTACAACCCGCTTTTGACAGCAATTCCCAGGACTGTCCGGGAGATAGGAAGCTTAGGAAATGTTTGTACAAGAGACCGCAGGGCAGTGAGCAAGCAGGAAGCTTAGCGTTTCAGGGATTGTGTTTTTTCGAAGCTTAGTATAGTTCACTTTGATTCGCCCTTGATCTGATCAAAGGTAAAGTGTTGGGGTCTGTAAGTCAATCGTCTTTAGAAGTTGAGGATAAAAGACACAATGTAGTGATATTGCACAATTGAGTATCTTCTGGTCTCTTATTAAGTAAAATCCGCAAACCAAAAATCATCTTCACAACAGACCAGAATAAGTTCATGATGTTATTAATAATTTCCTTGAGAGTGTCCACTTTTGCCTGGTGGGATGGTCACCCCCTTGAATACACCACATGATTTGACTCCATCTTTGCAAGGGCTCCTGGAGAGAGAGTCTCCTGCCGGCCTTGAAGAAATGAGGTGCCTTGTTGAGAGGCAGCCACATGGCCAGAGACTGGGCAGCTTCCAGGATGGACAGCAGCCCCCCACTGACAGTCAGCAAAAAATGGGGGCCTCAGGCCTAAAACCTCAAGGAACTGAATTTTGCAACAGGGCCCAGAGCTCCAGAATGGAAAGGTGGTGCGCTGGCTGCATTTGTCTGTTTCCAGCACAGCAATGAACCACCTACTACACAAATGCAAGTGTTTCTGAGGGCATATTACACAAAGCGGATTTTGTAAATAAATATTACCAAATCGTCCTTCATGGCTGCACCAATTTATACACCATGACCAACCACGTTTGAGGAATGCCCAGTCCCCAATATGATATGAATGTATCTCTGATCATTAATAAAGTAGAACATCTTTTCATGTTTTATTGCCCACTTGGTTTTCCTCTTCAGTGAAGTGCCTTTTTGTTTCTTTTGCTCATTTTCCTATTGGACTGTTTTTCCTTTTTATTTATTCAGGCAGGGGGCGGGGGGGGGACGCTAAGGGAGGGAGGGGACACGACTGAAGTAACTTAAGCAGCACATCAGAAATGTATTATTAATTCTGAACATTAATATCATATATATATATAAACTACTACTAAGTTGCTTCAGTCGTGTCCGACTCTGTGCGACCCCATAGACAGCAGCCCACCAGGCTCCCCCATCCCTGGGATTCTCCAGGCAAGAACACTGGAGTGGGTTGCCACTGCCTTCTCCAATGCATGAAAGTGAAAAGTGAAAGTGAAGTCGCTCAGTCGTGTCTGACTCTTAGCGACCCCATGGACTGCAGCCTACCAGGCTCCTCCATCCATGGGATTTTCCAGGCAAGAGTGCTGGAGTGGGGTGCCATTGCCTTCTCTAATATATATATGAGGACTTCCCTGGTGGCTCAGACTGTCTTGCTTATGATGCAGGAGACCTGGGTTCGATCCCTAGGTTGGGAAGATCCTCTGGAGAAGGAAATGGCAACCCACTCCAGTACTCTTGCCTGGAAAATCCCATGGACAGAGGAACACGGTGGGCTACAGTCCACGGGGTCGCAAGAGTCGGACATGACTGAGCAACTTCACTTTCACTTTCATATATATATAGCAAATATACAATATTTGCTTATCAAAATCCATAGCTCATTTTTCCTCTAAAATTTGTGTATGGCCTTTTTTTTTATCATATGAAAGTGAAAGTGAAGTCGCTCAGTCATGTCCGACTCTTTGGGACCCAAGGACTGCAGCCTACCAGGCTCCTCCATCCATGGGATTTTCCAGGCAAGAATACTGGAGTGGGTTGCCATTTCCTTCTCCAGGAGATATTCCTGACTCAGGGATTGAACCTGGGTCTCCTACATTGTAGGCTGACGCTTTACTGTCTGAGCTACCAGGGAAGTCCTTTTATAGAATTAAATATTTTATCATATAGAATTTTTAAATTATTGATGCTATAGTCAAATTTATTCATTTTATGTGTTTGAATTTGTGTTTCTTTCAAAGCCTTCCCACTCCAAGATTATTAAAAAGAGATTCTCTTATATTTGCTTACAATATTTTCAAAGTTTTGTTATTGTGTTTTCTTTTTATTCCTCCTGGAATTTATTGTGAGTCATGCACTCCAGTATCAATACCTCCTCAATTTGGTGTCCACTCTCACCACTCACCTGATACTGCTTTGGGCAAGGTCTCTAGGGATTTCTGTGTTGCTGGGATAAAGGCCCCCCAGCTTCATGGTTTAAAACAAAAGAAATTGATTTGCTCACAGTTCTGGGGACCAGAAATCCTAAATCAAGTATCTTACAGTTGAGAAATTGGAGTTAGAAAGGGCCCCACAGCTTCAAGAAAAATTCCCTGGTTCCTGCCCTCAAAACTAAATATCTACAATAAGACACTTTTTTGTAACAACAAATTACATTACAAGGACAAAGACTGGAGAAAATATTTATCATCTAGAGCCATTCAGCGAAGCAGCTAGACTATACCCAGATCAAAACGACTGTGACTGTGGATCTGGCTATGAAGATATCTGAAATGCAATGTCTGTGGATTTGTTGCATTTACGTTTATACAAAAGGACAATTTGAGATCTCAGAGGAAGGGTGATCCATGGGTGTTGTCTCGTATGAGGACGATTCCTTAGACTTATTGGAACTTCCAGTGCTGTGTTTCATTCTAAGTTGTGTCGTCCCCGAGGCTTTTAAATTTCCCCAGGAGAGGGACTATAACTCTGCCTATAAAACACTACAGGACTTAACCTTCCAGCAGGCGAATGGCCAGCCACATTTACACTTCGGTCTTCCTGCGGTTGCTTTGAGAGGGTCTGCTTTTCTTCTCTGAGGCTTTGGGATCTGGACAGATGCATGCTCTGTATCTGCTTCTTAAGTAGATCACACAAGGACTGATTTATCTTGGTAAACACAGGGATCCCAGAAAGACTGCCAATCACCTCCCAGGGGAATCAGAAAATCTTAAAGGAGAAAACTATCCCAGGCCTCCCCCATTTCCAGTAAATGATACAGAACTGGAGCCTCCTGGAGAGGTCTGGACTTTCCCAGGTGGCACTGCTGCTGCTGCTGCTAAGTCGCTTCAGTTGTGTCCGACTCTGTGCGACCCTATAGACGGCAGCCCATCAGGCTTCCCTGTTCCTGGGATTCTCCAGGCAAGAACACTGGAATGGGTTGCCATTTCCTTCTCCAATGCAAGACAGTGAAAAGTCAAAGTGAAGTCGCTCAGTCATGTCCGACTCTAGCGACCCCATGGACTGAGGAGCCTATCAGGCTCCTCCGTCCATGGGATTTTCCAGGCGAGAGTACTGGAGTGGGGTGCCATTGCCTTCTCCGTCCCAGGTGGCACAGTGGTAAGGAATCTGCCTACCAATGTAGGAGACACAAGGAACACAAGTTCGATTCCTGAGTTGGGAGGCTCCCCTGGAGAAGGAAATGGCAACCCACTCCAGTCTTCTTGCCTAGAGAATCCCCATGGACAGAGGAGCCTAGTGGGCTGCAGTCCATGGGGTTGCAAAGAGTCAGACATGTCAGAGCATGTATCACCACCCATCACCCGATGCTGTGGACCAGCTGTAGTCTGAGCCAGGGACTTCTGGATCTGTTTTTGCTCCTCCTACAGCAGAGGAGCTGGAGCTGGCAATTTGCTCACTGTATATACCTGGAGAACAGGACTTCACGGTTTCCCATGGCCCACCCCCCACCCCCAACACTCGCCCTTCTAGGGAAAAAGTGACTCAAGCAGCCTCCATTGGCATTGGTGGAAGCCATGCACAGATGCCACCCCATGCTGCCCTTCCGATTGCTTTCTGAGCAGCTGCTGGCCAACAGCTTCATCTGTCTTGCGGATACTTGCTCTTCAGACTTCCACCACCTCTTGCCTTCCTGCCTGGCTTCCTACCCCTAATTAGATCCAGGATTTCCACTGCTTCAGGAGTGGATACGTCCCAGGCAGTAAGAGTTCAGTAGGCTTGGGGGCAGGGGGGGGGGGGGGGGGGGGGTGTTTCATTAAAAAAAAAAAAAATCACACCTGTCTGTACTACAGGAAATCTCCAACAGGCCACAATATGCACTGCTAATTCCAAAAGAAAGGCATGATGCTTGAATTTTCCAAATATATGTGTTTACAACACATGTATTATCTAGGGATTTCAGAGTGATGTGCAGGACACAATTTGGGAAACCGTATCCTAGGGAAGATCCCCTGGAGAAGGAAAAGGCAGCCACTCCAGTATTCTTGCCTGGAAAATCCCATGGCCAGAGGAGCCTGGTAGGCTACAGTCCGTGGGATCGCACCAAGTCGGACATGACTGAGACAATGTAACACGCATGTGCATCCTAGGCTACATACCCCTCTGTGCTCAGGAGGGTGGGAAGGGAGAGATGAGGGCTTACAGTGAGTCTGAACATGCCAAGAGCCACGGTGCCTTCGGCAGGCCTTGTCCTGGGCATCTACAGCCTCTCAATGACCCGGCACTGAGGGCACGGTCAATGTCACTCCTTGGATAGGAGATATCCTGTGCAGCCATAATAAGGCCCAAACACTAGAAGCACCCACACAATAAAACTGCCCCCAATGGATAGTTTCATGATCATCTGCTTACAAAATCAAGCCATTGTACTAAGGAGGAGCCATCTGCCCTGGCACGTGGTGGTGGAGTGCCCTGCCTGCTGCCCTGCCTGGGCAATGAGGTCACAGGCGACCTTGGCTGGGGGGTATGGATAGGGTGGGGGCAGGGTGCTCACAGATGCATCATAAACAGTCAGAATACACTCTGTGCCATGCAAATCTCAGAAATTCACCCAACAAAGGTCATGTACAGTTGAACAGGAGCTGCTGTTGAGTCCAAGGCTGAATAAGAAATTCGGCAAAGAAAGGAGTAGCCAGAGGCATCCAGGGCTCTCAGGGGCCAGGAACCTGTTTGCAATGTTAAAGGAAAGGGGGCTTGGATGAATCTCTGGATTTTGGAAAGAGAATTGATAAACCGTGTTCTTGATTATGTTTTTTTTTTAAGTTATTATTATTTTTTAATTAAGCTTTTCAGTTTAGGAAAGTTGCAAAGATAGTCCACAGCCCCACGTGCCCACACCCGCTTTACCCAATTGTGAACATTTGTCACAATGAATGAACCGGCCTTGTTACATCATTAACTAAAGTCCAGATTTTATTCAAATGTCTTTTGTTTTTACCCAATGTCCTCTTTCTGTCCCAGGATCTCACCCAGGACATTACATCACACTTAATCCTGTCTCCTTCGGCTCCTCTTGACTGTAATCATTTCTCAGGCTCCTTGTCTTTGATCATCTTGACAGTTGGAAGAGTACAGGTCAAGTGTTCTAAGCAACGCTCCTCTATTTGGGTTTGTTGGATGTTTTCCTTGCGGTTAGACAGGGGTTGTGGCTTTGGGGAGGAAGACCACAGAGGTCAGGTGCCCTTCTCATCACATCTTCTCAAGGGCAGGTCCTATCAATATGATAGGGGCCAATATAAAGAAAAGGGGGATTTCCTTATGTTGATATTGACCTTGATCGCCCAGCTGAGGTTGTGTGTATCAGATTCCTCCATTGAAAACCACTCTCTCAGGCTCACCTTTCCATGCTGTCCTCTTGGAGGGATTCACTACAAAGTCACAGCCCACACTTGACAGATGGGAGTGATGGTCCTCCTTGAAAGGAGTGTCTACAGATGGGAAATAGATGGAGAAACAGTGGAAACAGTGTCAGATTTTATTTTTGGGGCTTCCAAATCACTGCAGATGGTGACTGCAGCCATGAAATGAAAAGACGCTTACTCCTTGGAAGAAAAGTGATGACCAACCTAGATAGCATATTCAAAAGCAGAGACATCACTTTGCCAACAAAGGTCTGTCTAGTCAAGGCTATGGTTTTTCCTGTGGTCATGTATGGATGTGAGAGTTGGACTGTGAAGAAGGCTGAGCACCGAAGAATTGATGCTTTTGAGCTGTGGTGTTGGAGAAGACTCTTGAGAGTCCCTTGGACTGTAAGGAGATCCAACCAGTCCATTCTGAAGGACATCAGCCCTGGGATTTCTTTGGAAGGAATGATGCTAAAGCTGAAACTCCAGTATTTTGGCCACCTCATGTGAAGAGCTGACTCATTGGAAAAGACTCTGATGCTGGGAGGGATTGGGGCAGGAGGAGAAGGGGACAACAGAGGATGATATGGCTGGATGGCATCACTGACTCACTGGATGTGAGTCTGAGTGAACTCTCAGGAGTTGGTGATGGACAGGGAGGCCTGGCGTGCTGCAATTCATGGGGTCGCAAAGAGGCAGACAGACGACGACTGACTGAGTGACTGATCTGAAGTCTTTGGAATCTGATGCAGATGACACTCACCTTTAATTAGAAAAATAAAATAAGGATTAACTGTAATAATATAACAAAATAGATACACAAGGTCCATTGTATAGCAAAGGGAACTATAGAACATTTTATAACCTAAAATGATGAAAGTTGAAATATAAATGAAGGAGAGTGAAAAAATAATGTCTTAATAAAAGGTCAATATTAAGAAAACGAAGATCATGGTGTCTGGTCCCATCTTAGTGACTCCATGACACACACACACATTATGGTTTATCACCTCGCCCGGATATTGAATATAGTTCCCTGTGCTATACAATAGGATCGTGTTGATTATTAAATGATTTTTTAAATTTGCACAATAATTTTATATTATTTTCTATTATGATTTATTGCTGCTAATAGACAACTCAAAGGTTAACTCTGTGCTGTGAAGTTTGATGGAGGTTTCCCTGAAAAATGTATAATGTAACTACTCATCTTCCTGACCATGACTGAATAGTTTCACCATCTAAACAATTCCCATGTTTCACATAATGAATTCGTCCAAATCTTGTATTATTAAATGTTTTTTAAATTTCTCCCATTTTCAAATAGGTTGAGTATAGTTAATATTCAGTTACAATAGTTTCACTAGCTAACAGTCCTGTTTCACATAATGCATTCTCCTCTTGTATTTTTGTTTTTTTCTCCCATTTTCAAATAAACTGGTATATTCAGTTCACTTCAGTAGCCTCAGTCATGTCCACTCTTGGACCTCATGAACTGCAGCACTCCAGGCCTCCCTGTCCATCACCAACTCCCAAATAATGTTACATGTCATGTAACTTTTAGTTGCTGGACATCAAGTAGTTGTGGCTGGTGTTGTTTAGTCACCAAGTTGTATCTGATTTGCAACCCCATGGACTATAACCCATCAGGCTCCTCTCGCCATGGGTTTTCCCAGTCAAGAATACTTCAATGGGTTGCTATTTTCTTCACCAGGAGATCTGCCCAACCCAGGAATTGGACATTGACAGGCAGATTCTTTACCACTGAGCTATCATGGAAGTCCATCGATAATATTTATTTTGTGTTAGACCTATGTAACATATTTGGAGAAGGCAATGGCACCCCACTCCAGTACTCCTGCCTGGAAAATCCCATGGATGGAGGAGCCTGGAAGGCTGCAGTCCATGGGGTCCCTGAGGGTCGGACACAACTGAGCGACTTCACTTTGACTTTTCACTTTCATGCATTGGAGAAGGAAATGGCAACCCACTCCAGTGTTCTTGCCTGGAGAATCCCAAGGACGGCGGAGCCTGGTAGGCTGCCGTCTATGAGGTCACACAGTTGGACACAATTGAAGTGACTTAGCAGCAGCAACAACATATTAGTCACGATAATTTAGAGGCACAAACTTTTTCCTTTAGGTCATGGTGCACTTTCAGAGCCAAGAAAGCTAAATTTCAGAAATTTCACTACCGCCAAGAGGTCAGGGCTTGGCCAGGCCCAGGAAACCATCAATACTGTAGCAAAGGCAGAGCCAGTGTTGAAATATGGATTCAACTTCCCACCATAGCTGGTGACCTTTCAGAATGTCCATAAATCTGAGGCCTTAAAAACTTAGCAAGGACCTTCTACTTGCTCCACAATCAACCCTTGCCTGACCCCATTTTCTTGAAAGTCTAAATTGTATCTATTTACAAATTCATAGTTTGTCCACAAAGGCATTACCTTGCCCAGTTTGCCGCCAAGATTAGAGCTCAACTTAGAAGAGAATTTCCTCACCCCATGGTTGCAGTCAGTCACTGTTTTTCATGGCCTACAGCTTTATGATCTCAAGAGCACATCTCATGGAGGTAAAACTTTATGACTTCCATTAATTCTGTGTCCTCGGTTGTCATGCTCCTCAACTTGCTGTCAAACAACAGAAGTATGTTTTTAGGACATTTCAGAGGCAAGTAGTGTGAGGACTTAGCAGACCAAATTTATAGCGAGACTTCCTGAGAGAGTGAAGCAGGTGAATTCTGCTAAACACCCATGCACACACACAAGCACACGAATGCACACACATACGCCCTCCCTTGTACATAAGAAGGATCGGAGATGTGTTCTTTGGGCCTCAGCCACATCCTGAGAAAGTCCTTTGTGTGATTATGATTTCCGGGCTTGCGTTGTCCCGCTTGCTGTCACCTTAAGCACAAGGAAAAGTGACACATTCCGTGGGAAGGAAGGAGACCAGGAGAAAGGGAATGAGGAATAAAGGAAGAGACCAGAGGAAGAAAAGGGAGAGAGAAGGACGGGGACGCAGAGAAGAAAGAATTGCTGAAGCCACAACAGTGATGCCAAAAACGGGCATGGGGAGAAACTGATGGAGGCAATCAGGAAAATAAATGCTCCTTTCAGTGAAGAAGTCAGCACAGGCCTCTCCCCAGGTGGCCGCCAATCATCTCTCATAGAGTGACCTTATTACATGTTCTGCCACTAGCAAATCCACTCCTGATCATAGATAATAAACGTGCAGCTTCATTATTGCCTTATTTGTCACTAACCCTGAACGATATCAATGGCTCTTTGGCCTTCAAAGGCCGTTTCTTCATTAAAAAGATGATATTTTATCACTCTTTGGGTATAAAGATGAGTATACTGGTAATATCTATTAACTTCTCATTTGGCCTCAAATTGTGTTTTTTCCTTCTGGTTTTGAAAGAAATTAAGACATTTTTCTGGGTCCCTGAACGTACTCTGGGCCCTGGGTACTGTCCCCACTGAGTACGTTGGCTCTCTGTCAATTGGTCATCACAGCTCACATGCGTTACCATGCGACCCCAAGTCCTGACTCCCAGGATGCCGGGTCCATGTCACGTGACCAGGGTGTGAGCTTGTGTCGCCAAGTGCCAGTGGTTGAATTCAACTGCTCTACATTCACTAAGTCTTTTCTCAAAAATCAGTGGGAAATCTGTGCTTATTTGTACAGTAAGGTTTACAAAAGCAGCGCTTGTGTGACAAAGGAGGCACTGGATTTACTCAGAAAAAATGAGTTTTGCCTGCTCCATCCCATGCATGTTTCTCCCATGTACAACCTCTGGAGTGGAGGAAAGAGACCCAGAAAAGTAAGTTTTCAGCAGGAGTGGCTGCTCATTCTTCTCTGGGTAAAGAGTATGAGGGCATGTGTGCTCAGTAGCTCAGTTGTGTTCAATTGTTTGTGACCCCATGGACTATAGTCCGCCAGGCTCCTCTGTCAATGGGATTTTCCAAGCAAGAACCCTGGAGTGGGATGCCATTTCCTTCTCCATCTGGGGGCATAGGCATTAGGAAATGAGAAGAAAGATAAGGAAAGATAAGATAAAAGAAAAAGCAAATTCCAAAGACTCTCCTTTTCTTCTTGAGAATTGGATACTGTCCCTCAGTTCTTTCACAATTTTAAGATTTGTTCTCAGGACAGTTTTCAGAATAAAATGAGGCATTTTTTTTTGTCAGATTGATCTATCGTCAAAATGTAGCATTAACACTTTTGGAAATCAGATCCCTAGAGAAGTTCACAGAGGTACCTTAGATGAGCTATTTTTAAAAGTAACAAACAGTCTTGAAGGTAGCCCTTCCCGGGGCTGTGGGAGCGGATGGGAGCAGGTACAGCAAATTCTCATTAAATTCAGACACACCAGACAAGTGGAGCAGAACAGTCATTTATTTTGCATTTAAATTGCATTTTTTTAGACCATTTCTCCCAGATCTTTGCATGACTCATGTCTTATCTTTGAGGTCTCAGCTCAGGTATTCCACCCTCGAAAGAGAACTCTCCTGACCATCCTTCTGTTCTTTACACCAATTTCATATTTTGTTTTCCTGATAATACAGGTGGTTACCAGAAATTATTCAGATATTTGTGGATTGGTGGTTGGTTCACTTGTGTGTTGCTTACCTTCCACTCCTAGAATTTTAGCTCCATGAGAGGAGACCACCTCTAGGCTTTGTTCACTGCTGAGTTTCCAGTGTCTGGAGTGGTATCTAGCACACATTGGTTGAATAAATGGTTTAATGTATGAATGAATTTGAAGTCTCCCCACTGAGACTGTTGGAAACAGACTTCTGAATATTTCTGGGGAGTAACAAGGAGTTGGAATTGGTGGTCCTGGACGGTCCTCTGACCTCACTAGCTCATTTACAGATAAAGATGTGGTAACCTAAAAAGGTAAGAATTGCCCTGGCAGGGCCACACTGACGTTCTGAGGCCCCAGCTGTTTCCAATTCCTGAGGCAGCCCTCAAACCACAATTTCAAAATAAAGGCACATGAAAATCAGACTGAGTGCCAATCCAAGTCATCTTCTCTAAGATAAATAACAGCCTGTCTGCTCTCACGCAGCTGATATTAATCAAGGCGAGGCCATAGGACCCCAAAAACAAACACGCGAGTCTCTCTCGGAGCTTTTGGTCCAAGCTAGGGATCTCTCGTTTCCTCTCTTGGTTCCCCCATCCCTCCCTCAGGGTTAGTAAAAATGAAAAGAGCTACAGCTTGTGAAGACTTCACCGTATCCTCGGCATTATGCCGAATGTTTTATACTCCTCACCTCCGGGAGGAGACACCATTATCTTCAATTTATAGGAGAAGAATTTTATAGAAATTTGCTTGAGGTCATACAGCTAAGAACAAATATTCTTGAGGACCAGCTTAAAATAATTAAATGACATTTTTGAATAGAGAATGCATTCATAGTGTCCAAAATTTGAAAAATACATATAAGTTTACAAAAAAAAAAACAACAAAAAACTCCCTGCTACTCATAGCTATCCAGGGACCCCCACCCCAACCCATAGACAATGTAAGTTTCTTAAGGATCTTTCTAGAGAGACATGTTGCATGTACAAGTCAATAGAGGTGTGTGTGCACGCGTGAGCGTGTATGTGTGTGTGCATGTGTGTATGTGTGTGTAAATGTGCACACAGATGTTCTTTTGTAAGCTTTTGGCTGTGAAAAATGCAAAAGCAGACCAAATGCTATCATGGAAACCCGTGCTCCCACCACCCTACTTCAAGTAGTATCAACCTGAGAATAATCCTGTTTCAATCACACACCCTTGTCCCCTCCCAGACATCATAGCATTCCATCTGTAAATATTTCTGTGAGTCTATCTAAGGATGAGGACTTTTAAAACAACCGAAATACAATAATCACAATCTAAAATCAACAGTAATTCCTTAATAATCTAAAACATTCAGGCAGTATTCAAGTTTCCAATGGCTTCACAAATGTCAGCCTTAAAAAAAAAGTTTGTTTATTTGAATCAGGAGCCAAATAAGATACATGTGGTACTATTATTGATGCATCTTTTAAGTCTCTTTTATCTTTTTCATTTGTATTTTATATTGGAGTATAGTTGATGTACAACGTTGTGTTAGTTTCAGGTGAACAACAAAGTGATTCAGTTATACATATATATATATATGTATATGTATATGTATAGGTCTATTCTTTTTCAAGTTCTTTTTCCTTATAGGTTATTACAGAATATTGAGTTCCCTGTGCTATGCAGTAGGTCCTTGTTTATCTCTTTTATATATAGTACTATGTGAAGAGCCGACTCATTAGAAAAGGCCCTGGTGCTGGGAAGGATCGAAGGCAGGAGACGGGGACGACAGAGGATGAGATGGTTGAATGGCATCACTGACTCAATGGACATGAGTCTGAGCAAGCTCTGGAGTTGGTGAAGGACAGGGAAGCCTGGCATGCTGCAGTCCATGGGGTCTGAGAGAGTTGGACACAACTGAGTGACCGAAAAACAACAGTATGTACGTTAATCCCAAACTCCTAATTTCTCTCTCCCCCCACCTTCCCTCTTACGTCTCTTTTAGTCTACAGATTTTTCCTCTTCTTTCATACTCCTTTCAGTTTATTTGTTGGCAAAAGCATCTGTTTGTTTTATAGGAGTTCCAACAGTCTAGACTACATAAAGGGGGAAAATCCCTTTTACACAAATGGAAGCATAAAATTCATACTGTTTTGTACTTTTTTTTTTTTTTTTCACATACCAAGACTTGGATAATCCATTTAACAAATCCTTATTGAGTGCCAAACATTTTGTGTGCTGGAGACATAGTAATGCTAGTCACTCAGTTGTGTCTGACTTTGGAGGCATAGCAGTAAATAAAGCAAACAAAGTAGACATCCCAGGGGATGGAGTGGGCAGACCTAAATAAATAAATGGATGGGCACAACATTGAACACATCATCAGGAGAATAAAGAAAGGAAAGGACAGCTGTTGCATGAGAACTTCAAGTTCAGGAAAGCCTCTCTGAGAAGATGGCATTTGAGCTGATTCTGGGAGCAGGTGAGAGGCTGAGCCATGAGTCTCTCTGTGGGAACAGCATTTTAAGTGGAGGAACAGCATGATCCAAGTACAGAGACAAGCCTTCAGTCCAGGAGCTCCAAATGTCTTCCCCTCAGTGTACTTTCTCTCTGTTGCTTTTTGCATTTTGAATCTTACCATTTAGGACCTTTTGACTTTTAAAAATATAGTCATCTGTAAATTTTCTCTCTTATGGTTCTGGGTTTCAGGTCAGAGTTAGAAAAAGCTTGGATTTTGAGTCTGTGTTATTTCATGGCCCAAGATGGCCTGTGTTTAAGTATGGTTCTAAATAACCATGAAATGTCAATGATTGAACATAACAAAGAATTTCTTGCTCACACCATCCGTCCAGGGCAGAGGAGCTCAACCTCCTTTCACTCAGGTTACCAATAATCAGAAGCATCACACTTGCTGTGTCAGGAGCAGTTGTAGCACATTGCACACTGGCACTCACAGGCATTTGCTCACATTTCACTGGCTAGAGCTCTACCTGAGCACAAGGTGATGGGCAGTGCCACTCTAGGTGTGCCTGGCAGGGGAAGGGACCATGTGTGAATAGTCCGTGAGGGTCATTAGACCACCTAGCTCAATTCAAGGTGAAGAAGCCTTTCTTTAAAAAAAAAAAAAATTATTTGCCTACATCGGGTCTTAGTTGCAGCATGTGGAATCTTCCATCTTCATTGCAGCATGCAAGATCTTTAGTTGCAGCATATGAATGCTTAGTTACAGCATGTGGGATCTTAGTTCCCTGACCAGGGATTGAACCCTGGCCCCCTGCATTGAGAACTCAGAGTCTTAGCCACTGGACCACCAAGGAAGTCCTAAAGGAGCTTTCCTATTAACCTTTATTCTAGGGCTCCTCCAACCACTCACAAGCAAAGTAGTGCAATACAGACACATGACTAGACCAAGCTGATAGGTTCATGTGGCCAGTTTGAGAATTTGTACAGGACGGATGTTCAAAGAGCAGCACCTAGTCACCCACAAAGCTCCAAGGCTTCCACTGTCTTCCAGCATGAAGAGGCTGTATCCTTCTCACTTTAGGAGCAGAGAGGCATAGCTACTCCCCGGCTAGGTCACCTTTTCGGGGTGTGACATCTGGGACCAATGCTGAAATGAATGCTGGTCACTTTCAGATAAAAATAAATAGTCTGTACCCTACAGACCTAGAGAAAGGTGCTCTTTAGATGATGGATTCTTTGCAGATTTAGCCAAGGCCATGAATCTTGGAACTTTCAACATAAACAACCAGGAAACTAAAATAAACCCTTACAGAGCAGGAGAGATAGGAACATTTTCTTCATCATGAATCATGAGCTGATGACTGTTCTAAAAATGTAAACGCCATTAATTTATGCTCAGTCAGCAACTAGAGGAAAGGAAGATCCCACTACCTGCCTCTTGGGCAAGTAGAGAATATTTAGAGACAAGAGCCTTGCTCGATTTTTCTGCTGGCTAGAATGAAATCTCCAGTCACCTCCAGTGATGGGAGCTTCTTTTGAAAGTATACATGAGTTGTAAGAGAAACGAGGATCTCATGGCAATCTCAGCCTGGAAACCAGTGGAACGCCCCCCTACCCCGAGAAGCTGATGGACATGAAACCACACCCAAATGACATCCAAAGCATCTCACCCCGTGGGGTTCTACATAAGAGTCCCTCAGGAGAAGGCGGAGGGAGCTCTGAGAGTTAGTACTGGCACCTTGCTGGGACGGGTAGCCATGGGAATCACCTTCATATCCTGGGACTGGATGCTCACAGGTCGTTATGTTCCAAGGCAAAGCAGCTCATCCTTTAGCACAGAGCCAGGCCATGCACTCGCTGAAGAGACAGGGGTGGTAAGGAAAGAGATGCCACATGACAATCTCTTATCTCATTAGCACATGATGGCTTGAACAGGACAAATCTCAATTTTGATTTTTTTTAGCTGTGTTGGGTCCTTGTTGCTGCACACGGGCTTTTCTCCCTCTAGTTGCTCGGGGTGTGGGCTTCTCATTGCAGTGGCTTCTCTTTTGCAAAGCACAGGCTCTAGGGGGAGTGGGCTTAGTTGTGGGACATGAGTTTAATTGCTCTGCAGCTTGGAGAGATCTTCCAGGACCAGGGATTGAACCCGTGTCCCCTGCATTGGCGGGAGGATTCTTAACCACTAGACAACTAGGGAGGTCCCCAAATCTGTTTTAGACAAATCAGTTCAAGGAAAAAAAAACTTTTTGAAAAAGAATATAGCAGATGGTATGATTGTACTATTTATCCCAAATATTTGCTTTTCCTCGCTACTATGTGTACCCCCTAGAGAGCCCCTTCCCAGGGTCCTGCCTGGAGGGAAGACAGACCTGCTGCCCACAGAGATCAGGGTTCACCGTGTGACTTTCTTTCTCCTGTGAAATGTATACAGTTGTCAGAACAGATGTTTTAAGAGCCCAGGCCTGGGCTCTTTGTTTCTTCTGCCACAAGATAAGGATAGTGGCCCCTCCTAGCCTGTATCACAGAAGAGTGCAGGGCGAAAGTTGATGTGCTGCCAATACGTATATGAGCAAGAAATAAATATCTGATGTTGTAAGGCACTAGGATTTTGGAAGCCATTTATTATTGCAACATAATTTAGTTCAAACTGATGGATGCAGATATTAGGACCAGTACCATAGTGCTGATCTAGCAGAAACCCTGACATATGTAGCGTGTTGCCTGCAATAAGAAAAATGGAGCAAATGAACTTGTGGTTTTGGTTAAGAAGTGGGGAAAACAAAACACGTGCAACATGAGTTTGCTTTTATGGCCTGGTTTGACATGAGACTGCAAGAAAGAGACAAGTTCTGAAAAGATTTCCTAGTTTGAAAGTAGAATGGAAAGGGAAGTGTGGGAAATCCAGAGATCCCAATAGCTAAGAGGATCAGAACAATGGGGGTGAGGATGGGAGGTGGGGTAAAGATGAAGTTGGGAAAAAGGAATCTGGGTGATGCTGCTTCAGGAGTAAAGATCTCTACATCTGTGTCTCTCTGCTCCTTCCCTGCAAGTAGGTTCATCGGGATCATTTTTCTAGATTCCATATATATGTGTTAATATGTGATATTTTCCTCTGATTTACTTCACTCTGTATGACAGATTCTAGGTCCATCCAAATAGACACAGTGAGGGAAGGGGAGGATAGGACAAATTGGGAGAATAGCACTGATGTATGTATACTGAATTAGTCACTCAGTCATGTCCGACTCTTTGCCACCCCATGGACTTTAGCCCGCCAGGCTCCTCTGTCCATGGGATTCTCCAGGCAAGAGTACTGGAGTGGGTTGCTATTTCCTCCTCCAGGGGACCTTCCTGACCCAGGAATTGAACCTGGGTCTCCTGCATTGCAAGGAGATTCTTTACTATCTGAGCCACTAGGGAAGCCCACATATATACACTGCTGCTGCTGCTAAGTCACTCCAGTCGTGTCCGACTCTGTGCGACCCCATAGACGGCAGCCCACCAGGCTCCACCATCCCTGGGATTCTCCAGGCAAGAACACTGGAGTGGGTTGCCATTTCCTCTGGTCCCATCACTACATGGGAAATAGATGGAGAAACAGTGGAAACAGTGTCAGACTTTCTTTTCTGGGCTCCAAATCACTGCAGATGGTGACTGCAGCCATGAAATTAAAGACACTTACTCCTTGGAAGGAAAGTTATGACCAACCTAGATAGCATATTCAAAAGCAGAGACATCACTTTGCCAACAAGTCGCCTAGTCAAGGCTATGGTCTTTCCTGTGGTCATGTATGGATGTGAGATCTGGACTGTGAGGCTGAGCGCCGGATAGATGCTTTTGAACTGTGGTGTTGGAGAAGACTCTTGAGAGTCCCTTGGACTGCAAGGAGATCCAACCGGTCCATTCTGAGGAGATCAGACCTGGGATTTCTTTGGAGGGAATGATGCTCAAGCTGAAACTCCAGTATTTTGGCCACCTCATGCGAAGAGTTGACTCATTGGAGAAGACTCTGATGCTGGGAGGGATTGAGGGCAGGAAGAGAAGGGGACGACAGAGGATGAGATGGCTGGATGGCATCACTGACTCGATGAATGTGAGTCTGAGTGACCTCCGAGAGCTGGTGATGGATAGGGAGGCCTGGCGTGCTGCGGTTCATGGGGTCGCAAAGAGTCGGACATGACTGAGCGACTGATCTGATCTGATCTCCAATGCATGAAAGTGAAAAGTGAAAGTGAAGTCACTCAGTCGTGTCGGACTCTTTGCGACCCCATGGACTGTAGCCCACCAGGCTCCTCCCTCTCCATGGGATTTTCCAGGCAAGAGTACTGGAGTGGGGTGCCATTGCCTTCTCCAATGTATACACTACCACGTATAGAATGGGTAGTGGGAAGCTGCTGTGTAGCACAGGGAGCTCAGCTGGGTGCAGCACAGGGAGCTCAGCTGGGTGCTCTGTGATAAATCAGAGGGGTGAGATGGAGGTGGGGTTGGGAGGGAGGTTCAAGAGGGAGAGGATACATATGTATACATACAGCTGACTCACTCTGCTGTACAGCAGAAACTAACACAGCATTGTAAAGTAATGATACTCCAGTAATAATAATAAAAAAAGTTATGAATCTCTAACTCCCCTTGTTCCCTCCCTACCCCTGGAACTTTTCTCTACCTTGCCTCTCTGGAGAGGGTAGAACAGCAGGTCCAGGGACTGGGACATGGCAGTCATGGTTGTGGGTACAGGTAAACTTTGTCTAAAACCCCCCCAAACTTTTCTACTGAACATTTAATGCAGAGATATTCCAGCCTTTTCTCCCATTCAATTCCCAGATCACTGGTTGGCCAGACCTTTCCTCTCAAGCCAGGAGATGAAAAGATTCCCCATAGAGAATCTGACCAGCCTGACAGGAAACATCCTAGGAAATTGACTTTAGGGGTTCCCCAGCAAATGGCCCCATTATAGTGTGGAAATCAATGAGTTCCAATCGTGGACTCAGAGCATCTAATCAGCCTTTTATTCCTCAGCTCAAACTTTTCAGCCAGAATTGATACACACACACACACACACACACACACACACACACCTCTTAACATTAGCCACATAAAAGATTTCTCATCCATGACACAAGAATGAGATGTTTTGAAAAGGGATCATTCAGACATTCAAAGTTCACAAAAGAGCTCTAAGAAATTCAAATTGATTGCAGCAACGACAAATTCAGTGGAAGCTAAATTTGAGGAAATCTCCCAGTTCAGTTCAGTTGAGTTGCTCAGTTGTGTCCAACTCTTTGTAACTCCATGGACTGCAGCACGCTAGCATGCCAGGCTTCCCTGTTCATCACCAACTCCTGGAGCCTGCTCAAACTCATATGCATCAACTCTGTGGTGCCATCCAACCATCTCATCCTCTGTCTTCCAGAGAGTAGTCAAAAACACAAAAAGGTGAAAATAGAACAGTTAGAGGACCAGGGTGTCCAACACTAATGTTTAATAGGAGTTCCAGAAATATACTAAAGAGGTAGAAAGTCATCAGTGAAGTGATCAAGAAGTTCCTGGCTCCAGTGACTTCAGACCCAGAAGCTCTGAGCTGCTGACCAGACCACATTGCCGAGGAACCTAGAACCTGTTTCACAGCCAGGTGCCCCAGTGGTGTAAGCCCAGAGCTCCCTGTGGATTTGCATCCCAGCCTTTCCAGAGGGGTCCAGGGAATCTCGACCCAGAAACTCCACTGACCTCACCTTCCCCTGGGAACCTAGGGGCAGGATTATTTATTTATTTAACTTCTATATGCCAGTTAAATTTGCATTTGCTACCCAGTCAAAACTGAGCAGTGGGTCCTTTGAGGATATACACACGGGCTGGAAATCTATTTTAAAAAGCAGAGGAATCATTGACACTAGAGTTTGGAGCAGGATCAGCTGGGGTGGAGGGAAGGGGCTGCCCTGAAGAAGAGGAGAAGGAGGGTTTCGCAGATGCTGATTCGATTCTCTTTCTGAGCCTGAGAGAGGAGTCAGCAGGGTTCATTTTATTCCTCTTCTTCTGATTGCCTCTAAATGTTTTATATTCTTTGATGTGTGATTCATTTCACCAAAAAATGTATTCTTTTAATTTAAAAAGGAGTCAAGTAGCAGAGGATAATTTTAACAGCAAAATAAGAATGTAGATGCTCTGTAGTGACGCAGAAAGGTCACAAAGGTATATCATCAGGTGAATGGAACAGGGGTGGGATGGGAGGCTGTGGAGGTGGTCACTGAGTAGAGGAACCCCAAAAAAGGAGACACCCACCAGCACACGGAGAAGGCAATGGCACCCCACTCCAGTACTCTTGCCTGGAAAATCTCATAGGCGGAGGAGCCTGGTGGGCTGCAGTCCATGGGGTCACTAAGAGTCGGACACCACTGAGCAACTTCACTTTCACTTTTCACTTTCATGTATTGGAGAAGGAAATGGCAACCCACTCCGGTGTTCTTGCCTGGAGAATCCGAGGGATGGCAGAGCCTGGTGGGCTGCTGTCTATGGGGTCGCACAGAGTCGAAAACAACTGAAGTGACTTAGCAGCAGCACCAGCACCAGCACACCCTTGGCAACAACAATGCTTCTAGAAGGCATCAAAATGTCCCCAGAAGGGGCACATTAAGGACAGTTAACACAGTGGAACACTGGAGGCCGGGGGACCAGAAACAAAATTATCTTCACATCCTGCCCTTTTATGGTTTTGATTTTTGAGGCACTTGAAGGTTTTACTTACTCAAAAAATCTTGTTGTTTATAAAAAGAAATCTGACGGCACCACACCTAATGTTTTTGAAGAGATGGAGGGTTTATCAGCAAACCTCCGTGGAAAGCAATTTGGAAATAGCTCAGAAAGTCAGGGCCAACAACAATGCTTCTAGAAAAACTTTCACATGTGTTCAGGAACACACACAGACTAGGAACATTCAGAACAGCCTTGTGTATGATAAGTTAAAAGGAAGAAAGAAGGATAGCAATCGAAAAGTTCCCCCAAGAGGAAAATGCCTTTAAATAAATTCCCACTGATCTATACAATAGACAATCATCCAACAGTAGAAATGAATCTACATAGATCAAAACCCCAAACTGAATGTGGAAAGTCAGTAAGGAGATGATATACACTCTATGATACTGTTTATGTGATGGTCACACACATGCAAAAATTCTATGTATGACGTGCATGCGTGCTAAGTCAGCCTAGCTGTGTTCAACTCTTTGTGACCCTGTGGACTGTAGGCCACCAGGCTCCTCTGTCTGTAGGATTCTCCAGGCAAGAATACTGGAGTGGGCTGCCATGCCCTCCTCCTGGGGATCTTCTCCACCCAGAGACTGAACCTGCATCTCTTACGTCTCCTGCACTGGGAGGTGGGTTCTTTACCACCAGCACCATCTGGGAAGCCCTGTATGTATAATATTTATGTGTAAAGTGCAGGAGGATGATCCAGGTAAGATTCCAGATAGTTGTCTCTGAGAAGAGATGTGAAATGATGTAAGGGAAAAGCAGAGCAGGGCTTCATAGTGGTGGCTCGCGCTTTCTTTCTGAAGCTGGGGGTGGGCATACGCCCTTCATTATGTTATCCGTTCTAACTTCTTGATTCTATGTTACACTTCATTTAAGTAAATAAAATTTCCACCAAAACATCTGGAATAAAGCATCTCGTTCAGCACACATTAGATTATAATAACAGAAGATGAGGGACTTCCCTGGCAGTCCAGTGCTTAAGACTCTGTGCTTCCACTCCAGGGGGTGAGGGTTCGATCCCTGTTTGGGGAACAAAGATACCGTAGAATGCTGCACAGTGTGGCAAAAAAAAAAAAAACCCAAACAAATAAGAAATGATAATAGTAAAAGATGAACAGAAAAGATAAATTCCAACAACTCTGACCCTGCAAGGATATTTTCACCATGTTGCATCCAATCAGATTCACTTGAACGAAAAAAAAAAAAAAAGTAGGAATAAAAAGTTCCTGGAGTTTTGCTATAAGCTTCCTTAGTGGCTCACAGGTAAAGAATCTGCCTGCGAGGCAGAAGATGCAGGCCTCAGGTTTGATCCCTGGATGGGGAAGATCCCCTGGAGGAGAGCACTCCAGTATTCTTGTCTGGAGAATCCCATGGACAGAGGAGCCCGGCGGGCTACAGTCCATGGGTTTGCAAAGAGTCGGACACAACTGAAGCGACTGAGCAGGCAAGCACACATTAGATGTTTAGAGCTGTGAGGAATTTTACTCTTTGCAGAGTCCAAGCCCCTCATTCTTATAGGAGAAATTGGGGCCCACTTTTCCTGAGAGGGAAGTGACCTGCCTAAGGGCATGAGAGAGCATCCAGGTCCCCCGTCTCCTGGCCCCTGGTCTGGGGCTTTGTCCAGAACCCTGTATTCTTATCAGGGAAGGAGCAGTGACTTCCCACAAAGGGGTGCAGTTCCTGGACCAAAACATTAGCCAGACTCACATTTGGGCACCACCCCTATGAGGCCCTGCCTGGCAAACTGTGAGAACAGGATTTCCTAGAGGGAGCAAAGCAAACAGCACAGTGCGTGAGTCAGATGTGAGGGCAGCGACCCTCCCAGGGGGTGGCCTACCCACCGTACACACGTGCTGTGGAATTCTGGATTGTGGATTGTGAGCATGTGTGTGAGAGTGCATGTGTGGTATCTAGCATATAGTCAGTTGGGCTTCCCAGGTGGCATCAGTGGTAAAGAACCTGCCTGTTAATGCAGGAGACATAAGAGACTCAGGCTCAATCCTTGAGTCAGGAAGATCCCCTGGAGGAGGAAATGGCAGCCCACTCCAGTATTCTTGCCTGGAGAATCCTGTGGGCAGAGGAGCCTGGGAGGCTAGAGTCCATAGAGGAGTCGAACACAACTGAAGCAACTTAGCAAGTGCTCAGTGGTTGGTGATAACACTATTATTATCATCCTTCCAGGAGAAGTTGTAAGTGTTCAGGGCCTGAACACAGGACTCCTCTGGCTCAAGAGAGAAAAAGCAATCCTGGGCCTAGCCTTTCTCCCTCACGTTTCAAGTTGAAGGTGAACAAGCATTTCCCAGCTGGTCAAAGCAACACGTGCGGATGTGGGCTCTCCCTCCCCTCAGCAGGCTTCCGCCCCAGGGAGGAGAGTGATGACAGTAAAATAAGACTGCTGTCCCTTAACCCCCAGATACGTCCCCTCGACTGGCTGGGGACCCCGTGGGCTGGTCTCTGCAGCAGCCTTCATACAACAAGTACGCCAGCCCACGAAGCAGGTCATCCCAAGGGCATGTGGAGGCAGAGAGGGACCATGGCAGGGGAGCCACATTAGACCAACTGTGTAAAGAAGCAAATCCGAATGACAAGTGACAGAGGACTTCAGAAGTGGCAGGATCATCAAAGCCTCCAGAGAGAAGAGCAGCCCCCACCCTTGAGGATATGGGTGGTCAAGGGCTCTGCACACAATTCCCATGTAGGGGGAGGGGTCCTCGCAGCACCATGCAGCCCTGGGACACCAGCCGGATGTCCCACAGTTCACCTCGATCCTGAGACTGTCCGCCTGGAGACAGTATCAGATCCCAATAGCAAAGGGTCAGCCCCCCAAGGCTGCCCCTGCCCGACGTCACACACCAGTCACAGGTCCTCCCTGTGCCCTGGGCTTCTGACCCAATGGCTACAAATGGGAGAGTTCCACGACCCTTTCCTTGGGATCTTAGTTCCCCAACCAGGGATTGAACTCTTGGCCCCTGCATTGGAATCACAAAGTCTTAACCACTGAGACTGCCAGGGAAGTCCGTGACCCTGTCCTTGAGTTGGATTAATTTACTAGAGCAGCTCACAGACCTCATATAAGGGTCATATTGACTATATCTTCACTCAGTCATAAAAGGATGTAACCAGGAAGGCCAGATGGAAGAGATAAGAAGGGCAGGGTGTACGGGGAGGCCCAGGGCTTCCAGGCCCTCCCCTGTCATACCACCCTCCCCAAACCTCCACCCTCCACTGCCAGGAAGCTCTCCAAACCCTGTCCTTCTGGGGTTTCATGGAGGCTTCATTACAGAGACACGACTGATTACATCTTTGGCCTTTGGTTTTTGAACTCATTGTCCAGTCTCTCTCCTCTCCCCAGAGGTTGGGGTAAGATCGAAGGTCCCACTAATCACATGGCTGACTCCCGGGCCACCAGTGCCCATCCCTGTGTGTGGTCCCCAAGTCATCTCAGTAGCATCACAAAAGATACCATCATGCCTCTCATCATTTACGAAAGGCCGTGGGTTTAAGCTCTGTGCCATGAATGGGGACAGACACCTGCACGGATTTCTTATTCTAAATCACAACATCAAAGGGGTTGGGTCCTGGCCACACCCACTTCCGGTCCGTCTTCCTCAGCTACAGTCTCTTCTGCTCTCTCATCCTGAATGGCTTCATGGCAAGTTTTCTCGGAAGCTTGCTGTTGTCTGGTATCTAGCCTTTCAGTTTCCCCAAGACCCCCCTCAAAGATGAAGTTTCTGCCTTCAGGTTGCATTTCCTGAATTAGAGTGGGGGTGGGGTGGGGTATTGAACTGGATCCATAACCTGATCTTTTTTTTTTTTTTTTTGAAGTATAATTGATTTACAATGTTGTATTACTAGCTCGCATGGTATCACTTATATGTGGAATCTAAAATACAGTAGGTAACCTGATCTTAACAGGACAGGGAATACTTTCCAACATGGGCTGAAAAGTGAAAGGGTCAGTGTTTGACATGAAGGGAGGCCCTGCGTGTGCCCATCCTTCACTGCTTTGTTCACCCTCCGGGAGGAAACCAACCATGGGGGTGGGGGGCAGCTCTGGGGACCAGTGCTCATTCAGCCCTGCTGCCTGGCATCCTGGAGTCATTTTCAATTGTCCTGATTCCCATGAGCCCCATCGCCACCCACCTCTCTAGCAGCCTGGCTGCCTTGCCATCTACCATGTCACTGCACTTTCATGTTTTGTGATTGTGGTTGGCTGCCTTCCTTGTTTCTAGCCCCCTTCTTCTCTGCCCCCATTTCTCACTGGTGGCTTGCACCCCCTGGTCCCCTACTTTCCTATAGGCACCCTCATGCATCAGAGCCCTTGAGATGCTGAAGCTGTGCTGTCCACTCTAAGTGGGGAGGGCATCTCCCCTGCCCCTCCATGTAATGAGTCCACCCAGAAGGGCAAGCTGTGCAGTGCCTGTGAAACATGGGACCCCTGGTCCATGTACCCACAGTCTCTGCTCCTAGGAGACTCGGCCGTGACCCCAGAAGGACTGGGCCCCAGTGAAACATGGGACCCACTGTCCATGTACCCACAGCCCCTGCTCCTGGGAGACTCGGCTGTGATCCCACAAGGACTGGACCCCAGCAAACTGCAGACAGCAAGCTGAGCTTGCACCCTCCTCGCTCAGCCTCTCACCTTCCCTTTGCCTTTTTTGCTAAGTTCAAGTTCTCATGGAGGCTCCCTTGGGCCTCAGGATGAGTTTTCCCCTGGGAGATTCCTCAATCACTCTTAAAAAATAAGTTTTAGGGACTTTCCTTGGTGGTCCAGTGTAAGACTTTGCAATGCCACTGCAGGGGCCACGGGTTCAATCCCTGGTCAGGGAAATAAGATCCCAATGCTGTATAGCCCCCTGCCCCCATTCAAAACGGAAAATTTTGGAAGACCTGCCTTACCTGGTCATCCCTGGACAGATCTAACCCTCCTACACATGAGCTCAAGTCAGGCCTACCCCTCCACCCTCCCGCAACAGGTGCATGGCGTTGGTCTCCCAACCCAGATTTGGTCGGGGGTGGGGGTGGGGGTGGGTTGGGAGTTGGGCACAGAGGAGACACGGGGAGAGGGAGGAGTTTCTCTCATCCACAGACAGCTGTGCTGAGGTTTGGGGTCAGGACTGAAGTCAGGCATGTATGCCCCTACTGCCAGGTGGGCTAGGCATCGGCCGCCTTGGGCCAGAGAGCCCTTCATATCTGCGGCCACAGTGGCTTCCGAGCATCAGGTCACCGTGGAGCCTCCTGCAGGAGCAGAGAACAGACGGGGCCACCCTGGGGGGCCTCTGGACAACACAGACTGTTCTGAGGGCCTGAGGCTCCGGATGGGGCTCTGCTGGTGACAAGTTTATGTTGAGCAGCATGGGAGGCAGCCAGCCCTCCCTTTGCCTTTTTTGGAGATGGAGAAATAAGGGCTGATGCTTTGGGGAAAGATAAAGTGGAGAATATGCTTCTCATTACACGGGCACGGAGACAGATGAGGAGGGTTCAGGCCCGGGTCTCCGCGGCTGCGGCTTCAGCACCAATTTCCTGCGGCAGGGCGGCTCCCTGAACCACGCACTTTCCCGGGAATCTGACACTGTGGACTCAGGGCCTGGGAATGAGGGGCCCGCGGAGGCCAGAGTTTATCTCCGCACTTTTTCTTTCCTTCTCTCTTAATCTCTACCCACCCTCACGGCCCCTGTGCCCGTTTCTGTTTTCCTGCGACACAACTGTCCGGACAGGGCTGTCCCTGCCCCACTTTGCGCACTGTCTCCAGAGTCCTGCAGCTGGACCCGCCAGCCCCCACCTCATTCATCTGTCCTATCTGTGCTACGGCTGGCTGCCTGGCGGGCGGACGAGAATCAGAAGCCTCCTGGCCCAGCCTCGCCCCTTGGGCAACGCGGGGACTCGGTGACCATCTGCTTTCAATGAAGTGTGGGTTTCAGTGTGTATTATGGAAACAGAAACAGAAAAACCAGTGGGGGTCCCTCCTGCAAAAAACATCATCATCCACCAAAAGGAGCTCTTAGCAACTTCCGGGTGGCAAGCACATCCCCGTTAATGAAGAAGAATTCAGACAGGGATCCTGGCGGTCCACCCCCGGCGGGAGAGGCAGAAGTGGAATGTTTTCACTCACTAGGCAGTCGGGGGTGGGGAGGGCCTTCGCCAGGCACACAGAACAGACGTGCAGCCAGGGCTGAGCAACCTGACACCAGGCCCTCAGCTCGCCTGGCTTCTTTCCGACTCAAGAATGTGGGCTGGCAGGGCCTGCCTTGCTGCGGAGATGAGCCAAGTGGCCAGACCCACACTCAATCCAGGGCAAGCTTTAGGGGGAGGGCAGATGCCATCTGCCCCGATGAGCCCTGGACAGGGGCCTGACCTGCCCTCTGGGATGCCAGTTCCCTGGGGAAGCGGGTCAGAAGGGGGCCTTGGCAGGACCTTGCAGGACGAATTCGCCCTCCTGCCCATGTGTGGTATGTCAGGCTTCAGCCCTCACGAGCCTGCCACTGAGCGAGTGAGGACAGTGCCTGTGCGTGCTAGGCGCCCAGGAAGCATCCACAGGGGAAGGAGTGAAGCTGAAAGGTGCAAAGCTGTGATGGACGGGTCTGGACAATGTCTTCTGTCTTTTCTTGAATGTGAGAAGAGTCAGCTCGGCCCTTTCCAGCAAGCAGCATGGGGTCACATCCTGCCTGAGATGCTGCATGCGTGCATGCATGTGTGAACGCATGTATCAAACCCCGCCATCCCTCGCAGCTCCAAGATGCCTGGAATTCCACGCATAAAGACCTCTTTCCTTCTTCCTAAGATACCCTTATCTCTGAGAGAACTGCACTTCAATTGCACTTTGAGCTTTATCAGTAATTGGCATCTCAGGGGAAATTAGTTCATCAGACTCGCCTCCAGAGAAAGTCTTAAGGAGGGAAAACAGAAGAAAATGAGCACTAACTACGCCCGTGGGCCAGAGCAAGGAGGAAGGCCCACTGTTGCTCCAGGAGGGATGCTGGAGAGGGATGCTGGGCTGGGGCGGTGAGTCTGACCCTCCAGCTCTCAGGGAGGGATGCTCCATGGACCGGCGTCCACGGCAGGTCTTCTCAGGAGGGAGTCTCTGCTGAGAGGGCCTGGTTTTCCAGAGCTGGATTCCTGATGATGGGGCCATTTTTATCTGTTGGTAACTGAGCGACTTCCCTTTCACTTTTCACTTTCATGCACTGGAGAAGGAAATGGCAACCCACTCCAGTGCTCTTGCCTGGAGAATCCCAGGGATGAGGGAGCCTGGTGGGCTGCCGTCTATGGGGTTGCATAGAGTCAGACACGACTGAAGCGACGCAGCAGCAGCAGCAGCAAAAGGAAACATTAAAAGAGCTTCCCAAGTGGCCCTAGTAGTAAAGAACTCACCTGGTAATGCAGGAGACTTAAGAGACATGGATTTGATCTCTGGATTGGGAAGATGCCCTGGAGGAGGAAATGGCAACACATTCCAGTACTTTTGCCTGGGAAATCCATGGACAGAGGAGCCTGGTGGGCTATAGTCCTGGGGGTGGCAAAGAGTCCAACACAACTGAGCGACTGAGCACAAACAAAGAAGTAAGTAATAGCACAGCTGGCAGTCTGAGAGCAGGGACTCCTCAGAGCCCACCCTTGGCCTCGGTTTCCTGAGCTCCCCTGCTGGGTGCATAGCTCAGGCACACGCTCATGTGTGCACACGTGCCCAGCCACCACCACCACTTCCCAACACCCAGCCTGAACTATTCACAGTAGCCAAGGCAAGGAAGCAACCCAAGTGTCCATCAACAGAGGAATGAGTAAAGACGTATGTATGCTGCATTCCATATATATGACGGAATGAAAAAGAATGAAATAATGCCATTTGCAACAACATAGATGGACCTAGAGGTTTCCATACTAAGTGAAGTAAGTCAGACAGAGAAAGACAAATACCATGTGCTATTACTTATATGTGGAATTTTTAAAAGTTAACACAAATGAACTTATTTACAAAACAAAAACAGACACTTACAGACATAGAAAACAAACTTACGGTTACCAAAAGGGCAGGGAGGAGGGAGGGCTATACTGGGAATTTCACATGAACATACACACACTACTATATATAAAATAATTAACAAGGACCCAGTGTACAGCCCAGGCTTCCCTGGTAGCTTAGCTGGTAAAGAATCTGCCTGCAATGCAGGAGACTCTGGTTTGATTCCTGGGTTGGGAAGATCTGCTGGAGAAGGGAGAGGCTACCCACTCCAGTATCTTGGCCTGGAGAATTCCAGGGATTGTATAGTCCATAAGGTCACAAAGAGTCGGACACGACCAAGCAACTTTCACTTCACTCACTGTATAGCACAGGAAGCTATCCTGAATATTTTAATGGAAAAGAATCTGAAAAAGGATCTAAATTCCTGAATTGTTTTGCTGTACACCTGAAACCAACACAATGTTGTTAATCAACTATACTTCAATTTTTAAAAATTAAAATCAAATTAAAATTAAAAACCCCAGAGTGTGGCTTCATGGGAACAAGTAGCCACATACAGCCCTGAAATAACAGTAACATTATTGTTACTGATGGTAACCTCAGAAACTTCCAGGTCAGCTTACGGCAGACAACACCTTGGTGTGTGTGTACACACTAGTTTGGCATTTATGAAACATTACAGCTCTCCTTAATTTTTCCTGCTGAGAGAAGACAGATTTTATTTATGAGTGACAGACTTTATTTTCTTGGGCTCCAAAATCACTGCAGATGGTGACTGCAGCCATGAAATTAAAAGACACTTGAACCTTGGAAGAAAAGCTATGGCCAACCCAGACAGCATATTAAAACACAGAGACATTACTTTGCCAACCAAGGTGTGTCTAGTCAAAGCTACGGTTTTTCCAGTAGTCATGTATGAATGTGAGAGTTGGACCATAAAGAAAGCTTAGTGCCGAAGAATTGATGTTTTCGAACCACGGTGTTGGAGAAGACTCTTGAGAGTCCCTTGGACTGCAAGGAGATCAAACCAGTCAATCCTAAAGGAAATCTGTTCTGAATATTCATTGCAAGGACTGATGCTGAAGCTGAAACTCCAATACTTTGGCCACTTGATGCAAAGAACTGACTCATTAGAAAAGACCCTGATGCTGGGAAAGATTGAAGGCAGGAGAAAGGGATGACAGAGGATGAGATGGTTGGATGGCATCACCAATGTGATGGACATAAGTTTGAGCAAGCTCTGGGAGTTGGTGATGGACAGGGAAGCCTGGTGTGCTGGAGTCCATGGGGTCGCAAAGAGTTGGACACGACTGAGCAACTGAACTGAACTGAGAGAAGATACTGATGGTTATGAAAGAGTGTCTTTCCTCCCCCCACCCCCACTGCCCCCTCACCCCAGCTGCCCCCACCAGCACTGCAGAGGGACAGGGATGTCTTGTTCTCCCAGTGGGCAGGCTGTTTATTTACTCTGCTCTCTGATGGCTCATTGACAGCATCCAAGTGTAATCTTAAGCAAACCGGAGCAGGGTGGCTGCGAGGGCTGGATCTGTCCCACCAGGTCTTAGCTGAGCTCAGAGCCACTATGCCGATCCTGTAGCCAGCGGGGGTGAGGGCCAGGTGTGTGTGTGTTGGGGGCAGGTTATAAGGAATCCTCTGTTGTCACATGCAGATTCCACCCAACAAAGAGAAGTGACACTACAAATTAAAGTATGGGCTCCAACAGGTCACAATCATCAAGATCCACCACATTAGTTACACCAAGTTAAGTAGTCCCTTATCACACCTCAGTCAGTCTCTACTACTAAAACTACTGGCTTTGGAATTTTCTGTTATTTTGTGGTCTACACGCTAGAAAGTTATAAGCAGGGAGGATGCGGTCTCATTTTTTTTTTAAGTAGATAGTTCTTTTTAAAAATTTATTTACTTATTTATTTTACTTTTGGCTGCATAGGGGTCTTTGTTGCTGTGTGGGTTTTTCCCTAGAGTGGTGAGCGGGGCCACTCTAGTTGTGGTGCAGGCTTCTCATTGCAGGGGCATCTCTTGTGGAGCACAGGCTTCTAGGGTGTGTAGGCTTCAGGAGCTGCAGTGCACGGGCTTAGTTGCCCGAGGGCTTGTGGGGATCCTCCCAGAGCAGGAACTGAACCCATGTCTCCTGCATTGGCAGGCACATTCTTAACCACCGGACCACCAGGGAAATCTGATTCTTTCTCATTTTCAGACATTCACTTTCAGTGCATTGAAAGTGCCGGCCACTCATTGAAGCCATCTGGATATGATAATTTGGGTGGGAGGACAGACTGTGTGATGTGTCCCCAGCTACTTGGGGAATTTTAAGAATTTAAAAGAAAAAACCTCTTCATAAATGTTCCTTCCCATCTTTGCAGGTACACTTAACTAGTTCAACCCCTGGGCACAGTCTAGTAACTCTGTCTGGAATGAAGAAGCTAACCAGTCCAGATGGAGCTCATTGAGCCAAATACTATGAATCTGATGGGTAGCTAACATGGTTGAAACTAACAGGGCAGAATTGGTTTACAGGCAGATCTTGGAGACGTCACGCCTTTGGTTCCAGACCACCACAATAAAGCAAATGTCTCAATAAAGCAAGTCACACAGAAATTTCTGGTTTCCCAAGGGCACATAAATGTTCTGTTTCTACCACACTGTAGTCTATAAAGTGTGCGATGGCATTATGCTCCCCAAAACTGTACTCGCTGTAATGAAAAAAACATTTTATTCTTAAAAAAAAAGTGATAACCATCAGTTGAGTCTTGAGCAGAGTTGTCATCTTTTTGCTGGAGGAGGGTCTTGCCTTAGTGTTAAAGACTGCTGACTACTGGGGTGAGGGGTAGTTGCTGAGTGTTGGGGCAGCCGTGGTAATTCCTTAAAATTAGACAGCAGTGAATTTTGCCTCATCCTTTGGCTCTTCCTTTCACTTGAGCACTTAGAGGCCTTTGTAGGGTTATTGATATTAGTTGGCCTAATTTCAGTATTATCGTGTCTAACAGAAGAGGGAGGCCCAGAGAGAGGGGAAGAGATGGGGGAGCGGTCAGAACACACACAACAGTTATGGATTATGTTCACTGTCTTATGTGGGCACAGTTCATGGCACCTCAGAACAACTACAACAGTAACCACAATCAGTCATCAAAGCTTGCCATCACAAGCATAATAACAAGGAAAAGTTTGAAATACTGTGAGAGCTACCAAAAGGTGACAAAACACTGGGAAAATGGTGCCTGCCAATAGACTTGCTCAACAAACAGTTGTCAGCAACCTTCAGTTTGTTAAAAACATGGTATCTGTGATATACAATAGCGCAAACTGCAATACAACGGGGGAAGGCTGTATTTTGTTCGATGCTCCATCCAACCTCTGCTTAGCAACCAAAAGCCAGGACTCCCAGGGAAGCGAGGAGACCTCTGTATGACAATGCAAGCAGGTAACAGCAGATAGGGACTGCCTGCCCCAGCGCCTGGCACATGTTAACTCGCTCAGTCCCCAGAGCAGCTCCCTGGCGTCAGCTTTGTTATTGGCCCAGTGCACGGATAAAGAAATGGAAGCACAAGGCGGGTGACTTTCCCAAAGTCATCAGTGGTTAACTGGGCCTCGTACAGATCGGGTCCCTGGCTCATCTCCTATGTTGGGAATCGCCAGGCACAGATTACTAGTGAACTCTGGACAGCTAGCACAGTGCATCTGCTGTGGCTGGGTTTGTGCTGCCCCCATGAGGGGAGGACTCACTCTCCAGCTGGGGCAAGGAGAAACTCAGGCACCCTGCAGTGGGGGAGGATAGGGGATGAGTGGGAGTCCAGGTCTCCATTCTCAGCCCACTCCTCCCAGGCAGGGCCTTGGGAAGCTAGGTGGAGGTACAGAACCAGCCTCGCCTGTGGACTGCAGGGCATGGAACAGGGTGCAGGGCCCAGGCTCAGAGTCCAGGGACTAAAGCAAAACAAAAGCCAGGCTGCTGTCCAGCTGGGTTGTCCGTCCAGGATTAGATGGATCAGAGGGATGCAGGTGTGAGTCTGCGGGATGGACAACAAGACCCTGGTGTGGAAGTGGAAGGCAGGAGAGGTGGGGACAGACACCGGATCAAGCCCAGGGCCGACCAGCTGCTTTGTGTGGAAACCCTCAGGCCAGTGTGGCTTTGGGGCTGGGGTAGGGGTGGGGTGGGGGGAGGTTCTCCTTCCATCCCTGGCTTGGCCCAGCCCAGTACTGAAGATCAGATACTTTTCAGTTACTGGATTAAGTTCCTGGAAGACTTGACCAGGAGTCATGGCTCACCCTGCCAGCACCACCCTGGATCCAGAGAAGCAGGACAGGATAGCGGGGTGGGGAAAGGCTCTGGAGTCAGTGACACCTGGGCTCAGAGCCCTGTGACCTCCCGTGAGGTAATAAACTCCCTCCAAGCCTCTGTCTTCTCACTGTAAAATGGGAATAATAATAAAATATGCACCTCTCCCCACCCCAGGTTAGTGGTATAGTTAAATGAGATGATAATACAGGGCTGGCACAGAGACTGACATGTTATTAATACATGCTACACGGTCCCTCTCTTTGCTGGGATCAGCAGCATTAGGAAGAATCAAAGTTACTGACAAAGGCCCCATTCTCTCCCATCTCCTAACTAACCGGGTATCTGCCCTTCCCCTGTCTTAAAGAATCCTGAGCATTTACCACAGACTTAAGGGCTTCCCTGGTAGCTCAGCTGGTAAAGAATCCGCCTGCAATGTGGGAGACCTGGGTTTGATCCCTGGGTTGGGAAGATCCCCTAGAGAAGGGAAAGGCTAGCCACTCCAGTATTCTGGTCTGGAGAATCCCATGGGCTGTATAGTCCATGTGGTCACAAAGGGTCAGACACAACTGGGTGACTTTGACTCACTCACTTAAGGGATGGTGAGGTGGAGGCATGAGAGTGGAGGAAGGGCTAGTGTGGGGGTAGGGCCTTGATCCAAATAGTCATCATAAGGCTTAGACATCTTTGGTTTCAAGACCATTTTCTCAGAAGAGTGCTTCTGGCCCTTTACTCAATCCTGGGATGCTGTCGAGATCCTGGGAGAGTCAGGTTCCACGAGGCAAGTCCTGCCAGTCCGCAGTTGCATCCGTCTTGGTCCTTTTGGCCTCGCCTCTGTCTTTACAGCCGCCTTGGCTGTGATGCCTCATTAGTTACTGCATCAGGCATTGCTTTTCCAGCCTCTCTGCAAAATGCTACATAAGCTTCCATCTTTCAAACCACAAGGTCACAATCTGTGTTTACAGGTTGGGACAAAGCTGTCATCCTCTTCCATCGATCTCCCACCTCCAACTTTAGGACAGAACGGGGGTCCCACTCTCACTCACAGAGACCTTGAAACCCAGGTGGGAAAACCTCCTCACCCCAGACACCCCGCCCCCTCCCAGGATGACCTTCCACCCATCGAGGGACACCTGGGATCCCCAGGAGAGCTGGCCGCCGGGTCCATGGCTCATATCGCCCCTGCCTGGCCAGGCCTGACCAACTTCAGGATACAGCAGTTAACAAAGGAAAATACGAAAGGAGCCGGATTTTCCCAGCTGCCTGAGAAGGGAAAGGAAGCCAGGCTCAGTGACTCACACAATGGCATCGAAACAATTCAAGGAACTGTCCGAGGAAGTGACCAGAATAGCCCGGTGATCGCTGGTGGGGCGGGGAAGATGGAAGCCAGGCTCTCCGCAGCGGGACGTGGAAACAAGAGGAGCTTTCCCTGTGGCGGGGCAACTGCCCTTTAGAAACATGTGCTGAAATGTTGTTCTGTTGATTCCCAAGCCCAGGAGGGGAAGATCCGTGGAGAGGCAGAGGGGGAGGTTACGATGCTGGTGTCTCCAACTCAGGGTGCTGTGGGTGCCACAGGCCGCCTTGGGATTAGTCACCAAGGAAATGGGGGCCCCTCCCCACTCCCAGAGCTGATATTTTATCAAGGACCGCACACCGCTGGCTGGAGAGCAGGGAGGGGACCCAGCAGGGCAGCTGAGCTGACTCCAGGGGCTCTCCTGCAGGGAAAGAAGGGTCCTGGGCTCAGGTCTTGTTTGCAGAGAGGCTTGAATAGAGGTGCCAAGTCCTGACGCCGTCTTCCCCTCCCTCTGCTCTCAGAGTCCATGCTGAACACCTCTCTCAAGGGTGAAAGAGGTTCAGAGTTTTCAAGACCCAGCTAACTAAACACAGAGCCCAGGAGAGGGCAAACAGCCGTCCGCTCTCACACTTAGGATCCACTGCTTCAAAGGGCTCCATTGTGGTTACAAAAAGAACATGAGAGTTCTCTGTGTTTGTTTTAAAGTGAGGCCTTTAATAAACAGTCTTTCTTAAAAAAAAAAAAAAAAGAACCCAAATAACACACAGGAGAAACAAGCTTCTTTCTTCCTTTCATGCACCAGTCAAAGCATCACACTCCCCTTGGCTTTGGCTTAAATGAGTTTGGTTTCTTCGCAGAAGTTCACCGTTTATGAAATACATTTATTTTATGGACTTTGATCTCCCCACTGGCACAGCTTGAGGTGGGTTCAAAATTCTACAGAGTTAAACACAACCACATGGGACCGGGGCAGGGAGGTAGTGGGAGCGCACGTCCGCTAGGTTTGGGGAGGGCAGAGAGGCGGGGGTGGAGGGTGGGAGTGGAGGGAGTGGGGTCGCCCAGGGGACCTCAGCTATACCTTCTCCTCCTCTCTGCTGCCCAGGGTGAGCTGGCCCAGAAGAGAGGAGGTGAGCAAACTGGGCCCCGGGGCCACAGCATGCTCCGAGGAGGTGAGGCGAGTGCCAGCTGAACTGGTTGCATCAGTGTTCCTCCTTCTAACCCTGCCGGACCTGGGGCACTTTGATAAAAATGCAAATCGTGGAAGTTAAAAAAAAAAGTCACACCTCTTAATTCTAGGAAGTCAAACGTACAGGTATTTTAAATCTGTATGTGTGTACAGATAGGTAGGTATGTAGGTAGGTAGATGATAGACAGATGAGAGATAGAAAGAATAGGTAAATACATGCATACCTACATACGTAGGATGGATGGAGGGTTGGTTGGGTGGTTGAATGAACAGAATGGATAGATAGATATAGATGATAGACAAATATAATAGGTGTTAGGGAGAGTGAGAGAGATATAAATTCATAGCTCACTCTGCTCCCATTCTTCCTGAAAGAAAATTCTCTTTCCTACATCATTTTCGGCAGCTGCTGGGGTAGCCTCTCTGACAGTCACCAATCCCCCTCTTCCACACTGACGGAACTCTGGTTAATTCCAGCACCTACCTCTTCTCTGTAGGATGCAAGGTGAAACTTGATTGCTCTGAGCCCAGGTCATCCTGACAACTGGGTAGAGGTTTGGTAGGAGAGCAATTCTCGTCCGTGAGATATGACGGATGGTGAGATTGGACCCTACTGGGAAAGGCTTTTCTTTCTGAAAAAAAGGGACACACGAAAAGAATACTCTCTTTTCTGACTCCAGGATGTCTGAATCTGATGCAGGGCAGTTAACTAAGGACAGCAGAGCCATGAGATGAAGAGAAGCTAAGTCTCTGCTGACTTGGTGAGACTGCTGAATTAATCAACTGTGAATTAATTGATTGATTGATTAGTCAATCAATCAATCAATTAGTCGCTAAGTTGTGTTCAACTCTGTGATCTTACGGACTGCAGCACGCCGGGTTTCCCTGCCCTTCACTGTCTCCCCGGGTTTACTTAAACTGATGTCCACTGAGTCAGTGATGACATCCAACCATCTCATTCTCTGTCACCCTCTTCTCCTCTTGCCCTCAATCTTCCCCAGCATCAGAGTCTTTTCCAAAGAGCTGGCTCTTCACATCAGATGGCCAAAGTATTAGAGCTTCAGCTAGCATCAGTCCTTCCAATGATCAGCTGTTAAACTGACCTAATTCTGGACTTCTTGTTATGGAAGAAATAAATTTCTTTATTATTTTAGTAACTTTTGGGTAATGGTAAGATAAAATATAATTCACATATTATCAAAAATGTGCCATTCAATGGTTTTTAGTATATTCACAGTATTTTTGTCTGGAGAATCCCCCAGACAGAGAATCCCCCTGGCCAGATACAGTTCATAAGTTCACAAAGAGTTGAACATGACTGAAACGACTTAGTAAGCACGCACACACACACAGAGTTGTACAACCATTACCACAAATTATTGTTAGAACATTTTCACCCCCTTCCAAAGAAATCCCATATACATTTTGGTATTGCTTCCCAATCCTCCCATCCCCCGACTCCAGATGTTAAGCATCTACTATTTTCTGTCTCTCTAGAATTGTCTATTGTGGACATTTCATATCAATGAAATCATACAATAAAATGGTCTTTTGTGACTGGCTTCATTCCCTTAGCATGTTTCCAAGGTTCATTTATATTGCAGCATATCTCATACAAACATATATCTTGTTCCTTTTTTATAGCTGAATAATATTCCACTGTGTAAATATACCAGGAGAAGGCAATGGCACCCCACTCCAGTACTCTTGCCTGGAAAATCCCATGGACGGAGGAGCCTGGTAGGCTGCAGTCCATGGGGTCGCTAAGAGTTGGACACGACTGAGCAACTTCACTTTCACTTTTCACTTTCATGCATTGGAGAAGGAAATGGCAACCCACTCCAGTGTTCTTGCCTGGAGAATCCCAGGGATGGTGGAGCCTGATGGCTGCCATCTATGGGATCACACAGAGTTGGACACGACTGAAGCGACTTAGCAGCAGCAGCAGTGTAAATATACCACCTTTTGTTTATCCGTTTATCACTTGAAGGATATCTGGGTCATTTCCACCTTTTGACTATTATGAATAATGCCATTATGAATGTTCATGTACAAACTTTTATATGGCCATAGTTCTCTCATTTCTCTTGCATCTATACCTAGGTGTGGAATTGCTGAGTTACTTAAGTAATTTTGAGTTGGATTACCTGTTACTTGCAGCAGAATCATCCTACTTGATACATGTTAAAGTAAATAATACAAAGAGAAAATTCTTGGCTTCTGCACACACTCAGGCTGCTAGTCGATGGCTATTCTCTCTTCTTGATGTTACCAAGAAGAGAAAATCAGGTCCAAGAGGGCTGGAGTATTTTGCATATGATCATCTTTCTGGAACATCATTTATTTTGTCTGGTTTTTGCAGTACTTGAAAAAAAGCTGAACAATGTTCAGCTGCTGTCTCTTTTATTAAAGCATATCATCATCTCCAGAGGCTCCAGAGTTTCAGAGAACTACCATGGAACCCACTCAGTGTCTTGACTAGGGTGAACCAGTGTGACCCTTCACAGTAATCGGCCAAGTTGGCTTCTAGTCACTTTGTTGGGTTCCTTTGAATATGAAAAGCTCTGGTGACTTCAAGGGTGCTTCTAAAAGTACCAACAATTTCAGAATCGTTGCACCTTTCTTCATAAGCTTTCCATTAGTTACCAGTTAGGTTTAGAAGAAATTGGCAGGAAAGGGGCACAGATTTGGAAGGGAGGGTATGTGAGATTCTGGACTCCCAGGATGAAGGGATAGAGACCAAAGGAGGAAGAAAAGGGGCAAAAGCAAGCTCTGCCATTTTGAAATTTGGATGAAGGCCACCTCTGACCCCAGGAATCATTCACAAACATCTTCTTGCCCGCCATCCTCTTTAGGTAAATTAGGTTGTGTGAGATAAATGATGCTAGAGAGATGGATAGATGAATTGATGAGTGGATGGATGGATAGATAGACAGGTAGAGCAGGCATTTCTTTTATAATAAGATAGAGAGTAACAATACTAAATCTAGTTAGGAAAACAGAAATCATATCAAATACTCCAAACAAAAAAGTTTTAATTAGCACAGGAAATTGGTGACATCAGTGTTAGGAAAGCTGAAAGATCAAAATGAGGTGCTAGAGGAACCCAGAAACTAATAACTGCAGAAGCCACCTAGGGAAATGAAATGGAAGAGGTGGTGTCACCAGCTATGAACTGGGATGAGGGGGCCTCACAGGGCTGTTGCTTGGGTCTCTGGAGGAAAGTCCCATTCCACTGGTCTCCAGACACATGGACGCAGGATCCTGTCTCTCCTGCCTTCCTCTTCTACCTTCCAAATGCCCTCTAGTGCTGACCACTAACAGACCTAGTGGGAAGCTGGCAAGGGAGGCTAGGAAATGCAGTCTTCAGAGCCTCAGCCCCCAAATCACAGAGCAGTATAGAGAAGCATGGTCTCAGAGCTGATGGACAGTTGATCAGTTAACAGGTGTTTGGCTAGCAACAGCCAAACGCAACTGTGTACCTTACTGGAGGTTTCCTACAACAGTGAGGATTCACGTCTGCCCTACCAGATGCATTAGTCTGTCTCACAAAGAAGGACCCTCTCCCTACTGAAGGTGAAACATCAGGTCCCAACTGTTAACTCCCCATCTCAGATCGTCATGAATTCCTCTTTGGGTTTGGTTGCAATTCCACCTGAATCTCTGTAACCTGGAGTCAGACATGATAGAGTTATCCATTGACAGCAAGGCTGGTATGAAATGATGTGATGACAAACGAAGAGGACAAAGCATCGCTGTTCCATCTTCCTTTCTATATGAGACACCGGCCACTGCTGATTTCTGCAACCCTTTTCTTCCCTTTCCCCACAGATAGCCAGTCTCTCTGTCAGTCCAAGTTCCATACTTTGTTTCTCCTACTTTCATTCCTAAGGGACGGAATCTTCTGTAGTCTTATTGTTCTTAGATTACTAGAATTTTCCATCAACTCTTATAGGACTTCATGGGACCAACTCTTGTTATGGGACTTCACGCCTCTAGAGAATCTTCCACCCACAGTGTAGCAGCAGCCTCGTTTTATGCTAGGTAATCAGGATCAATCATTCCAGCTAGGGGGCAAACCCTTCTTCGCCTACTGGTTCAGTGGCATGAAAGTCCAAATGTCCAGGTGGAGGTCCCAACTGTCAAATTGATGGTGGCATTGTGTCCCCTGCTGGAAGCAGGCATCTGTAATCAGCTAAGAACTTTAAACCCAAAGTTGCTGAGATGGGAAGGCAAATTTTCCAGGAGATTTACTAGTGATGGAAGCCAAATCCATCTTCATTCCTTGATTTCTAGACTCTTCAACTCTGGTTATGGGGGAAACCACACTGAGTCTCCATGCTCACATGCTGCAGAGTGGTAGTCAGTGTCTCAGGCGTTGTCCCTCACTTTGCACTATAACTGCCTCCTCTGAGGACCACTCTTGCATTCTCTGAAGCCAGATGTTTCTGGGTGACATGACACATGGAATGATGAGGCATTCCACAAGCTCATGGCTGCGCTTCTTTTGCTTGGAAATGAGTTCTTTGGCAGAATCGAAGTTGTGAGGGACACAGTGACAGCAGATAGCACAGTCCTTGTGCCCATGGATGGTGATGGTGCAGAAGTATTTCAGGCAAAAGGAAAACCCAGTCCAGTATAAGGGCTCCCTTCCAATAACACAAATTGCTTCTCCCTCCTTAATAGGATAGAAGGGTCCAGTGGAATCACTCTGCCTCCAGGAGTGATGTCATTTCCTGTCCAGAGCTCTGCATGTGTTTCTGCTGTTGGTGGGTCAGGCACTTGGCAAACAGGTCAGCCACAGTGAGGAAAAGGCTGAGATGAGAAGACACAGGGCTCCCATCCCTGCCACCACGGCCACTCTGTACACGGACCCACTGATTGAGCACCGGCGTGGTTGTGGGGAAAGCTGGCCAACTTTGCAGAGCATCATCGTACTCATGGAATTAATGTGAGCCTCTTGTAAATGCCACTCAGTGAGAACTCATAAAGGACAGAAACATCCCCGCACTTGGTGCTCATCCTAGGATGTCACCACACCCCTCTTCTCCAGTTTGCAGGGTCTTCAGCATTCAAATTCTTGTCAGATGGGATGGGGGCTGGTGAGAGAAAGGGGATCTATGGACATATATGGCTGATTCACTGTGATGTACAGTAGAAACTAACACAGCATTGTAAAGCAACTATACTCCAGTAATAAAATTTAAAAAAAGAAAGCATGTCAGGATATTATCTTCAAAGTGAAAGACAAGTCGCTGCACTTTGTATTTCCTCCGTGTAGGAGTAGCTTCTGTAGGTTCTGGAAACCATTTATATCCTACACAGTGTTCTACTAAAAGTAGATCTCAAAGTTGAAAGGTCTGAACCAGTCATTTTTCTCTCTGTAAGTTCTCTCAGGTAGGCAGAAGTGGCCATCTGGTTTCTCAAAGCCTTGCCTTCAACAGCCACTTTGCTGCAAGCAACCACAGCTAATACTAATTAATCACGATGCCACTGTATACGCACAGGTTGCCAATACCCAGTATTTCACTGGCAAGGAGCTCAGCATTGCTTTTGAGGCCAAAGATAGAGGCGAATCCAGTCCATCTTCCTATCTCTGGGGTCCCCTCCTTCTGGTACCCTAAATACTCTCTGAGCCAGGTTCTAGTCAGGGAAAGAGAAGGCCCACCAGATATTTCAATGCACAGAACCCATACCTCAGGCATTGGAAGGCTGAAAGAGCAGCGGAGCAGGCTCAGGTAGCCCAGGGGTTGTGCACAGCAGGAAGGAACTACCATGCAGACCTGGGAGGAAAGGGAAGAGCTGGAGAAGGCAATGGCACCCCACTCCAGTACTCTTGCCTGGAAAATCCCATGGACAGAGGAGCCTGGTGGGCTGCAGTCCATGGGGTCGCTATGAGTTGGACCATGGGGTCATGTCTGAGCAACTTCACTTTCACTTTTCACTTTCATGCATTGGAGAAGGCAATGGCAACCCACTCCAGTGTTCTTGCCTGGAGAATCCCAGGGACGGGGGAGCCTGGTGGGCTGCAGTCTCTGGGGTCGCACAGAGTCGGACACGATTGAAGCGACTTAGCAGCAGCAGCAGCAGAGCAATAGTCATCAGGCTCCAGGTGTGGGAGGAGGGGCTTATCCAAACCTCTGGGAGGGGTCTCTGTGCAACTGGCCCTCCAGCCTCTGAGGACAGGGTACCAGGCTCAGGCTTTGAAGAACAGATTCTTTTTTTTTTTTTAATTTATTTATTGAAGGATAATTGCTTTATAGAATTTTGTTGTTTTCTGTCAAACCTCAACATGAATCAGCCATAGGTATACATATACCCCTTCCCTTTTGAACCTCCGTCCCATCTCCCTCCCCATCCCACCCTTCTAGGTTGATACAGAGCCCCTGTTTGAGTTTCCTGAGACATACAGCAAATTCCCGTTGGCTATCTACTTTACATATGGTAATATATGTTTCCATATTACTCTTTCCATCCATCTCACCCTCTTCTGGAGAGCAGATCTTGAAATGGTAGCTTTGCAGGTACCTGGGTTTCTGAGCAGAGCAGAGCATCACGGCTCACCACCTGATTTGGAGGTGTGCTTCAGGCAGTGAAGAACCTGCTTGCAATGCAGGAGACCTGGGTTCAGTCCCTGGGTTGGGAAGATCCCCTGGGGCAGGGAATGGTTACTCACTCCAGTGTTCTTGCCTGGGAAATCCCATGGACAGAGGAGACTGGTGAGCTACAGTACACGGGGTCACAAAGAGCTGGACATGACTGAGCAACTCTTTTTTTTGTTTGTTTGTTTGTTTTCTCTACTTGGAAGATGTTTAAACCTCTGAGAAGGAGGCTTGATCACGACTTGGATCTCTGTGGGGAGGCACAACCCCGTGGGTACTCAGATACACTTCCCTTGTGTGGTTTTTCAACAAGACTGACCATCATAAAAACACATGCATTAAAACGGCACTTGGAGTTTATAAAGCAGTTGTATATATTGACTCTTCATCTTCACAGCCACCTTCTGAGGTCAGTGATGTCACCCACCCTCTGTAAATGAAGAAATTGAGATGCGATGCAGGAGGTTAGGCAACCTCTCACAGGTCATTCTTTCTGGCAGAACTGAGAACCCAGGCTTTCTGGCTCCAGATCCTCTGTTCTCTTGCTTCAGGGGTGCTTGTCTCTCAGCTCTGAGTCCGCCCCCTCTAAATGGGGCAGAGCTCCCCAAACTCCATTTCTCCAGCTCCCTTGCCAACTGGCTTCTTGTTGGGTTGTGCTGATTGAGGGGCATGTGGGGGAAATTGACAGGTGGGAGGAAGGAGAAAGGGGCTTCCTTTTTCATTTCCAGCTCCCATCAGTGCTGCGCGCTGCTTTCACAGCAGCAGAGAAGGCTCCAGCTACCCGCTCCATCCCTGATGCTGGTACCAGCCGTGCTCAGAGGTACCAGAGGTACCAGCAGCAGCTAGATTTCAGTGGCTATACTCTCTCCCACCTTGGGCCAACCCCCAGGAGCATTTGAGCATATCCAGGGTTCACCCCTGCTTGCTGGCAGCTTTCTAGATGATTCAGGGATGTGGGCATCTTCCATCTTCTGGCTCTTCCATTCCTTAGAGCTTTAGGAGGAGAGAATGGAAAATCAACACCTTTCCTTGACTGTCTCACCACAGCAATGATGCAACCACTTTCTTTGGTGAGAACCAGTCACATGATGTCATTAGATGTAAATATTGAGGGGCTGGGGAAACGGGTTCCTGATTGGACAGGTGCTTTCCAAAAACAACTCTGAACTATGATCTGAGAATATATGGCCATCTCTGTTGGGTCGGTTGTATGCCATTTTCTTTTTTATTTATATGATTGCTCTCTATAGAAGAGATCACTGTATATATATGTACTATATGTTACATGTGTACATATGATCATCATGCATGTAGATCATATTTTCTCTAGTATATTAGTATTTGCCTTTGGATTCTATTTAGTGTATCTCTTGTTATATAATTATTTTTAAATTGTATGTAGTCAATTATTTTAAAATTGTATATATTTTATATTTATACATAATTATATATAGTTATCATACTACACATTTTTTCTTTCATTCATTGTTTCAGTATTTTTTGTCTTACTAAGAAGTTATATAATACAAGTAGTATCTTTAGTACTAATGGATAGTGAACTAGTCAGAACTGTTTATTAAATAAGTCATCCTTTCTAATATGGCTCAAAGTCCCACCTTAATGTATGCTAAGTTCCCATATATTCATAAATCTAATATCAAGCTTTATTTTCTCCTACTGTTTTTAGACATGTATTCTTCCATATAAATTATGTAATGACTTTATTTAGCTCCAAAAAATGGAGATGCCATTGAAATAACATTAATATAACTTGGAATGACAGATCACTTTTTGTAATTAAATCTTCTCTTTTAAGAATATTAACTGTCTCTTTATATAGGCTTTGTTTTATGTTCTTCAATAATATTTGACAGTTATACTCATAAGCATGCTGAGCTTTTTAAAAATTTATTTCTAAATATGTTATTTTTTTCTATCTATAAGTGGTATTTATAAAAAATTTAACTTCCAACTTCATATTGTTAGCATAAAGAAAAGGTATTGATTTCATAAGCTTACACTGTATCTGGCTATACTATACAATCTTTTATTAAATCTAATATGAAGAAGTGAAAGTGTTAGTCACTCAGTCATGTCCAGCTCTTTGTAACCCCATGGATTGTAGGCCACCAGGCTCTTCTATCCATGGAATTCTCCAGGCAAGAATCCTGGACTGGGTAGCCATTCCCTTCTCCAGGGGATCTTCCCAACCCAGAGATCAAACCTGGGGTCTCCTGCATTCCAGGCAGATTCTTTACCATCTGAGCCACCAGGGAAGCCCTAATTCAGAAAATTAAAGAGGACTTCACTTCACTTGTATTAGAATTAGGCTTTTATTAATTCTAATATGAGGACCTCTTTAATTTTCTGAATATACAGATCCATCATCTGAAATAAAGGTACTGTTGTTTCTTTTGCCTACACAACTAATGGGCTAGCCATGTCCCTCCCCCGTCTACTATATTTCCATATAACAAATGATTAGGGCATTTCTCCTGGGATAAAAAAGAATGAATCTCTAAACAAGGTAGGCATCATTCTTGAAAAAGAAGGAGGTTCCAGCATGGACAGTAGGGTCATAGACTGAAGGCTAGCAGGGACCAGTTAGAAAAAAGGGAGGACAGGAAAGGTGGAATGACATCCTCAAAGACTGAAAGAGAAACATACCAACATTGAATTCTAAGGCAATATAAAGTCACTTCAGATAAAAAGGAAAAAAAGGGAGAGTGAGAGAGCATTTTTTATCAGCAGCACTGGACTACAATAAAAGCTCTTTAGGATGAAGGGAAATGTAACAGGTGTGAATCTGCATAAAATGGATAAGACTGGAAATGGTAATGATGTTAAATAAACATAAGGCTAGTTTTCCCTCTTAATTTCATAAAAATGCATATGATTGTTCAAAATAAAAGAAAAGCATTGTATTTTAGAGTGTATAATGTTTACAGTTATATTACATATAACAACTGTAGCCTAACAGATGGGGCTGGAAAGTGGGGTGTATACTTGCAAAATTCTTACATTTTATGTGAACTGACACAAATATTAACTCTTAATAGATCATAGAAGTAAATGACCCAACATCAACTCCTAAAACGTAAATCAGAAGGCAGGGTTCTTTGTACAACCTTAAAAGGTGTTGGGGTGGTAGACCATATTTCTCCTTCCCATCACCTTCATCTACTAACACTGGGCTTGACCTTGCGACTTTGTTTGGTCATAGAATAGAGCAGAAGAACTAGTTTCGAGATTAGACCTTAAGACACATTGAGAGAATAACATGCTCTAGGTAGCTACAGCCCCATAAAAGAATGAAATACTTGGATCAAACCTGATTGATTCTCAGCCTGAAAATTCAGTGGAGAAATAACTCCAGAAAGAATGAAGGGATGGAGACAAAGCAAAAACAATACCCAGTGGATGTGACTGGTGATAGAAGCAAGGTCCGATGCTGTAAAGAGCAATATTGCATAAGAACTTGGAATGTTAATCCATGATTCATGGCAAATTGGAAGTGGTCCAACAGGAGATGGCAAGAGTGAATGTCGACATTCTAGGAATCAGCGAACTCAAATGGACTGGAATGGGTGAATTTAACTCAGATGACCATTATATCTACTACTGCAGGCAGGAATCCCTCAGAAGAAATGGAGTAGCCATCATGGTCAACAAGAGTCCGAAATGCAGTACTTGGATGCAATCTCAAAAACGACAGAATGATCTCTGTTCGTTTCCAAGGCAAAATGGATACTGAATTGAAGTGAAGTCACTCAGTTGTGTCTGACTCTCTACAACCCCATGGACTGTAGCCTACCAGGCTCCTCCATCCATGGGAATTTTTAGGCAAGAACACTAGAGTGGGTTGGCATTTCCTTCTCCAGGGGATCTTCCCAACTTAGGGATTGGACCTGGGTCTCCCACATTGTAGGCAGACTTTTTATTGTCCGAGTCACCAGGGAAGCCCTAAAATGGATACTACAGAAATACAAAGAATCATAAGAGACTACTCTGAACCATTATAAGCCAACAAATTGGGTAAGCTAGAAGAAACTGGTAAAATCATAGAAGCATATAAGAATGAATCATGCAGACACAGAAAATCTAAGCAGAACAATAATGAATAAGGAGACTGAATGAGTCATCAAAAGCCTCTCAGCAGAGAAAGGCCTAGAAGGATAGACATGTGCACACTGCTATATTTAAAGTGGATAACAAACAAGGCCCTACTGTACAGCACATGGAATTCCACTCAACATTATGTGGCTGCCTGGATGGGAGGGGAGTTTGGGGGAGAATGGATACATGTATACATATGGCTAACTCCCTTCACTGTCCACCTGACACCACCAAAACACTGTTAATTGGCTTTGGCCCAATGCAGAATAAAAAGTTAAAAAAAAGAAAAAAAAGAAAAGTCCAGGACCAGGTGGTTTCACCAGTGATTCTATCAAACATTTAAATAAGAATCAATACTAATCCTTCTCAAACTCTCCAAAAAATTGAACATGAAAGAATACTTCCTAACTCATCTTATGATGCCACCATTACCCTGATATCAAAGCCTGATAAGAAAACTACAAGAAAAGAAAATTACAATATCCCTAATGAACATAGATGCAAAAATCCTCAACAAAATACTAGCACACCAAATTCAACTACATATTAAAAAGATCATACACCATGATCAGGGATAACCTGAGAAGCAAGTATGTTTCAACATGTGAAAGTCAATAAATGTGATCCCCCCCCTCCCTCCCCCCCCCCCCCCCCCCCCCCCCAAACCAAACAAACCAAACAACCTAATGTAACACCACATTAATGGAATGAAGGATAAAGAACAAACACAACATTCAAATGGGCAGTTGGAAACAGGGGCCTAGATGACCACTCTTCGCTGATTTGGCCCAGATTTGAAGTCATGAAAGAGGATGACATCACCAGAGTCAAATGAGTGCTGCAAGGGAAAAAGATCAAAAAGAAAATTTTGAAAAACATCATTTACCAGGACAGCATACAGGTACAGAAACCAAAGGAGGTACAGGGTTAAAATGCTGCTAAAGACTGGATGGAAAGGGGTCCAGTGGGTTTGGTAGTTGGAGGCCATGCTTAACTGACCATTAAGTCAAGGGACAGGTGAGGAAACGCAAGGACGAACAGCAGTGCAAAGTGCACCTGGAGCAACATTTAGGGCAGCGTGTGAGACTGTGGAAGCCCATGAGGGGCAGGGGTGGGACAGGCGCTGAGGGGAGAGCCCGTCTAAGAAAGCTTTTGTTGAGAATGGGGAGACCAGAGCAAAGCCACTGGAGAGACAGCAACTACCCAGAAGGAACAAGACGGTGAGGGGTGGGGGTGGGGCAGGAAGAGCTGATGAAGCAAAAGGGTCAGGAAACCAGAAAGAGGTGGAAATGAGAGCCAGGTGCAGCCTTAACAGCCTTGGAAAAGGAGCCACTAGGAACTGTGGTTTGTCTTCACTGACATATTGTTCATACTTCACAGTGTAGCTTCAGGAGCAGGGACAAGCTCCCCTGTCCTCCAAGTCTGGCATCAGCCTTCTGGCTGGAACAAAGGAGGAGGCTCTTGTGAGAGCCCTGATAACAGTGATGATGTCTGTCCCTACCCTCCAGACATTCTGTTCATTCCAACATGACCTTTGAACAGAACACAGGACAGGTATTATTCTCGCCAGAAGTCGGAGTGCAGGTTTAGATGTGAAATCGGAGTCACACAGCCTGGAGAGGTGGCCATGCTTCCTGTTGGTCCCCTGGATAGCCCCACCTTGCTCTACAAAAGCTCGATGGTCACTGAACACCCAGCCCACATGCAAGCCAGAGAAAGCTTTCACAGAATGCTAGCAGTTCCAACAAAAATACTTGAACTTTCTTCAGTTCCTTTCATCCAACCCTGATATTTTTCCTTGAAATTGAAACCAGCGGCTCCAAGGAGCATGGAGAAAGGAACTGATGGACAGTGAGATAAGAGAGTTTGGATGTGCCTAAGAAATGTAACAAAGTCTTGAGGTATCCAAGTTTTTCCATCTGTGTAAAGAACTGCCAATCTTCCTAAATATTAGGAATTGCACTTAAACAGCCATTCCTCTGGATGATGATGATGATGATAAAGGTTTACTGTGGACCAGGCACTGTGTCAATCACTTTACATGTATTATCTCATTTGATCCTAACAAGGCTTCTGTGGGGGAGGTCGGACCACCTTCTTCCTTATTTATAGATGAGGAAATCCTGGCTTGGAGTACATGAGAGACTGACCAAGTTCATAAGTAGTGGAACGGCGATTTGAACTCTGGAAGAACTTGCATATCAAACCACCCTATGAGGCCATCTCTCAGAGATACACATACACCACTTTTTCTTAACTATATTGGAAAAAATGCAAAATTAATTTGAATTTTATAAAGCCATCTCTGCATATGTAAGGAGTACTTATGGTATAAATAAGCTATTGGCTTGTCTTTTCTTGTCTACTCCTCAATGATGAATAGTGTAGATAAGTAGGTCACAGAGGCTAAAAACACTAGTTCAGTGGTTCCCCTGGCACACCACCACCGCTCTTGTCCTCAGTCTGTATGAAGGCAGCTAAGAAGAAACACGGGACATGTAAGTGGGCAAAACAGCATGCAATAGCAACACCATGTGCTTGTCACTTTCACCCTCTTGATCACCGAACAAGGCAGCAAATGCTCAGGCTTCAGAGTATCATGAATCTCTAGACTAGGACGCTCTCAGAGTGAGGTCTCCAGAACCCTTGCAACACACTCACTGAGAATACTTGTTTAAAACGCAGATTCCTGGAGTCTGCCTAGACCTTCTTTTTGAATTACTTATGTGTGGGTGGAGAACCTGTGGGCTTCCCAAGTGGCTCAGATGATAAAAAAAATCTGCCTATAATGCGGGAGATGCCCTGGGTTCGATAGGTTCGATCCCTGGATCAGGAAAATCACCTAGAGAAGGGAATGGCTACCCACTCCAGTATTCCTGCCTGGAGAATTCCATGGACAGAGGAGCCTGATGGGCTACAGTCCACAGGGTCACAAAGAGTTAGACATGATTGAGCCACTAACAAACACACAAAAAACATACTTTGCAAATTTCAAGAGCTCCAGTGGCACAATTGGTTAGCATGTGGTACTCATATAGCAGTACATGCAGAGCAATGCTGAGGTTGTGATTTCATGCCTCCCCTGGAGAATGGCCCTTTGGGCTTCCCTGGTGGCTCAGACAGTAAAGAATCCGTCTGCAATGCAGGAGACCTAGGTTAACGTCTGTGAGTCAGGTGTCCTCAGGCATCCAAAGTTCGGGGTCCCTGCTGCCAAAGGTTTGTCCCGAGCATGTCTTGACTGAAGAGACATTGAGATAAATAATGTAAAGGTCAATGACAGAATGAACAATGGTGAGGGTGGGCTGGTGGTGATGGTGGAGAAGGACTCTTGGGTGGAAGTGCATGTTTGCTATTTCTCATCTTGTCACAGCAGCCTAACTGTTAAAGACAAAATACCAGCTTAAGTTTGCTATTTCTAGCAAAAAGGGGTTCTCAAAATGAGGAAATAAAAGAATATAATGACCAGGCTTGAGAGTTAAAAGAAGGGGAAGAGAAACAATGGGCTGTACAAATAGAATTTAACTATTGAGAACATTGTTAAATCAATATATTCAGTTCAGTTCAGTTCAGTCATTCAGTCGTGTCCGACTCTTTGTGACCCTATGAACTGCAGCACGCCAGGCCTCCCTGTCCATCACCAACTCCCAGAGTTCATTCAGACTCACGTCCATCAAGTCAGTGATGCCATCCAGCCATCTCATCTTCTGTCATCCCCTTCTCCTCCTGCCCCCAATCCCTCCCAGCATCAGAGTCTTTTCAAATGAGTCAACTCTTCACATGAGGTGGCCAAAGTACTGGAGTTTCAGCTTCAGCATCATTCCTTCCAAAGAAATCCCAGGGCTGATCTCCTTCAGAATGGACTGGTTGGGTCTCCTTGCAGTCCAAGGGACTCTCAAGAGTCTTCTCCAACATCACAGTTCAAAAGCATCATTCTTCGGTGCTCAGCCTTTTCACAGTCCAGCTCTCACATCCATACATGACCACTGGAAAAACCATAGCCTTGACTAGACAGACCTTTGTTGGCAAAGTAATGTCTCTGCTTTTGAATATTAGAGGTTGGTTAAACAGACTGAAGCATTACAAGGGGAACCAATAGGAAAAATGAAAACACATCTATGAACCTTTCAAATTACTAAGAGAATAAAACATAACATAAAATAATACATAGAAATAATATAACATAAAACAATATAAAAAAGAAAGGAAAATAAAGCTAGAGTGCAGAAGCAGAAGATAAAAAATTAAAACCAACTGAATATGTTGTAAGAACAAGCATAAATAGATCTGTAACCTAAAAAAGCACTCCCATAATAGCTTAAAGCAACTCACTTGACTATGTAGTACACAAAAGAGCAGTATCTAGAATAAATTGAACCAGAAATATTAAAAATAAAAGGATGAGCAGATACTGTAACAAAAGCAAGTGGATATTTTAACTTTAATAGGAGATGAGGTTGAACTCAAGACAAAAAGCACTAAATGAAACCAAGGGGACAATTTATAATGATTAAGGGAATGATTCAAAATGAGGCTATAATTGACCTTTCTTTAAGTACAAAATGACAACAAAACAGCAACAACAAAGACAGTAAAGCAGAAACACAGTAGAAAACACTTTACATATGCCTAGAACAATCAAGGAAGAATAAATAAAAATACAATAATAATAGGATAATTTAATAATTCTTTTCAGTCCTGGAGGCTCTAATGGGCAAAATGGTGAGGATCCCAACCCAATTAACAATAAGGTTGAACACACACACACACACACACACACACACACAACACACACACATATCTACACATACACATATACAATTTATATATATATATATACACACATATATGACTTTGTACCCTGAAAACAGAGAATCACTATTTTCTAAGAGCTGATGGAATAAAAATGGGCCTCATTATCTCCAAGGCTACAAAATTAGAAATGAATTAAAAATTAGAGGAAACTCATAAAAATCTCCTAGCTACCTGTTAATTTTTTATCTTATTTAAACGATTTTTGTAGAAATCACAACTAAAATAGCAGAAGTTAAAGAAAATAACTACAACAAAAATAGTAGGGCAAGATAGGAGATAGCTTGAAAATAAATCCACAAACACACAAAAATCTAATAATAATAGATCAAATGTATATATATATTTTCAGATATGAAGCTGAGTACACAAACTTAAGGTAAATTCCAGGGCCTAACCTGAAGAAGGCTCTGAATATCATAGCAGTGAATGCAATGGAGGGTAGAGAATAGAATTTTAGACTCAGTTATCAAGGAATCCCACAAATAAGATGAGGAGTTGGAAATACCACTTTCACATAAAATTGGAATTCTTCAGAGCTGAAAAAAAATCTGAAATTTGCCCACAAACACAGGTGAGCAACTAGGAATCTTGTCTCTCTTAGCTTGTGGGCTGGATAGAAAAATAATGTTTCCCTAAGATTTTGTAAACCATAGGCCTCCTCTCACACAGATTTGAGATTGGAAACAATAGCACGTTCAAGTGGCAGTTATATAACTCAGACATGCTGAGGGGAAATAACTGTCAACCTAGAATTCTATACCTAATTAAATTTTCATACAGATCAGATCAGATCAGTCGCTCAGTCATGTCCGACTCTTTGCGACCCCATGAACCGCAGCACGCCAGGCCTCCCTTTCCATCACCAGCTCCCGGAGGTCACCCAGACTCACACCCATCAAGTCAGTGATGCCATCCAGCCATCTCATCCTCTGTCGTCCCCTTCTCCTCCTGCCCTCAATCCCTCCCAGCATCAGAGTCTTCTCCAATGAGTCAACTCTTCACATGAGGTGGCCAAAATACTGGAGTTTCAGCTTTAGCATCATTCCTTCCAAAGAAATCCCAGGGCCGATCTCCTTCAGAATGGACTGGTTGGATCTCCTTGCAGTCCAAGGGACTCTCAAGAGTCTTCTCCAACACCACAGTTCAAAAGCATCAGTTCTTCGGAACTCAGCATATCTGAGGTTATTGATATTTCTCTCAGCCATCTTGATTCCAGCTGGTGTTTCTTCCAGCCCAGCATTTCTCATGATGTACTCTGCATAGAAGTTAAATAAGCAGGGTGACAATATACAGCCTTGACATACTCCTTTTCCTATTTGGAACCAGTCTGTTGGTCCATGTCCAGTTCTAACTGTTGCTTCCTGACCTGCATACAGATTTCTCAAGAGGCAGATCAGGTGGTCTGGTATTCCCATCTCTTTCAGAATTTTCCACAGTTTCTTGTGATCCACACAGTCAAAGGCTTTGGCATAGTCAATAAAGCAGAAATAGATGCTTTTCTGGAACTCTCTTGCCTTTTCCATGATCCAGCGGATGTTGGCAATTTGATCTCTGGTTCCTCTGCCTTTTCTAAAACCAGCTTGAACATCAGCAAGTTCACGGTTCACATATTGCTGAAGCCTGGCTTGGAGAATTTTGAGCATTACTTTACTAGCGTGTGAGATGAGTGCAAAATGTGTCGTAGTTTGAGCATTCTTTGGCATTGCCTTTCTTTGGGAGAGAGTCATAGATAATTAGCTAAACTACTAACAGAACCATGACCCACAGAAACTTGAGATAACACATGTTTATTGTTTTAATTCACTCTGTTTTGGAGTTATTTGTTACATGGAAATAGATAAATAACATGTTGAATATTTGTAATACATGGTACTTGTGTATTTTATATCAGACTTGGCCTAAAGAGATTGTGTCCTCTCTGAAGCCTTTGTCCATACTATACAGTCCATGGAATTCTCCAGGCCAGAGTACTGGAGTGGGTAGCCTTTCCCTTCTCCAGGGGATCTTCCCAACCCAGGGATTGAACCCAGGTCTCCTGCATTGCAGGCGGATTCTTTAGCAGCTGAGTTACCAGGGAAACCCTCCCAAAGAAAGGCAATGTCAAAGAATGCTCAAACTACCACACAGTTGCACTCATCTCTCATGCTAGTAAAGTAAGGCTCAAAATTCTCCAAGCCAGGCTTCAACAATATGTGAACCGTGAATTTCCAGTTGTTCAAGTTGGACTTAGAAAAGGCAGAGGAACTAGAGATCAAATTGCCAACATCCACTAAATCATCAAAAAAGCAAGAGAGTTCCAGAAAAACATCTATTTCTGCTTTATTGACTATGCCAAAGCCGTTGACTATGTGGATCACCACAAACTGTGGAAAATTCTGAAAGAGATGGGAATACCAGACCCCACCTGACCTGCCTGCCTCTTGAGAAATCTGTATGCAGGTCAGAAAGCAACAGTTAGAACTGGACACGGAACAACTGGTTCCAAATAGGAAAAGGAGTACGTCAAGGCTGTATATTGTCACCCTGTTTATTTAACTTATATGCAGAGTATATCATGAGAAACGCTGGGCTGGAAGAAGCACAAGCTGGAATCAAGATTGCTGGAAGAAATATCAATAACCTCAGATATGCAGTTGATACCATCCTTATGGCAGAAAGTGAAGAAGAACTAAAAAGCCTCTTGATGAAAGTGAAAGAGGAGAGGGAAAAGTTGGCTTAAAGCTCAACATTCAGAAAACTAAATGCATCCAGTGATGCATCTGGTCCCATCACTTCATGGCAAATAGGTGGGAAACAGGGGAAACAGTGACAGACTTTATTTTCTTGGGTTCCAAAATCACTGCAGATGGTGTATGCAGCCATGAAATTAAAAGATGCTTACTCCTTGGAAGAAAAGTTATGACCAACCTAGACAGCATATTAAAAAGCAGAGACATTACTTTGTCAACAAAGGTCCATCTAGTCAAGGTTATGGTTTTTCCAGTGGTCATGTACGGATGTGAGAGCTGGATGATAAAGAAAGCTGAGCGCTGAAGAATTGATGCTTTTGAACTGTGGTGTTGGAGAAGACTCTTGAGAGTCCCTTGGAATGCAATGAGATCCAACCAGTTTATCCTAAAGGAAATCAGTCCTGAATATTTACTGGAAGGACTAAGGTTGAAGATGAAACTCCAATACTTTGGCCACCTGATGTGAAGAGCTGACTCATTTGAAAAGACCCTGATGCTGGGAAAGATAGAAGATGGGAGGAGAAGGGGATGACAGAGGATGAGATGGTTGGATGGCATCACTGACTCAATGGACATGAGTTTGAGTAAACTCCAGGAGTTAGTGATGGACAGGGAGGCCTGGTGTGCTGCAGCCCATGGGTTCTCAAATAGTTGGACATGACTGAGCAACTGAACTGAACTGATGATATTTGACATACTAAAGAAAGACCAATGACTCCCTGAGCTCCAGCTCTATAGCTGCTTGGCCAACATCCTTGGTTTTACCATGTTCCTTTCTGTCATCTTTATAAAGGTATAATAATTCTTGCCTTGCATCTCATAGTTACCATAGCCACCAGGTGAGATTATACAGTTGAAAACATTTCTAGCAAGTGAAGTATTGAATGTAAAACAGACAGTTTTAAGAAGCCAGACACAGCTCTATCATCATTGTTCTGTTCCTTTAAATAATCTATCCCTTGCACAGACTCAACTACGTTTTCATAGCCTCAGAAATATGAGTGATTGCAACTGTGTACCACCTGGCTAGGCTAAAAGCAACACTGAGATTCTACTGATAGCTCCATGTTTTCAAAAAGTCCTTTCCTCCTTTAGGGAGTTGGCTGTCAGACTACATCCTGGCAGGTGGAGATGAGCACTTCCTTCCGTGAATCGGGGTGGGGCCAAAGCAGAGGTCTTTCCTTACATTATTAGTACAACTGAAGTCTCTTCTCTGTTAAGTAGACAAAGAAAGTACCTCATGACTTCCTGTGTTCTATTCTCCAGGGTCTCATCCTTGTCAGGAAATACTGAATTTAGAGAGGAAATGTGTTTGCTAAAATAGAAATAATAATTAAGTCATGTAAATCAAAATAACAAGATATGTATGGTTTTTTTTTTTTTAAGTCCAGTGAAACAAATCTAAATATAATCATATGAATATCTGACTGAGGTCAGTTCATTAACAAGAATTTGTCAAACAACATGTGTCCAGATGTTTTTGTGCTAGTCAAGTACTGCTCTGCCTTCTGTGACATGTGTACAGTGGATTTGTGAAACTTTACTGATCAAAATCAGGATTCCATTAGAAAACAATCTCAGTAAACAGCATACAGTATATTTGCAAAAAAACACAAAAAAACACACAAGAATGATCAATTTGATAAGTGAGTAGAAACAGGATGGGAGGTAGGGGTGGATGTCAGACATCTTGGAGTATACTTTTTATATCTTTTTGATTTTTGAATCATATAAATGTTTTATATATGCAAAATGACCCCAAAATTAAATCCAAATGTATTTTTTAAACTCTAAAATTGAATACAAACAGAAGCAAGTAAACTTAAAT